>CM030362.1:276178748-276586665 GCA_017893485.1 Hemerocallis citrina
AAGCAGATACTGTTGTTCCCAATCCGATGACACTAGGATACGATACAACTTAGCCAATGTCGGATTGACTTGCATGTTCGTCCAAGTAAATCTTCTACGTACCAGAGGCCAAGATTTTCATAAGTTATGATTTAGATTATTACTAATAAATAATATAAAAGCAGAATGAACCATCCCTAATTCACAGAAAAAATAAAAGCAGTACAGGTGAAAAGCATGGTATTGAATATTATTTGTTGGCAGCTTTAGCAATGTGAATCTCTAGATTCCGCTCAGACTGTAACCTTGCTAGTTCCTTCTATGAATCAGCGAGTTATTGGTCCTTGTGATTATCCTCTTTGTTTCGAAGGGTTAAGATTAAAAAGTTAAATTTTGGAGCATCTCATAGTAATCGATATAAACAAACTAAATAAGCTACGCTCAATGATCCAATTAAGAGAAACAGATTGATGGTGAGACCTCGTCCAGAAGCACGAACCTTGGACCAAAATTAAATGTACAAGATTCACTTTGGCGCCAACGGAGATTGAAAGTCTACGACAGACCAGCCAAGCCAATACTTTCAATACATGTAAATGGCGTTAGTCGCTGTCCATTAGAATTTAATGGACCTAAAATGACCCAGACGTTGCGAAAGAGGAAAAGATAAAGACAACCTCCCTACGGCTCGTTTCAAAATAGCGTGGGATAGTCCTTTGTAACCCATGAAAGCCATATCCAAGTTCATAAGTTCACTAAGAACGCCCACCCACACCTCATTTCCATCTCCCGGGAACATCCGCCTCCTCCCTCATTTTTTTTATATTTAAATTAATGGAAAACAACATAAGGTTATGAAAAATCATGTCGAACCTGTATCCTGATGAACATTTTTTTTTGTGGTGATATTGACTGATGGCAAGCACTCGATAGTCCTCAAGCACAAAACTTTGGCTATTGTCAGTAACAAATGAGGATTTTCAAGTGCCAGTGTCGAGTTTGTTTTATACTATCTTAATGTTTTTTTTGAGGGAAAAGGTGGAATAAGGCCACCCTGTTTCATTAATAAAAGTTTAACGAAACAAACCCAGAGTACTGGGCCCAAATACAAACTACAGATATTAAATAAAACATACATGAAGCAACATGACTACAAACAACAAGCCCCTCCAACAGCCCTGGAGGGTGGGCCGACAAACCAGCTCGGTCCAGCAAAATTGTGAGTACGTTAGTTTAGCTTCGTACAGTGCCTCCACGGCACATGCACACCCGCCTGAAACAAGTCAGGCAGGATTTTATCACCCGTCGCTCCCTGCGTTCACCTCGCTGGGGGACCCCTCTTTGGGCCCAAGCCCTGTAGATCGAAACTCGCAGCCTCCCACCAACTTCACCACTCATCCTACAAACACGCCCGCCGCTTCTACAGCCACTGCCAAAGAGATAGTCGTGAAGAGGATACCTTAACCTCTCACACGATAGTGCTTTCTCCTACGATTTCTCACAAAGCAACTATCTCGCTCACCCCACTTAACACCATCCTCCAGGAGAGAGCCGTGTAGAGGATACCTTACCTCTCTCACGTTCAAGCTCTCTCCGGCGATTTCTCACCACACAGACTTATCTCACCTCAAACTCCCAATACGAGGGAAGAGGCAGCGCTGTCACGAGGCAGTGACCTAAGCTGGAGGAAGCTCAATAGCCAAATAGTCGACACTGTAGAGACTGCACTTTCTCTACACTGACGACATCGTAGGACACACCCGACCCCACCCCAACCCCAACCCCACACCCCCTCACCCCCAACATACCGACTTCACACATTACGGAGGGACCCCATCTTTGGGCCCAAGCTCCACAAACGTAAATCACTCTTTCACACCTCACAATCACTCTTTCACTCCCACAAACTCTCTTTCACTCAAAGAAAGAGTAGGGATGAGCATATTCTCCTCTCCATCCCCCACAGTCACAACCGACAATCTCACACAATCCAAATAAATACACACCCATAGAACCCAAACTAGTCCACACCCCACCAAAAATCCAAACTAGTCCACACCCAAAGATAGAACACGAAGATCATACCTTAATGTTTACAATAGACCTTTGTTATTAGCTTAAAGTTGTCTCAAAAAATGAATGAGACATATCTAGGGTGCACCTATATGTATAATAAATACGACTATACATGTAGGGTTTACACTTCTACTTCATATTGTAAACAGTACACTCTTGATTCAAATTGTACTCTACATATACATAATTTAGAATTTTTTCCCAAAACGACCCATTTTTGCAAAGTTTTTCCCAAACCGCCCTACTTTTTTTTTATTTCCCAAAGCGCCCTACTCGGTCTTTCAAAGACCGAGTCTAGTGCAAATAGACTCGGTCTTTGAAAGACTGAGTCTTAACTCTTTGATTTTTCAAAGCGCAAGACTCGGTCTTTCAAAGACCGAGTCTATTTGCACTAGACTCGGTCTTTGAAAGACCGAGTCTTGACTCTTTGCGTTTTTAATACCGCAGATCCCCTTTCTTCTTCTTCTTCTTCTCGACTTTTGATTGTTTTTTACTTTTCGCTCTTTCCCTCAACGAATCCGTCGCACTCGCTACTTTTCCGTTCGATTACTCCCTTAATCGATCGTTAAACTTCCCAAAACCAATTACTCTCTAATCCAATTTCGATTTTACCAAATCCTATTCCCCAAAATGAAGTAGATGTGGTAGAGAGTTGTGATTTGTTGTGGTGGTCTTATCAATGTGGTGAAGTGGTTGCTGAGCTGTGGTGAAGTGAGTCTTGTTGCTGAGTTGTGGTGAGTCTTGTTGCTGAGTTGTGGTGAAGTGATTTATCAAAGTGCTTGTCCAGATATGGTGGAATTTTGGTACTAAGTTGGTTTGTTGTTTTGTATTTTGAAGTGGTTTATTAGTTGTTTTGTATTTTGGTACTAAGGTGGAATTTTGGTACTAAGTTGGTGAAGTGGTTTATCAGTTGATCAGTTTTATATTTTGTTGTTGTGGTTTGTTGTGATTTTGTAGTTTTTGGTAGTTGTTTGAATTTTGAGTTGTTTGATGGGTATTTGCAGTATGATCAGTTGTTTGATGGGTAATTGAGTTGTTGGATGGGAATTTTGAGTTGTTTGATGGGCATTTGAAGAAGAGGTTGTTGTTTTGAAAGATTTTAGAACACTCAGCATCTGGCTGTAGCAAAAAAAAATTCTCAGCAACAAGACTCGGTCTTTCAAAGACCGAGTTTAGTACAACTAGACTCGGTCTTTCTTGTTGCTGAGTGTTTTTTTTTGCTATCAGACTCAAGACTCGGTCTTTCAAAGAACGAGTCTAGTTGTACTAAGCTCGGTCTTTGGAAGACCGAGTCTTGATTCTGATAAACTCCAGAGCCCAACAAGCTCTCTGGAAGCTTGTGCACAACACAGTCGGTCTTTCAAAGACCGCTCTAAGAACACCTAGACTCGGTCTTTGAAAGACCGAGTCTTCAATCAAAAATTCACAGATTGAAGACGGTGATGTTTTCAATGTGACAAATTCACGATGTTTCTTGATAGAATACACCTTCACAGCATGCTGAAGGGAGTCTTTACTAACAAATTCCTGTCCAACGTAAAATTCGTCTACATTGGATGAACTAGAAGACTCTTGTGGAAATGGGGGTACTCTAGCAGCTTCAGCCATCTCCTCCGTAACATGAGCGTTAACATTAGCATACCTATCAGTAGCTCTCACTTCATTAGAACTATTGTTCGAAGGATTTACATTAGCTACATCATCATCTTCTTCTCCATCATCACTTTCTAGACTTTCATCATCGTCTGTTTCTTCCTCTTCTTCATCATCATCTAATAAGCTGTTGTTAACCACTGCATTTTGAAAGAGTTCAAATACACTGTCATTTGGAACATAGTCAGGAACCAGTGTAGGTTAGGGGAGGGGGGGGGGGGAACTCAACATCTGTAGAATCAGCATTTCTTGTATTTGTGAAGGTGTTTTCTTGTGAGGACAGTGAATTTGGTTGTGAAGATTGAGCGGGGTTAGACCTCGTCTGCTGTGTAGGTACTACCCTTATGAAGCTTGCACTGGGGATATCATGTGGCTGAGCATTCATAACTCGAATTTGCTGAATATATAATTCTAATACAGACCAAGCACAATTGGGATCAAATGTCCTAGCAATCAATGACTTCAGCGCATTATCAGTAGGTACGGGCACTGTCATAAAATACTGAACATCTCCTCTTCCTGCTGCGTATCGAGCTAAAATTTTCACATTCCATTCATTCCTATCCCAATTAGTAACTTCATAGATTTTCTCAACTAGTTCTTCAAATGTATCGGTACGGGGTACCCAAACTATTTCCGGTTCCAAATGACTATAACAACAACCAATCTTTGGATCACGAATAATTTCACTACCAAAGTATAACCAAATAGGAATCTCAAGATCCATACCTAGGTATATTTATTAAAATATGCGAGTTATTATCTAAACGCAAACAAAATCTATACCAAAATTCAGAAAATTAAAGGCCAATATTCATCATACCTTCACAAGCGTCAAGGACAGAGCCGTAGATATTTCGGTAAAAGAGTTGAAGTTGCTATCCGCTTCAAATTTAGCAAAAATCAAAAAAATGGATCTTTCAAAATAAGGGTTTTGGGTTATTATAGTGGAGATGGTTAGAGGATTAGGAAGATATTGGTAAATATATTTAGATTAAGATTAGATTTTGTGGGTAGGAGGTCGCCCTAGATTTAGGAAGATGGGTTAGAGAAATAGAATAGGTTAAAGTCGAGAAGAAGAAGAAGAAGAAAGGGGATCTGCGGTATTAAAAACGCAAAGAGTCAAGACTCGGTCTTTCAAAGACCGAGTCTAGTGCAAATAGACTCGGTCTTTGAAAGACCGAGTCTTAACTCTTTGATTTTTCAAAGCGCAAGACTTGGTCTTTGAAAGACCGAGTAGGGCGCTTTGGGAAATAAAAAAAAAGTAGGGCGGTTTGGAAAAAACTTTGCAAAAATGGGTCGTTTTGGGAAAAAATTCCATAATTTACAGTCAGGAGTGCGATGTCACTAGCCATAAACAAAGCTTGCCACTGTGAACAAAACATGGCCAAACATAATTACGTTAATAATTTTTAGCAACAAAAATATAGATCAGAACTTTTAAGAACCTAAGGAACTTGCACCCTTTGATTAAGTCCTGAAAACTACTGGTTTAAAGACTCCACGTGAGATAAATATGCGAAATTTCCTGCAACATCTATAACACCTTCTCTAACCAAAAAAGTGGTGGATTTTTACACTCAAAAGGGGTACACAAAAGCCCTACTTCATCGAGAGGAATTTGTCATCTTGGTGTAAATCAACTGGAAATAAAACCAGAACCTGATTAGTTTGGCGTTCGGTTATCATTACCGTCCCTTGCAGGTTTGAACAAATTAGACAGCAGATCCAACAGAGAATACTGACTTCTGAGGAGAGCCAGAAGGAACTACTTGCCATGCTTAGAAACTACCCTGCATATTTTACACCGACAAGAGGTCAACTGCATTAATCAAAGATTAATAATATAGGTAATCAAGCAAAAATAAATCAGATATAGCTTAAAAACTTCTTATCGATAATTTGATGTAGTTTCCATCATCAGAACTTCTAAACATAATCAGATATTTACGAGTTCAGATGTGTCACCTCCAAGCACAATCAGTTTCATGTACCAAACAAATCATTTTCATTTGTAAAATTGCCGCCTCAAAAGATTCAATTGGACAAAAATGTGAACTTCAAACATCTAGAATATGGTCTCAGGCGGCTAAGAAGTATATTTGAATAATCATAACAAAATTGAGATAAACTCTTTGAATTATGCAAGTGATGGCATACTGATAACAACAGCAACGGCTTTACTTTCCAGGAAATTTTCCATAGTCAGCTAGTCACCATGAGAATATCTGAGAGGACTTGTCAACATCTCCCTCAAGTATAAGTTTTCCATCTTTAACTCCAAAAAACATTAAAAAATGATTCTCTCGCCGGTGGTCCAAATTTTTTATCACTGATTCAGTGAATCAGTGTTTAGTTATGGCATACAGGATCGGGGGTGAAATAAATGCAAATAATCCAGCTCTGTACTCACTTTATTCGATGGTTTATGGGGGCTATTGGAGTGTAAATGGCTATCAAACAATCCAATTTAGAATTCATTTTTGGATAAGCTCGTTATCCGTAATTATACGAAGATACAAATAGGCAAAGTGCTGATCAAAACAAAATACGAGGTTAAACTCAGTTCCCATTCAAGTCATTAGTATTATTTCTTACAAGGGTTGTTTTCTTTTCCCTCAATAGCATATTTGAGGAAAAATCTACGTTCACACAATTTGTGTCCAAAGATCACAAATTGAATTTGAACAACAACAACAACAACAACAACAACCACAACCACAAAAAAGATTATGGAGGCGTAAGGCATGATTTTTTATTTTCAATTGGATTAAATCTTCCATTTTTGAATGAGTCTAAATAAAGGATCTATGGATGAAGATACCAAACCAAAGTTTATTTCCATTCACAACTAGATCTTCAGTTTTTTTTTAGCTGTACAGTGCAGATTGAAGCCAAATAGCAAGAAAATCATAGTTTTGGTTAACTAGACCCATCGGCATAACATAGTTTTAGCTCGCTGGGAACCAAATTCGTTTCCTCTGAATCTGTCAAGTCCAAACAAGGAACAAATCAACTAGACTAAATAGGTTTGGTATAAACCCCCACCTCTATAGGGATCATCTAGAAAGCAAGTAGGTTAGAATCCCAGTTAAGATCCATATTCAATCCAAGCCATCTCGTCTTGGGTGTGGGTGGTGGAATTCAGCATCGACACCCAAAACTTCTCATATGGGTAAAAATAAAACCAAATCGGGACCATCCAAATCGGGCACAAATCAAAAAACTATCAGGGGTAGAACGGTAATTTCACTCAAAACGGGTCTGTAAAACGGGAATTGGGTCTCTTTCAAACCCAATAGCTCAAAATAGGTTTTTTTAACCGGGTTGTCCTACCAGTCCAATAAGAATGGGTCCAGCTTGTTTAAATACGATTTAAACCCCCAATTATCCATAAGAGACGGTTCAAAAATTATATCTCTTATTGTGGTGGGAGTTTAAACTTTTCTCAACCACTCTTATCTCTTCATGAAGAAGAGATAACTGGTTTAATCCAAAAACATCGGAAAGTAGAGATAAATCATTATCTTTAAACTGACCAAAGCAACTATAAATACCCCCCTACCTCTACCAGGAACATATTATCAATATTTTCTCCACAAAAACTCTCTCATAGACTTCTTGATTTCTGACTTGAGCGTCGGAGGGTCTGTCGCCGGGATCAACTCCGATGTTTCAGATTTTTTGCAGGTCAGTGGAGGTGATCGTCACAACACGAATCAATCATATGGCGCAAACAAATCAGATCAAGAAGTCAAAGGTAGTTAACACCGTTGAAAGTCAAAATATCATTTCTTGATTGTTCCTAAAAAAAAATCCACATCATTTGAGTGCTCTCACACCGAAAAAAGCAGCAATAGATTGATGTTGTCTGTGGGAACAGCAAAGAAAATTCCGACCAGATTTTGCCAGTAGAAAACTACTATCAACCATGCCTCCTAAGGGAAAAGGGAAGGCAGCGACCACAAGCTGACGAGCCAACCCTCTTCCTCCCGCTTTTCTACAAGGGAAACCTCAGCAACATCAGCAAGAAGAGCCTCTCCTTTAATAGGTTCAGCCTCCACCCGGAGGAGCTGCACAGGGGGGTTCCTGTCGGAGTCGTCCTGAACTATATGCAAGGCCCTATATTGAAAACAGAGGACCAGTGTACACCTCTACCCCTTCTACACTTCCTCAACCACAACCTGATCTCTATCAGGTCATCGTCAGTCTCCAGTAGGGATCTGTCCTCCAAACCCTCCTCAATGAGAGGAGTGCTCGTGAAGAAGACCCCCATCCAGAACAGCAGGGAGGTAGGAGAAGTCTTTCCCCTCGAAGTCCACGATCCAGAAGAACTCCTTCTCCGAGTGGGTGGGGACGAGCTCCATCTCCCAGAAGGTGAAGAAGATCCCCGTTCCTAGGGGGCGGAGAAGCCACCAATTCCCCATAGACCACAGAAGAACTCCTCCTCGAGAGATGAGACATCCAACTCCAACCAGCAAGCAACCCCTAGAAGAGGAAGGGATGAGGAAGTACCCATCACTAGAGCAGAGCTCTAAGAGTTTAAAGATGAAATTCTTCATGCCCTCAATATAATTCTCCCTAAGACTCGACAATCCAGTTCTTACCGCTCTACTCCTCCACGACCCGAAGAGTCCCATGGGTCCACCAGATCCGATAAGCAAGAGGATGCCGTCCTCCGACGTCTCCGAAAGATGGAAGATCGCCTAGCATTGGTGAAGCAGGAAGAAGAAAATAGGATAGGAGATACTACATGTCCACTCCCCCTTCTCTAAGATCATTGAGGCTTCTATCCTTGTTAACTACAAGATCCCGACATTTGAACCGTACAACGGGGAAACCGACCCAGTAAACCACATCGAGAGTTTTAAAACTTTCATGATGATCCACCAAGTATCTGACTCTCTCTTATGCAAAACTTTCCTACAAATTTTGAAGGACTCCGCATAAGAGTGGTTCGCTCGTCTCTTTCCATGATCCATATTTTTCTTCGACTAGCTTGAGGAACTCTTCCTTACAAACTTCATCACCTGCTGCAAATCGGAGAAGACCAGTGCTTCCTTGTTAGATCTGAAGCAAATAGATGGGACTCCTTCAAAAGCTATGTCCAACACTTTACGACTGAGTCCAGATCCATCCCCTCACTCGACTCCGCAGTGGCTACTGTCGCATTCAGATACAATGTGAAATATGATGACCTCAAGTCTTCTCTCGTCAAGAGACCACCTCGGAACTTCTCCGACCTCCTTCAAAGGGTTGAGAAGTACATCCGAGTCGAAGAGGCTATTCAGCCCTAAGGGCAGAAGATGCCTTCATCCAGGAACCAACGGAAGGGCACCAACGAGGATGAACTCCAAAAATTCCAAAAGGATGCCACGGGCCAGTGCCGCCCACCTCCCATGCCTCAGATTGAGAAGTACACCCCACTAAATGCTAGCATATCTGCCATCCTCATTAAGGTTGACTAGGACGGGATCCTTTGACCTCCCCTCAAGATGAATGCCCTGAGCAAGAGAATGGATAAAACCAAGTGGTGTGCCTTCCACAAACATCATGGTTACTTTATAGATGATTGTCGAGCCCTCAAGGATGAGGTTGAAGCGTTGCTCCGACGATGATACCTTACCAAATTTGCACATGTAAACGATACTCGGTTGCAAAATAAGTTGCCGAAGATGGTGTTGTACAGTATTGAACCCAAGCTCATTGAAAAGGGGGATGAACAACCTAACCACTTGACCAACTTGCTTTCTTGTAGAAGTTAGCTATCACACTTTATTTAACTTGGTGGCGCACTTTTGAGAGATCTAAATGGTACTGCAGTATAATGAACTTTTCTGGTGCTACAGAAGTCCGATTAGAGTGTGTGACCCCTTGTTTCAAAGCTGACTCGATGATCCACAATTTCTCTTCAAAAGTCAACAGAAGAATCACCCATATTTATGGTCAAAACAGGCCCACAATGTTTTTGTCTCTGTGAAGTTGAGAAGAATCTGGGCGCCGGGGATCTACAAGTAGGAGTTTCTCCATGGTATAGTTATGAAGAAGAGATTGGCGAGGGGAGCTCGGCGACTATTGGAGCTCGGCGAAGGAGGGGAGTTCGGTGACTGTTGGAGCTCGGCAAGGATTTGATCTCTAGCGGAGATGGGTCGGAGCTCGGCGAGGAGCTTTGGCAAGTTCGACGAGGAGTTCGGCAACTTCGAAAAAAGTAGAGGTGGTTCGGCAAGTTCGGCAAGTTCCAAATGTTAGAGGTGGTTCGACTGCGTGACACGTGTCCCGTTGACCAGTCAACGATTTTCTTTAATTTATAGATTAGGGACACGTTGGTTCGGAGCAAGCCACCGAACGTTAGAGGTGGTTTGGTTGCGCGACACGCATCCCGTTGACAGTTGATCGTTGACCAGTTAACGGTTTTCCTTGATTTTTTGATCAGGGACAAATTTGTTCGGTGCATGAATCTGAACCGCCATGATGCTTCGGCATGTTGACATGTGGCACTTTGACCATTGACCGTTGACTCGGTCAACTTTTTGTTAGCTCGGTGTAGCTGTATTGTAGCCAACTTTTCCGGTGCTACAGAGGTTCGATTGGAGTGTGTAAACCCTTGTTTCGAAGGTGACTTGAAGATTTACAATTTCTCAACAGGAGTAAGATGAAGAATCATCCATCTTTAGAAAATAGGCCTGCAATATCCTTGACTCTGTGAAGTTGAAAAGCGCTTCAGTGTCCGGAATCTTCGAAGAGGAGCTTCACTCCCGTGGGCTAGGAAGAGGAGCTTCACCACAGAGGAGCTATGAAGATCTTTGTAAGATCCTTGGGAAAAGTTGTTCGGGAGGTGAGTTTGAGGAGCAATTCTAGGGGAGAATATAGCTCCGAACTCGTTTGGAAGAAGGGTGCTTGGGAGGTGAGCGAGATGAAGAGCATCGCCGGGCTCTAGGAGAGAGACGTTCGGGGTTGTTTTGGGAGCACTTGAGTGGCGTGCCAAGCTCTGCATACTTGCTTGGGGGCAAGAGGCTAAAGCGGCCCTGTGAGCCATGAGTAGACTCCGAACACCGGGACGAAAAGTTTTGGGAGCACTCAAATGGCGATTCGTGCTCCGCATACTTTCTCGGGAGAAAGTGGCTAGAGAGACTCTATGAACCATGAATGAACTCCACACTTGTCCGGGGTGATTTTGGGAGCACTGAAATGGCGAGTTGTGCCCCGCACACTTGCTCGGAGGCAAGTGGCTAAAGCGACCCTATGAACCATGAGTGGACTCCGAATAAGGTGACGACTAGTTTTGAGAGCACTTGAATGGCATGCTGAACCTCGAACACTTGATCAGGAGTATGTGGCTAGAGCAGTTCTATGAATCTTGAATGGATTCCACACTTGTCCGGGATTGTTTCAGGAGCATTCGAACGGTGAGCCAACCCGCATACTTGCTCGGGAGCAAGTAGCTAACGTGGCTCTATGAACCGTGAATGGACTCTAAACAAGGTGACGAACAGTTTTTTGAGCACTCGAATGGCAAGCTGAACCCCGCACACTTGTTTGGGAGCATGTGGCTAGAGTGGCTCCATGAACTATGAATGGATGCCGTACATGTCTAGGGTTGTTTTAGAAGCACTCGAATGGCGAGCCGAACCCCGCATACTTGCTCGGGGGCAAGTAGCTAAAGTGGCCCTATGAACAGTGAATAGACTCTGAATAAGGTGACGATGAGTTTTGGAGTACGCGAATGATGAGCCAAACCTCGCACACTTGCTCTGGAGCATGTGGCTGGAGCAGCTCTTGAACCATGAGAGGACTCCGCAGTTTTCTGTTAGAGTACTTAGTGAAGGGATGGTGTGGCCCGGGGGTGAACCATGTGTCTAACTCATTGTTTAAATCCAATGGACTTGTACAAGAATACTTGAAGGAAAATACTAAAAATTTATTGAAGAATAAAACTAAGTGGCTGCTTTGATGCTAGCCTTTATTACATGTTGTGATCATTATAATTGTAAGCATTTATTACATGTTAGAAGCTAACTACTTTGGGAGGGCATTAAGCGTCATCATTGTACTTCATCGGGTGCTCGGTGTTCCGAACGAAGAGATTTTGGTTCTCCCTAATGCAAGTGCCGAGTTGCTCCTTAACTTGATGTGGGGGTGCCTTGTTCACCCGAAGACACTTGGCTCGATCCTCATGGAAGAAGGGGATTTCTGCTAGTTCTTCTAAAGGTTCAGAGCTTTGTTGTCCCCGCTTTTGGGGGAGCTCCATAGCATCGAGGGAGAGGACCGAGCCCCCCATTGTGGCTGTGTAACATGCTTGTAATGCCTCGTACCCAACGCGTATGCACACAATTAACTAAATTCTAACAACTGCCCACCACAGGCTGCCTCAAAAGGGTGTCCGGACGGTAGGTACCCTTTATCATTGGCACCTAATATTTAATCTCTCATTAATCCACTTTATTAGCCGATATGGGACTATAATAGTCCCACTTCAACTCCTTTAACTGAAAGCCACCATCATCTAACCACACATCTTCATGATCACACAAATCCAAGCCACTCATTTCTTCTCCAAAGGCCTCGTCACCCCACCATGCACACAGCCATTCCTTTCTCCTTCTCATTTCTTTTTTTTGTCATTTTTATTTTGTCCTTTAGTGCCATAGCCCCATACTATCTCTATAGGCCTCCTAATTTATCTCATTAATCCATAACCTATAGACTTCTCTATAGGTCACCTTAAATAATTTCATATATCTCTCTTATATGCTCCTACAAATGCGAAGTATTACATTCACCCCCTCTTAAGAATTCAGCGTCCTCACTGAATACGGGACGTGCAATATAGCACAGGATCGCCTTTCTAGTCGAATGTAGGCTGTCTCCTTGATCAAATACACATATTGCTGCCACCAAGGGTCTTATGCATCACACACATTGCTGTCCACCAAGGATCTTATGCATCTCATATATACAAGCTCTACATTCGATGTCGAAAGTTGGCTCTGATACCATCTGTAATACCCCGTACCCAACGCGTACACACACAATTAACTAAATTCTAACAACTGTCCACCACAGGATGCCTCAAAAGGGTGTCCAGATGGTTGGTGCCCTTTATCATTGACACCTAATATTTAATCTCTAATTAATCCACTTTATTAGCCGATATGGTATAATAGTCCCACTCCAACTCCTTTAACTCAAAGCCACCATCATCTAACCACACATCTTCATGATCACACAAATCCAAGCCACTCGTTTCTTCTCCAAAGGCCACGTCACCCCACCATGCATACATCCATTCCTTTCTCCTTCTTATTTCTTTTCTTTCATTTCTATTTTGTCCTTTAGTGCCATAGCCCCATACTATCTCTATAGGCCTCCTCATTTATCTCATTAATCCATAACTTATAGACTTCTCTATAGGTCACTTTCAATAATTTCATATATATCTCTTATATGCTCCTACAAATACGGGGTGGTACAATGCCCGAGTAGCCTTTTGGCTTCCTTTGGCTTTCCCTACCCCATGCCGCTGTAGGGAACTTCATCTTCATGTGGTAGGCTGAGGCAATCGCGTGAAAGGCTGCTAACCCCGGGCAACTAAAGACAATGGTGTAGGAGGACTTCATGTCGACAACCATGAAATCGAGTGCTTCCGTGCAGGTAGTTGGAGCTTTTCCCACAATTACGTCAAATGTGACTATTCCCTCGATTAGAATTGGGGCTCTGGAGAATCCATAGAGAGTGATCCAGGCGGGCTTGAGGTTGTCACGCTTGAGCTTGAGGCCCTCGAACACATTCAGAAAGATGAGGTTACCGAGCTGCCGTTATCTACCAGGACGCAGTGCACCTCATGATTGAAAATACATATGCTGATTGCTGGTGCCTCACAGTGAGATGTTTGAACACCTTCAAGGTCTTGGTCTGAAAATGTGATCGGGACCCCCAAGTTCTTGGGAGGAGGGATATTATGTACCGAGTTCACTTCTCTGAGAAATGGTTTCCTGGAGGGGTTAGATGATCCCCCCATAGGTCCCTCATGGATTGAGTGGAATATCTCCATGCACTTCGAGCCTTGGGACTCTACTGGTTTTTCTGGTCGCTTATTATCGTTTGTTTGGGTGAACTTGGTCAGGTACCTCCGTCAGAGCATAGTTTCTACCTCGTCTTTGATGGCTCGACAGTCATCAGTGAGATTCTCATGATCTTTGTGAAACTCGCACCACTTGTTCTTATCTCTTCTTCCACTTGGGGAGTTCATCTTGGGTGGAGGTCGAAGGAGTCCGTCCTTGTCCACTTCCATGAGGACTGTAGAGATGTTGGCATTAAGCGGAGTATACTTCTCAAATCGAGGAATTGGGGGTGGACGACACCGACCTGTGGCATCTTTCTGGGACTTACTGGGTTCGTCTTTGTTGGTGCTTTTCTGTTTGTTCCCGGATGAGGTCACCTTCTGTTCTTAAGGTCTAATAGCATCATCCACTCGGATGTACTTCTCGACTCTTTGGAGGAGGTTGGAGAAGTCCTGAAGAGGTCTTTTGACAGTGGAGGCTTTGAGGTAATCATCATTTACATTATGCTTGAAGGCAGCCATGGCTATGGCAGAGTTGAGTGAGGGGATGGATCGAGACTTGGCTACAAAGTACTAAACAGAACTCTTGACGGACTCCATGTTTCTTTGCTTCAAGTCAAGTAGAGAGGCACTTGTGTTCTCTGTCATACGGCTGGTGATGACGTGCGTGGGAAGAGCTCATCGAGTTGATCGAATGAGAAGATGGACCCTGGAGAGAGTCGAGAGAACCACTCCCGTGCGGATCCCTTCAGGTTTGCTGGAAAAGTCTTGCAGAGGAGGGAGTCAGATGCTTGGTTGATCATCATGAGGATTTTAAAATTCTCAATGTGGTCTACTGGATCGGTTTTCCCGTTGTATGACTTGAAGGTTGGGATCTTGAAGTTAACAGGGTCAGGAGCTTCAATAATCTTCTTGGAGAAGGGCGGTCTGACGAGACGATATCTTTTTTCATGTTTTTCTTCTTCCTGCTTCAGTAGTACTAGACGATCTTCCATATTTCAGAGGCATCGAAGGATGACGTCCTCTTGCTGATCGGATCTGGTGGACTCATGAGACTCTTCGTGTTGTGGAGGAGTAGAGCGGTGAGGACTGGTTCGTCGGGTCTTAGGAGAAATTATGTCAAGGGCCTGAAGAATTTCATCTTTGAACTCTCAGAGTTCTGCTCTGGTGATGGGTACTTCTTCCTCCCTTCCTCTTCTAGGGGTTGTTCTGCTTATTGGAGTTGGATGCCTCCTCTCCCGGGGAGGATATCTTCTGTGGTCCCATGGGGAGTAGTGGCTTCTTTGCCCCCAGGAGAGGTTCTTCGCCTTCTGGAAGAGGGAGTTCTTCCGCACCCTCTTGGAGAGGGCGCTCTTCTGGATGGTGGCCTCCGAGGAGATAGACTCCTCGTGCCTACCTGATGTGATGGATGTGGCCTGCTTAAATGCCCCTGCATTCAGACTCCTGCTGTCTGGAGTTTAAGAGATGACGAAGATCTTGTTGAGGTTGTGTGATTCCTCGCGGAGTCCATAATTTGGGATACGAAGCCTCAATAGCTAGTGATTGGCACTAACCCAGTTTAGTGACTGGGGACCAAACAAGAGGGCTACGGAGCCAAGGAATGGTGCCTCAGGAGTCACGGTGGAGAGTGTAGACCGACCCTCTGTTCTTTCCACTGTGTTGTGCAGGGGGTTCATTTCTTCGGGAGCCCCCCAGTGGAAGCTCTTTGGATGGGGGTTGAGTAGGCTGTTTCAGATGAAGAGGTTGATCCACTTGAATGGTAGGAAGGATGTCCTCTTGAGGAGGAGGTGGAGGAAGAGGGTTGGCTCGTTGGCTTGAGGCCGCCGCCTTCCGTTTTCCTTTGGAGGCTTGACTAAAAATTATTTTTACCGGCAATGTTTGGTCCGATTGGATTTTTTGAATTTTCCATAGACGGCGCCAATCTGCTACTGCTAATTTCTATGTAGGAGCAAACAGATGATATGAGTTCTTTTAAAAACAATAAAAAGTTGACCTTTTTGACTCTCGCTAGTATTGACTGTTTCCAATTGTTGTTGATTGTTGAATCTGACTCGTTTACACCATTGGATCTGATCTTGATGGTGGTGATCGCTCAGATTGACCTGCAAAAGTCTGACACTGGGGTTGACCTCGGCGATAGACGCTTAAGTCTATCGCCTTGGGGGTCAGTTTCAAGTTAATGATTTATCTTTAGTTTTCGGTGTATTTGAATTGAATCAGTTATATCTTCTTCATGAAGAGATAAGAGTAGTTGAGAGGATTTGAGTTTTAAACTCTCCCTTAGATAAGAGAGATGGTTTTTGAACCATCTCTTATAGATAATCATGAGTTTAAATCATTTTTAAATGATCTGGACTCATTTGCATGGGGCTGTTATGACAACCCAATAAGACAGCTCTATTTTTGGGTTATTGGGCTTGAAAGGTGCCCAATTTTCATTCATGGACCCGTTTATATGTGAAATTTCTGTTTAACCCCTGAGAGTTTTAAGATTCGTGTCCGATTTGAACGGTCCCTATTTAGTTCTATTTTTACCCATATCAGTTTATAATGTATAACCTATTTACTAAATATTAATGATGTTATAATATATCTGTTAACATAAATTAGATGAATTTGCAACATCTTTTCATTGCATGCATTTTTTAGTTTTAGTAATATTCAATTGGATAACATTATGGTTGACAGTGATTCTCTAAACCACCTGCTTATATGAGAATGATAATGAAGATTTCAGTAATTACGGTAGGGATGATATTCATAAGTTTCTCCAAATTCTCTAATGCTTTTTGGAGTTCTACATAATTTTATGAGTCATTCAAAACTATTATAGGTTGTGCAATTTACATAGGGTAACACTAATAGGAGAGAGTCTACATCTTCTCTCCATTCTCTATTTTGCACAGGTAACACTAGTTAGAATTAGAGTAATGCTATACCCACTACCAAAACCACTACCTTTCTCTTCACTATCTTAGGCGGCACACAACTATTGGAGGTTTCTGTTGAATTTATGTCTTGCATACGATATTGGATAAGAAGACGATAAGACGATGGAGAGACAAAGGCAATTGAAAACGGAGTGGAGGCAAGAAACAGTCAGCAGCAGCTACAGCAGAAGTTGCGGTTGACCGTCCCTAATGAGCGGTCGACCGTCCCATGCAAGAAGTCTTCCAGAGGGGAGGACCGTCGACCGCCTTGTTGGTGCAGTCGACTGACAGTGGCGCTGATGAGTTTCGGGCTTGAGTCTAGGTGATTCGGGAAAAGCCCAACTTGCTCTTCAAGTTGGATCGTGTGGCTCCTATCGTAGGGCTATCTCTTATGTACTATTCAATGGCTATTGTAATAAGATATTAACTTAGGGTTTGTCTCTAGATCTATATAAACAATTGTAACGGCTCATATATCCATGATGATTCTATTGAGTGCTGAATAGAAGAAGATAGTACTTCATCTGAGAGGGTGAAAGAGTTTCTTCATTGTAAGCAGCATCAAGTTCCAATAGACTTGAGAGAGGGTCGTGGTGAGAATTGTAATATTCTTTTATCTTCTCTAGTTGAATAATATCTCGGTTCTTCCTTCCCCGGATTAAGGCAAAAGCCCCAACCGGGACAATTCTTGTGTGCTTTGTGTGATTGGTGTGATCTAGTCTTGCTTGATGGTTTGTGTTGATTGTGTCAAAGACTCAACAAGATCCTCATATTTCTTAAAAGTTTCTACCACCTATTCTACACCTACCCTCCACTAGTATGTGCCACCGAAGATAGTGATCTTTAGTGGAGAGAAAAGTAATGATTTTGATAGCGGGTGTGGTATTACTCTTTTGATAAAGTTGACGTCGGTCATGTTTGGAGTTACAACAGTAGTAGAGACTGATATATGACTTACTGCCCTAGACCTTTACTGTGTGACTGATTAGGGGGAGTGGACTGTGGGTCTCATGATGACTTAGGGACACTGCCCCTTTCTCCGGTCACACGGAATCAGAGAAAAGTAATCCTCAAATATGCTCATATAGGAATATTCCTATATCTACCCCCCCCCCCCCCCCCCCCCCCCCCCACACACACACACACACACACCCCCAACACACACACACACACACACACACAAAAGATACTCAACCTGCAAGCTAATCTAAACAACACAAAAAAAAGAAAGGACCTCAAAATTTTACTAGCCTTTTAAATCCAAAAATTTTAGTGCAGTGCAGTGGCATAGATATATACCATTCAGTAAGTTACCTTCTTACATCTTCAATCATTTGCCCCATTCCAAACAGTAGTCCCCAATTCATGATCAGATCTGCCAAACCTCTTTACCTTATTCCCTAATCTTTAATCCCACTGCTGATGTGTCCCATTCCTCATCCCAATTAATTTTTTTTTATTAAAAACTTTAAAATAAAAATTACTGATCACCTTGGATACCCTTTGCAGCCCGGCCATCTTTTACAACAAAAGCTTTCAACAATGCATTCATTCATCAATCGAAAGTGTATCATCTTGCATAAACACCATCACCATCGGTTCTAATCAAATTTAAAAAAAAAAAAATTGAAAAAAAGAAACCGTTTCTATATATATACAGTCAGCTCATTTCTAATAATCTCTCGCTTGTGTCAGCCTATTCTATTCTACTCCATTATGAAAATCTAAATATATATATATATTATATTGTCTACATATCCCAATTACTGAAAATGTCTGAATCCGGCAGCACCGCAGCAGCCCAGATCTTATGATTAAAGGCCTCCTGCATCTCCTCCGGCACCAGCTGCATCCGGCACAGCGGGCAGGTGCGCTGGTCGTGCTCCATCCAACGGTCCAAACACGATTTGTGGTACACATGGCGGCAGTTGCTCAGCCTCCGTACCTCGTCCTCAGCTTCGAATTCGTAGAGGCAGACTGCGCAGCTGTCGGTTATGGAGCTGGAAAGATGCGTGAACTTACACACTGGTAGGATTTCCTGGATTAGCATCGCGGAAACTGACTGCTGTTGATGGTGTTGGTTGTGCTGGCTGTGTTGGTTGTGGGAAGAGAGGTATTCGTCGTCGGAGTCAAGGAGGTCGCCGAGGCCTAGGAGGTTGAAGGTGGAGGCGATGAGGCGGCGGATGAAGCCGAGGAAGAATAGGATGTGGAGGAGGAGCTTAGGGAGGAAGAGCTCTGAGTAGCCTAGTGGGAATCCCATTGACAGATAATAAAAAGTGAGTACCGACTCCTTTTCTTTTGTTTGCTTCTTGCTTTTACATATTGAGTGGAGGAGTGTTTTTTTTATATACCGAGAGGAGAGGGGGAGGAAGTGTCCATCTCTTCCAAAAATGCCCCTAGTGAAATTGCCAGTTTCTAAATAAATAAAAATATAATATATATATATATATTAAATATATACATATAATTTAATATTGTATTATAAGTTATATGTTAAGTACACAATTGTCTCCAGTTAAATGTACAGTTATATTAATCTAACTGTATTTTTCACTTTATTAAAATAAGTAGTTACTTAATATTTTCTGAATTTTTCACTTATTGGTTTCAATTATTTCAGTTCGTTTGGTCTCTCAAATTAAAACGAATCATATTTCTTGAATTCTGTCATTGAATTCCTTCAATCCAACCAATCTACCGGTGCCTCCTCTTCAATATCCTCTTGGATATTTCTATTCGACCTCCTCTCAGACATCCTTACCAATTTTTCTTTTTGACCTCCAGTTCAACTTCCTCTCCATCTATTTTCAACTCTCATTTCTCAAAACTCTCAATACCATTTCGCTCAACTCCTCAAGACGCTTTCACCTCCCAACTTTTGTAGAAATAGTCTTGTATATTAAATAATTTTTTCTCATATTTTATGTTCTGTTGTTTTCTTATTTGTAATTAGAAGTGAAAGTCGATACCCGTATGTTATCCAAATCCGATTTAATGATATATGTATTTGATTACTAATTAAGGAAAATTATAACAAGATATATATGTTTGATGCACGAATTCGTATTCGTATTCAGTAGACCATACTTGATTTTCATCCGTACCTGAAAATTGTTGATATGGATATGATTTTATTTGCCGTAGTCATAACTGTATTTTTATTCGAATCCGTTTTTAGAATGCTGATACAGATGTTAGTATGACCAATATCTGATCCGAAAACATCCCTACATCTAAGGGTAATCAACTGTCAAGATCATCTCGGTTTAGATGAATTATCAGTGTTAACCTTTAGATTAGTGGTACAAATCAATAGATAATTATGCAAGTGTCGTTGTAGGACACAATGATAAAACCTCTTCACAGTCAGTGGCGTAGCTGCCATGGACCCAGGGGGTACAGCTACGCGCCTTTGTATTTTAAAAAAATTTCAAAAAAAAAAATATTTAGTAAAAAAAAATTTAATAAGGGTTATGTATAAAATTCCAATCCATTTAGTTTACTCTCTCAATCTTTCTTCCTTTCCTCTTCTTATTCTCAACGACAGACTCTTTCTCTTTCTTTCCTATTACATCACCTGATCAGACCTTCATTCTCTTTCTCTTTTCCTTTTTTGAATTCAACTTACAAAGCCCAATGCAAATTCAAAGGAGAATCGGAGAATCTGAGAGGAGCTCGAGAGGAGTAAGAAAGAGATCAAACAACAAACACAAAGTGGGTAGCTAATTCTAAGTTCTAACTATTAGTTTTTACTCTTTCTATGCACTGAATACTGATGATTGAAGTTGAAATATAGAAGGTTTAACTACTGGTTTATTTTTAATGGTTCTAAGTTGTTGAAAATGCACGCCACTTGTTTAATGAAATACCTTATTCATGCCAATTATACATTTACCCTGCATCATTGACTGTTTAGCTTTTATTTATTTATGTAGTAGTTTTGAATTTTCCATGATATGGTATGGTGTACTCGTTAAATATGAGTCCATGACATTCTAGTGTGAGTACCCAGGTAGTTTCAAGTTGGCCCTATTGTGTAGCTGATCAGTCTTGATTTCTATGTGAAATGGTGGTTCTGACAATACATCTATATGCATTCATTTTCGTAAAATTGCATATGAAGAAATGAGTCATGCAATTGGTTGATGGATGATTTCTTCAATTTTAGTCGTTTGGGTTTATTTGTTGTTCGTTAGTCTTTGCCAGATTTCTGCATCATACCCACCTAGTACTGCAGTACATGCTATGCTTACATTTAACGAAGGCCAGGAAATAAAGCTTGCTTGTATACTTTTTATGAAGATAATTATCCTATCCTAAGAGTGGATGAGGTTGTGACACTTCAGCTCTGATCATGTTTTGATCTAATTTCGTTGGATATTTTAACATGGGACAACTAGTTAAATATTGTTGAGGTTTCTATGTATGCAGTTATAAAACTCCTATGAAATTGGAGATTAGAATTATCAAAGATGGACTATATAATGAATCTTTTTTTAGGTTAAAAAAGTAGAGAAATTAAGATAATGTCTATAAAATGAGTAGCATACTAGCACAACTTAAAATGTAAATGTTCGAGAGTAACGTCTGAGTACAACTATCTTCAATATATGGTAGAAGGAAAAAAAGCGTCGTAAAAATGGGCCTTCAATGATGGATGAAACACAAGAAATTTTTGGATTGGGTTCAGACTTTTCTTTTGTGAGGGAATTTGTTCAGACTTGTATTAGCAGTATGCCCCAATAAGAGGACACTCGGCTTAGAGGTGATTGAAACAACAGAACTTGGATAAAAGAACTTAGTATCACACAAATTTCCTCGCAAATAACAAAGTCCAATGACCCTAGTTATATCAGGACACATACAACCACCACTACAATAGAAAAGGAGACAGAGATATACAATAATCAAAGGTGTACCTGAACTGGAGTTAGTTATGATGATCAGTAGAACTATCTCTCGTAATTCAGTCATCATAACTTTGACCTGTTCAAGTTATTTCGTTTATCTATTTATGCTTTTATATGAATACGCTGTTGGCTACTACATACCATAGACAAGTTTAAAATTTTAATGAATTGAGTTCCCATTACTAGCCTTTTAGGGATATTGATTTGTTGGAATTGGATATAATTTCAGATAAAAAATACTACACTATCCAAGTTTTTTAAAAACTCTCAAGAACAAGCTGCTTCAAGAAGCCAAGAGCCCCTACCCAGGCCACCCCCATCCCCACGACAGCCCGTTGTCTAGCCCCACCGACTTGCAATGTAGAAGAAGAGTATCCATCTGATCCTGCTTTAAGAAAAAATATTTATGAGTACGATGTTAAAGAAAGAGAGAATGTTTGACGATACTACTTGCAAAAAGGACTCTGTCAACCTAAGGATAACAACTTTCCTTGGCGTTATTGTGCAAATGAGAAGCGTCGATTTCAGGTTTCGTGGTTTAAAGAGTACCCTGATTGGCTATAATATAGCATTACAACAGATGTTGTTTATTGTTTGTATTGTTATCTTTTTAAAGCTGATCATGGTGGTCAAGATGGTGGTGATTCATTTGTTGGTGGAGAGGGATTTAAAAATGGGAGAAAGAAAATGAAGTTGAATGGGCATGTTGGAGACCACACTAGTACGCATAACAAATGTGTGAGGGCTGGCTATGATCTTTTGAAGCAATCGCAACACATTGAACATTCTTTGGCAACTCAGTGTATTCAAACTCAAGCCGACTATCGTCTTCGTTTGACGGCATCAATTGATTGCATTAAATGGTTGTTGTACTAAGAGACTGGCTTTCCGTGGTCATGATGAATCTCAGGAATCACGGAATAAGGGAAACTTTCTTGAACTCTTACAATTTCTTTGTGACCACAATGAGAATATCGATAAAGTTGCATTGAAGAAGGGCTCCAGAAAATCACAAATTGACATCCCCTCAAATCCAATAAGAGATTATTACTTCCATTGCAAAGGTAACTACAAATGTTATCTTCAGCGATCTTGGTGATGAAGTGTTCACTATTTTGGTTGATGAGGCGCGTGACATATCCGTGAAAGAACAAATGACTGTTGTTTTACATTTTGTGGATGAAAGAGGGCATATTATGGAGCACTTTCTTGGCATTGTTCATATTGATGATACTACTGTCTTATCACTTAAGGCAGCTATTGAGTCTCTGTTATCTCAACATGGGTTAAGTATATCGTGTATATGGGGGCAAGGGTATGATGGTGCTAGTAACATGTGGGTAGAGTTCAATGGATTAAAAAGCTTGATTATGATGGAGAATGAGTCGGCTTATTATGTTCACTGCTTTGCTCACCAACTTCAATTAACACTCGTAGCTGTTGCAGAAGGTCACGGGAATATTTTGGATTCTTTGACATTGTTACGAGTGTATCAAATATTGTTGGAGCCGCATACAAGCGGAGAGACATTCTTCGTGAAAAACAATTTGAAAAAGTTATTGAAGGAGTTTATAATGGTGATATTTTGACTGGGCAAGGTAAGAATCAAGAAATGACATTGAAGCGAGAAGGAAGCACCTGTTGGGGTTCTCATTACGGTACACTAATGAGTTTGATTTGCTTGTACTCGTCTGTAATTGATGTTATTGAGATTGTTGAAGAAGATGCAAAGGATAAGAAGATAAGGGGCAAGTAGAAAATCTGTTGGGAATCATTGCACAATTTGAGTTTGCATTTCATTTACATTTGATGAAGAATATTTTGAAAATTACAAATGATTTATCACAAGTTTTACAGAGAAAATACCAAGATATGATAAATGTCATGACTCTTGTGAGGATAAACAAGCAACAATTGCAAAATATGAGAGATGATGGATGGAAATCATTGTTGGAAGAAGTTTCTTCATTTTGTGTGAAGCATAAGATAGTAATTCCACCTATGGATGAATTATTTGTACAAAATGGAAGGTCCCGTCGCAACTTCGAAGGAAAAACAAATCTTCATTATTATTGTATTGAATTGTTTTATGAAGTGATTGATTTGCAACTTCAGGAGTTGAACAATCGTTTTAATGAGGCAAATACGAAGTTGTTGTTGTGTATGGCTTGTCTTGATCCAAGCGATTCATTTTCTGCTTACGATAAGAAAAAATTGCTTCGCTTTGTTGAATTTTATCCATCTGATTTCTTTAACATTGAGTTAATGCACCTTGACCGGCAACTTGATACCTACATTTTGGATGTGCGCTCTGATGACCGATTTTCTGAAGTTGCAGGGATTAGTGGACTTGCTAGAAAGCTGGTTCAGTTAAAAAAATATCGTGCATATCCATTGGTATATTTGCTGTTGAAGTTCGCATTGCTATTACCCGTTGCAACCGCAACAGTAGAGAGAGTATTTTCTGCAATGAAAATCATCAAGACTTCATTACGAAACCGATTGGGAGGATGATGAATGATTGTTTGGTTGCATATATTGAAAGAGATGTATTGGATGCTATTGACAATGAAGATATCATTCAATATTTTCAGAATATGAAATCTCGAAGGGTTTTATTGCTAAAGAAAAATGCTATTTAGTGATTGTAATTGTTTGTATTTTTAGTAGTAATATATAATATTTTGAGACTTGCAAATATATTTATTATATTTTTTTTTATAATAAGTGTCGCGTCCCTAGATGAAAATCCTGGCTACGTCACTGTTCACAGTGACCAAAAGGTCTGTAGAAGTTTTCTTTATAAAAAAAAAGGTATGTAGTTCAAAATGTGCCTGTATCAAACAAGTATCTTTTCTCTCTTCTATGCTCTTAAGTGCGTATATCTGGAGTTTTGAATGATTTTTCTAAAAGTCTACTGTGATTAAACAGTACAAAACACCTAGCAATATATCCCTCATCATTTTTGTTGAAATTTCAATTACAATCTTTCCTTCTTTTGAAGACTTTTAGTACAACTAAAACTTTTGTCCCCTTCGCCACTTGATTGACAAATGGGGCACCCCTAATATGACAGAACTCTATTCAATACCTACCAAAAAATTGACAGAATTTTGATTACTTATACAAGTTTTGCTTAAATTTAGGATTCAATTATTGGTGTTGCTTCAGTTATATGGTGAAAGCTGTAATGTCTGTATTTAATGAGAAGACGGTATCAGTTTATTTTGGAGTCTTTAAGATTCATATGGTATTATTATTTGATATTTATTCAAAGGGATTGAAGAGTCAAGTATTGAGTCAGTGTTAGGTGTGGCGTGTTCGGTGGGGAAATTTCCTGTTCAAGTCCTAAGTGACCCCCACACGCTTCTATTAGCTTCAATTATCATTTCATTCCAACTCAAGTGCTCTATTTAGAACAAGAAAAACGAAGGAAGCTACCTGGAAAATAATTGTATTAAGTTTTCACGTCCCTCTGGGACACCGTTTACTTTTTCATTACTTTTTTTTATAGAAAAAATGTAGAATAAGGTCACGTCTCATTAATCAGAAACTAACAAAATAAACTCAAAATATTGAATACAATCTACGAGACATGAAGTCTTCATTACATTATTTGTCAAGAATGTTTACTTTAAGGGTGAAGTCACTATTTTGTGAGTTACAGGACATAAATATTTGAGTAAGAAAAAAAAAAAAAAAAACTAAGGAGAGTTTTAGCGTCCAAGAATATCTAGATAGGTTTTTTCTTAAAAAAATGTAATCTCTTTTGGAAATAACATCATTTACTCGAAAAAATGAAATATGAACTGAAGGGGAAATTTTTTCTTTTCTACATTTTTCTTAGAGTAGAAAAGGTGGAAAAAGGGGATTAGTTGTCAAGAAAATGCTTCCTGGGAGGTGAGATGGTTGATTTTGAAAGTTTGAAGAGTAAGCTTGCAATACAAAGTAGGCCTTTCTTTGGTTGAGCAACTAACTAATTAAACAAATCAATGATGGTAATCTAACAACTTTTATAGTCAAATCAATACTAGTTGTTTAACTCTGCAGCTTCAAAATAGTAATCGTTTAAGTTAATTTGTATATTTCTTATGGACTTTTAGCACACAGGTACTTATATTTCTTTCAGAAATGTTTTTGTCCCTAACCTTACCCTAGCCCTAACCCTAACCCCCTAACCCTAAACCCTCAACCCTAACCATAAACCTAAAAGGATTGTAAAACCTTGCAAAATTAAATTATGACAATTTTATCCACGGGTGTTATGTATGTGTATTTTGTACTATTACGAGTAATATCCGTAACATATTTTAATATAAATATCCTACGTATTTTTGTATTTCGATTAATTATATATTTTTCGTTATCTCAAAATTCCTTTTATCCTATTTTGAGCCAACTCAAATATAAATTCTAGTCTTTTTGTGTTTTAACGTGTATTTCGCGTACTTTCAATACACGTGTCGATTACGTAAATTTTACCGTTACGCAAAATATTCGTAACATTATCAAAATAAATATTTTACGTATGCTATATTTCGATTATTTATAAACATTTTCTCGTTAGTCAAATCTATTTCATATTTGAATATTTGTTTTTACGTCAACGTACGTGTTTGCAGTACATGTGTTGGTTCCTAAAACTTTCTTGAGTCATGAATTTTTCTTCTCATTTTCTAGTCTCAAGTGTGTGATTTATTTTTTTAACTAAAATTCATTAGGCCTAAATCCCTTTTGTAGCCCACAAAAAAAAAATTAATTACAAATTTAAACCCCATGATTATTTTTACACTTAAATGTACATTGGTACACTTGCCATGTGTAACACATACACCTAACTTAATAAAATAAAAACTAATAATAAAATTTGTATGAAGAGTGTGCATACACATTGACTACACGTGCACGTATTTCTCACCATGGTTGACAATGAGGGAGAGTGGTGTGAGTTAGTGGGAAGTAAGGAGTTATTTTGGGAAGTGTGGAGCTATTTTGACCATACAATTTTTCAATAAATAGTCTATACTTTTGTCATGAACAATACAACTCAAAATGAAAACAAAAGAGAGAAAGAGGGAGAAGAGCCTGCGGGATGTGCTAGGAAGAGGCTGGCTATTTTTTAGGGAGCTTGGAGCTTTTGAGCATTATTTTCTAGGAGTTCTCTACTACTAGGAATTCTACATTTGAGATGAGTGTTTCTTCAACTTTATAATATATTTTTATTAGTAGAATGCTTGATATGTGTGAATTGTTAGATGCATGATAACTTATATAGATTGAACATTCATGTTTAGATTATTTTTTGTTGATTGAATGTATGAAATTATGATATTTTTGATTTGGGGGCATTTTCATAATGTTCTGTTTTGAGTTCAAGTTGCACTTCAGAAAATTATATCTATTAAAATAGATGTAATCTAGACCTAAAATTTTTATAGGAGCATCTAGTATATGTCAGAAACATCTCCTTAAAATTTCATAATATTTGGATGTCTTTTACTATTTTAATAAAATCCAAGCTTAGGACTGGTTGGCAGTTGGCTAGTTGATGGAAATTTATATATATTTCAGATTTTGATCATTTCGGCATCTTAGAAGCAGTATTTTGAGAAAAGTCAAAACTAAGAACTTGAAGTAGACTCGTTAACCTTTCTTTAGAGTCTAAGAAATCAATTTTTCCTTATGGATTGAATTTATAATGAATTTTATAAGATTGAACAGTGACAGTACTTATAATATTTTAACTCTATTGTAGATTTTGAAGAATTTAGGGTTATAGACCCAATATGTTGGGGAAAATTATAACTAGAAAGTTAATTAGACTTGTATACCTTTAATTTTATCTAAAGAACACAAAGTTTCATGAAGTATAGAATTTTCTATAATTTTTACAAGTAGCATGAGCTGCAGTTTTTGAATTTTGAATTTACTATTTTGCAAATGAATTTAGACAGTAATTAAGCATGATTTTAGATGAACTTAACTACAAAGTTGTAGTACACTCATTTATGATTCCTATGAAACTAATCGATCTATTTTTGGATTAGTATTGGAATTATATGATTTTTAAAATACCATTGGGTTGATGTCTTTATCTAGTTGTCCTTAAACTCTTACAACGTATAAAATTGGATTTAAAATTTGGAATGTTAGTAAGATGTAACTTATGAGGGATTAAGAGATAGTTAAATGATGAAGTTGGAATATTAAACATGTGATGTTTATAACGGTTTTAACTTATCAAGTGTTATTGAATGTTGCTATAAGAAGCTGGTTACTTCATGATTAATAATAGCAAAGAGAATAGATAAAGAAGAATGATGAATAATGAATGAGATGTTTATGATGAGGTTAGATGTAATCTATGTGATCTCTTTTGAGATGCTTGTTTGTTCTAGAGTGAGCGGGACCCAGAATAGCAGCAGTTGTGATAAATGGAATTTGACAAGTAGCCAGTGTGGGTTAACTTTCTCTTTGAGAAGTAGCCAGTGTGGGCTAATATTCGCAGTTTTTTATTTAAGTCCAGTGGGTAAGCAAACTCTAGGTCTTAATAATTATAATTAAACCTAAGGACAGGCACCAGGGGAAGATGTGATGAAGTATGGGCAAACATGAGTATGAGGGCCGTCTTTGATTCGCAGTGGGAGATTATCTTCAGAATTATCGGCGTGTGAGGCATGATGTCTAAAATCACTCTCAGTGGGAGATATTTCTTCAGAATTATCGGGATTAAGATTCGCGGTCGGAGATTATCTTCAGAATTATCGGGGCGTGAGGCGTGATGTCCAAAATTGCTCGTGGTCGGAGATAATTCTTCAGAATTATCAGGATTAAGACGACGCTCGTTGGATATTTATGTAATGAGTTACCATATGACTCGCGGTGTGTGTATCATCTCCAAAATTATCCCGTGTGAGATGTCACGCCCAAAAATCACTCGCGATGGGAGCACGACTGTCAAGAATTATCGGGGTCATGGCTCGCGGTGTGAGTTTCACCTCCAGAATTATCAGGAGTTATGACTCGTGGTGAGAGAGCAATTCTCAACAATTATCAGAGCGGTATTAGCCACTCACAGGATATCTAAACCTTACATTAGTCACTGTAGTAGAATTTCATAATGAGGGATTGAACCTTATATTGAGGAGTACATTAAGGGCTTGCCCTCAGACCTATGTAGTATGAGATGCATAGAATCCGAACAAGTATGCATTAGTGTCATCGTAATATAATATCTGAATCAGGAATTCAGTTCATATCATACATTGACATGTTTAGGATAGTCACTTTTCCCACTTTATTGTGTATTCAAGTTTGTGTTTGCTAAAGTAAGATAGTCGTTGTATTATAGTATTGCGTCTGTTGTATGAAACTGACGTGCCCACAGTTTTCAAGTACAAGATTTGGTTAGCGAAAGATGCAAAGATGAGTTGATACTGATGATTATTGCCAGATTAAAGTTATTGAATGTTAAAGTTGTATATTTTATGTAACTTCCGCAGAGTAATTGTAAAGAACAATGTTGTAAATAATTTTTTTTTAAATTCCTTGTAAATTTATACGAATTGAAGTAAAAGTTCCTGTATTTGCTACAAATTACATGTATTTGAAATTCGGGGCGTTACAAGGATGGCAAAAAAGTTATTTTCAAACTCAGGGTAAGATTTAATATGAGTAGAGTGACAATAACAAACAAAAGCATTTTTTTGGTATTGGCCAACATTGTGTATGAGTTACATGAAATTTTCACATTTGTTAGTGACCCATGTGGAAGAAACCCTAAAATATTTTCATTAAATTAAAGTTGATGGACAATTTGGCTCGGTTAATCCCCCAAAATATGATGATTATGTGAGAAAATATTCTCTAACTAGATATATAAGTGGATATAGTCAAAATGTATCTTGATATATTTCATTGGAACGAATTTTCTTTCTCATCCCACCATTATTAAGATATCCTAGTTATAATTTCTAATCTCTAATCTCTAATACTATAATAAGATAGTTGAAGTTGTCATTTGTAGACATACCAACTCTAATCTCAACTACTCATTTTTAAGTGGGAGTTATATTAGTCATCCATTTACTCAATTGTTGTCAGTTACCATAATGTCATCAAAATTTAAATTTATTTACTGACATAATTATTTACAAAAGTTCGACTCATAAATTAAAGTTTATGTCACTGGGAAAAACAGAACAGACCTTCCCCCTCTAAAACCAAAACTGATTTCTATCCAAATCTCCTCTTCCCCCACGATTAAAAACATAGGGTTTCAGTCACCTTGAATGAAACCCTAACCCTAACCCCAATCCCGGATTCCATGACGGGCAGTGCCTTTGCTCTACCGTGTTCCTCTTCACCTCTGATCATGAACTTGAAACTGACCTCTTCACATCTATCTCTCCGAGTGGTGCCTCCACCATCAATGGAGACTAGCGCGCTCCTCCACTCCACCACACTCCCTTCCACCTCTGATTACGTCCCCGAAACCACCACACTCCCTTCCATGGAACTCCCACAATTTTGAATTTTTAGATGAATGTTGATTTTTAGTTGAGAAAGTTTGGATTTTTAGTTGTTTCTGTTTATACTTTTTCTAGGGTTTGCATCATACGCATGCGGGTAACTAGTATTCTTAATTTAATATTAATCAGATAACTGGTATTCTTAATTTAATATTAATTTCCCCTTAAAAGTGCAATTAGTAATTACTCCATTAATTTTCCAAAAAACTTGGAATAGAGTAAAGACAATAGTACAAAGTTCGGGATTTATTCATGAAATTCGCAACAATTTCACTGGCCGATCCAATTCACGAATTATATGCCGCTTCGCAAATAATTCACGAAAATCGCGAACTAACGAATAGTTCGTGAATAATGCCCAATAACCCAATTAAACCCTATTTCCTATAGTGTTTCCTCGTCCCTTGCGTTTCCTTTTCGCTTCCTGGTGCAGCCGCGCAGTTCTCTTCCCCCAATCGATTCAGAAGTAGCACTGCTATTGCAATCAAAAGGATTTTACGAAAATCACTAGAAGGTATGATTCTCGATCTCCTATCATCTTCTTCTATGTGTTTGTATTTGATTCCCGAATGTATGGATTTTATATTGGCACTTGTCTAGATGATCAAACTCAGCAAAAGTTTAGCACAAAATTAGCTTCACATGTATCAGCTGTAGGTGGAGTTTTAGTGGAGGAAATTCTTTCCAGAATTAATACTATATTCGCTATGTTCTTTTTTAACTTTTAAGTATGGATATAGCAACTTGGTCCTTGATTCTTTATTGTGATCTATTTGTAGTCAAAAGTTTCATTAGTATTACTATAGGTTTATGCATAATAAGTCTATTTGGTTTAGACTTTAGACCATACTCCATTGGATGTATATTATTCAATTTGATTGGTGTAGGATAGTTGAATATTTCAAATACATTGATTGTTATCTATTATCATCTCTGTGTTTGTATTAGGTTATGTTTGAACGCATTGGTTGGCAACTACACATGCATGAACAATCTACATTTAAAAAGTTTAAAGTGGTATATTAGGGAAAAACCATGCACACACGGATCAATTATAATAAGAGAACAATTATAACAAGAGAACTATAGATAAACAGAAATTGCACAATTCGAAAGATATGTTCCCGCTTTTAATATGTTTAAATTCTAACTTTGAAGTAGGAATTCATACTTAATGACATAATGGATTTTGAGTAGGAATACTAATTTTGAGTAGGAATTCAGATTTAATGTGTTTAATTTCTAATTTGTGCTCCATCCATAATGGACTTTGATCACTACAAAAAACATAGTGTGCTGCCAAGAAAGTTCACAACTTCAAAATCTTAAGCAGAAGTATTGTACCAAGTATGTGTCTGAAGGACCTTTATAAATACAAGTTTAATAAGCAAAAGAGAAGAAGAGTATTTGTATCCATTTCAATAATTTGTGTTTTCTTTTAATATTTCTTTGTTTCAATCTCCTTTCCTGACTGATGCTGAAGTTATGATAAAACAGTCTTGAAAATTTTGATTCATTCTCATTTGTGTAGCTTCACACATAGAAAATTCCATATTATATTATTTTATATGCTTATGTGCAGAAATTGCTTACATTGAATATTACTATTGATTATGCTTTATTTTCTTATCAGAATGCCTAGAGGAAAGGATCTGTTGTGGGATCATATTACTCAGGTGGAAGGAAATAATGTTCGGTACAACTTTTGTCAAGAAATATTTGTCGGTGGCGTAACTCGTATGAGAAATCATTTTTCATACTTGGTCTGTAGAGATGTCCGCCCTTACTTCACAGTTCCTGATGAAGTTCGCAAAGTTTCTTTGAAAGTAATACAAGAATTAGAGTCGAGAAATAAAAAAAAACAAAAACTTGATGATTTTTGGAAGCAATCAGGAAGTTATACCGAGTCTCCAACAGAATAGCTTAATGAAGATGGGTCCCGCTCAAAAGTTCTGGTACAGAAAACTATCAACTCAGTGATGAAAAAATATGAAAAGGAAGAAGCAGATAAAGCAATAGTTAGATGCATAGTTAATAATAATTTGCCATCTTATTTGTTGTGATCGTTTGATTTTCGTGAAGCACTTGCTGTAGTTGCAAAAGTTGGGCTAGGTTATGAAGCTCATAGTAGTAAGACTGCAAGAACAAAATTCTTGGATAAATTGAAGCTTGAAGCTGAAGATCATGTCCAGTGCATGAGAAAAGAATGAGATATTACTAGGTTTTACAATTTTATCAGATGGATGGACTGATGGAAGAAATAGGCCATACTTGAATCTACTAGCAGCTTCACCTAAGAGTGTTGTTTTCTTGAAATCTCTCTGCATGGTTGGGCATAAAAAAATGCGAAATATATTTGTAACTTTATCTCATCAGTAATTGAAGATTTTGGTCTGCACAATGTTATCCAATTTGTTTCTGACAAAGCTTCAAATTATCTTGCAACTGGAATTTAATTTTGGAAAAGTATCCACATATTTTTAAAGTTAATTGTACTGCCCATTGCATTAACTTGATGTTCAAGGAGTTTGATACGCTTGAATTCGTCTCTCCCTTGCTGGCTCAGGCACGAAAGATTGAGAAATTTATTTATAGATATCAACATGTGCTGGAACTGATGAGAGTTCATGCAAAGTGGTCGTGAGTTAAAGAGACCAGGGGTAACCAAGTTTGCAACACATTTTATATGTCTTAACTCAATTTTGAAAGAAGAGCATTCCTTCCACTATATGGTGGCTTCAATGGAATGGAGAGATTTGCCTCCATGTAAGACTATAGAAGGTACTAAAATACAACAAGTAATCATGGGAAGAGAATTTTGGGAGTGCGGGAAAGTGCTTATAACAACATTGGAACATCTTTTTAAAATATTAAGGATGGTGGATGGTGATGGTTCTACTATTGGATACATACATTACGCAAGGTGAAAGAGGCTTTGAAATATGTTTTTAATGAAGATCCAAATAGGTATTTACCTTTTTCGAAAATTATTCGTGAAAGGTGCGTAAAATCTTTAAATTCATATATTCATTTGGTTGTTTTTTTTTTTGAATCCCCATTTATTCAATTCTGGCCATGTAAAGATGGATAATCAAGTAAAGAATGACTTAGAAATAGTCATGTCAAAGATGTTGACACATGAAGAGAGGTCCAAGGCAATTAAAGAGCTTAAAGAGTATCATGCAAAGGATCCAAAAATCATTGGAGTTATGGCCATTGAAACACTTGAAGTAGCTCATCCAAGTAACAATCATTTATATACTTTTTCTTTTCTTTTATTTCTTTATTTATAAATTTGAAGTGTACTATAATATTACTGACATTAATTTATAATTTCTATTAGGGATATGGTGGGATATGTAGGGTGTCTCTTTGCTTAAACTTGCAATTAAAATTTTGAGTCAAACTTGCAGTGCTTCAACATGTGAAAGAAACTGGAGTGCTTTTGAAGCGACGCACACAAAAAAGAGAAACTGTCTAGAACCAAGCAGACTTCATGATTTGGTCTATGTGAGGGTAAATGCTCTCTTGAAGCGGACCATGCAAAAAAAAAACCTTGATGCGGTACCCATTGATCTTGATAAAGTTGATCCAGATGTGACGTATATATTCTACAGAGATGAAAATGTTCCAATCCATGACAATCAACATTGCAATGAAGATGACGATATTAATAGTGGTGGAGAAGATGCAGCAGATGATATCAATGAATCAGAGTTCCTCGGTTGAGGATACTTATGATTTTAATGAGTAATACAAAGTGTGCTTTCATTAGTTGTGGTTGCTTTTCTATTTAGCGCTCATCGTGAGAAACATTAGAGTCAACATTAATTTCTTGAATAGTAAAATAATTTATTTCATGCTTTGGTGATTAGTTATTTTCGCTTTATAAATATATTTTTACTTTGGTGATAGCTACAAACTACTAAATTGTATTAAGTTTTGGATTTCTTTCTTCCCAAACTTATGTGGATTTTTTTTTCCAAATTTACCGAAAGTTTGCCGAATTCTAAATATTAAATCTCACCGAATTATTCCCAAATGCCAGATTTGTGACAATGTAGAGACCCTTGTGTCATTGGATTTTTTTTCAAAATGACCCACTTTTTGAAAGTATTTACTAAACTGACACACTTTCAAAACTATTCGCCAAATTGACCTACTTGCAGTTTTATTTGAAAATAAGCTCGTTGTTTCTAACATCGAGCGTACTTCTATGATTTTCTCCAACACTTGGAGAATTCTTGCGAAGATACAAAAGTCTAAAGACTGACTCGCTGTTTCCAAAAGCGGGCTTGGTTGAACTAGACTTTATGTAGTTCATTTCAATTCTTTTTCTAAAACCAACTTTCTGGAAAAATGAGCACAACTACACTCATTATCTCAAACAGTGAGTGTAGTTGTACTCATTGTTTAAGAAAAATTTTGAACATGCAATTTCTATATGAAATGAATATAACTACACTCGATATCTGAGATAGTGAGTTCATTTGAAATAGCGAGTACACTCAGTACAGTTATACTCATTTTTTCAGAGAAATTTTGAACATAAAATGTATATAACTATACTCTCTATCTGAGATAGCGAGTCTAGTTCAAATGAACTCACTATCGCTGATAGCGAATGCAGTTGTGCTCATTTTTTAGGAAAATTTCGAAAATGAAATGTATACAACTCCAGACTCGCTATCTCAGATAGCGAGGCTAGTTCAAATGAACTTGCTATCTCAGATAGTGAGTGTAGTTGTACACATTTTTTCAGAAAAATTTTGAACATACAATTTCTATCTGAAATCTATATAAATACACTCGCTGACTCAGATAGCAAGTCAAGTTCAACTGATCTCACTATCTCAGATAACGAGTGTACTTGTACTTTTTTTTTCAGGAAAAAGTTTGAACATGCAATTTCTACCTGAAATTTATAGAGCTATCCGAGATAGCGAGCTCAGTTGGACTATGTCAATTTGTTAAATAGTTTCGAAAGTAGGGTTAGTTTGGTAAATACTTTCAAAAAGTGGGTCATTTGGGAAAATTTATGTGTCACTTAAGTCTTCAGGAAAATTATGTGTCAGTTAAGTCTTTAGGTTGAAGTTCACATTGCCCAAAGACAGTAGTCAAACTGTCTCAAACCACTTCAGTGTTCAATATTTTTCCAAAACGATCCAATTTTTTAAAGTAACTATCAAACTAACCCACTTTCGAAAGTATTTACAAAAATGACCCTACTTGCTATCTCAGATAGTGAGTTTGGTAAAAACATCTTTGCTATCTAAGATAGCGAGTGTATGTTACGGTAAAAAACTTGAAGAAAAATACCGGGCATCACTACCTAAGATAGCGAGTGTATGTTGAGGTGTTTTTTCACAACTTGATGAAAAACTTACAGAAAATACCAAGTTTAGACTCGGTATCTCAGATAGCGAGTGTGTTTGTACCACACTTGCTAACTGAGATATCGAGTGTCAATTGGAGAGTTTTTTATAGGCAAGATTGTCTCTCTTCTTCACTTATCTCTCTTTCCATCAACTCTGCCACTCCGAAATCCAACTACGAAACCTTAGCTTCTAACTTCGTGCTCTTACCCACAAATACCCTCCAAAATCTCAAGGGATCCACTTCTTTCCTCATAAACCTCTCTCCTCCCACTCTCAAAATCCTAAACCCATCATCACCGATCCTCAATTTTCTTGAATTCAGGAAGGGCTAAAGATGATTGATTATCACCTCATATGAAGGTATGATTTGTATAACCTTCTATCGTGTACAATTGGGTAGATTAGATAATGACTCATTTTTTGTATAAATATGTATATGTATAGATTACGATATTTCGGTTTGGTTTTATTTTTGTGGTGAAATTATTCGCGACGCAAAGCTAGGTTGTTGTTATAGTGTTGTTGATCCTAAAATAATTTGGGCACCCCGTACAATAACAATGACAAAACTAGTAGAGAAAATTTATGAGGTTACTAATTGGAATAGAGATTAATGAAATGTTGAAATTTTAGCTCGTTATGCAGTAGGAAAAAGAGAATGTTAATATTTTATGATTGTGCCCTTAGCAAATGATAACACACTGAAGTCCATGATTGTTAGGACACTTGATCTGAATTATAGTTGGTCTGCATTGGAGTTATATATTTAGCAAATCCAAATTATTAATTCTCAGCCACATGATAATCCTAGTTCAAGCTTCGTACGAGAAGTATCGGCACATGAGATGAGTTCTAACTCAGTTCAAACAACACATGCAATCCCATCGTCCCCATAAGAAGACACGTTCACAAATACAACAAGCCCATGTCCTATAGAATTTGAGTTGCCACGTCAACCTAGTTTGGTTCATGATTATGTTCAAAATGACAAAGTATTTGGAATATTTAAAAATGTTACCGTTAACAACGGATTATTAGAGAATGATGAAGAAGAGGAAGAAACAGACGGTAAAGTTGATGAGAGTTTAGAAAAGGATGATGAAGTGGAAGAAGATGAATATCTAAATGTTAATATAAATGAGATGAACGATACTGACTAGAACGTTAATGACGGCTTCAATAATGTTAATGTTTATGTTACTGAGGAGATGATACAAAGTGTAATGCCACTGCCCCAAACTCAGACAATTTATATAATTTATTAGACAAATTATTTATTATTTAGTGCAACTGTCCACCACAGTCTGCCTCTCAAAAGGTGGTTAACTGGGTTGGTAACTCTTGATCATAGGCATTACTATTTATTATTAATTATTCTATTAATATTCCCAATATGAGACAACTTCAAACCATCCTTCCCATTCTCTCTCTCGAGAAACGCACAAGCACACACAGCGGAACAGTACCCGGGTGGGCCCCCTGCTGACATCAGCAGCCAGCCAGCAACAGTTGCTGGCTGTCCTCTCTTCCCGTGGGACCCCCCATATAGCCAGTAGATTCCATACAGCCTCCTATAGAAATGTAACACCCCACAAAATTGGAAATAACAATGTTGCTCCTTGTGTGTTATACACGTGTATTTTGTACCATTACGGGTAATATCCGTAACGTGTTTTACTACGTTTTTTGGATTCTGACTATTGATTCATTTTCCATCTTCTCAAAATATTTTCTATCCTATTTGAGTCAACTCAAATATTAAATTTCAATCACTGTATTTTTACGTGCTTTATATGTGTTATCGATGCACGTGTCAATTACGTATTTTCCCACCGCTACATGTAAATTTTTTTATGTGTTTTAATTATTTATTTTATGACTCCTTCAAATTCGTTTTATAAACAAAAATTCATTTTTCTCCTAAGTTTGATTAAAATATTCTTTATACGTGTGGTGCACGTATTTCAATGTACGTATTGATTACATTATCGAATGCGTATATTAAATAGATTTTTCTTATATTGTATTTCGATTATCTTAAAATATTTTTCGGTTGATAAAGTTAATTTCGTATTTAAATATTTGTTTTACGTGCGACACATGTGTTTGCTGTGCGTGTATTTAGGCGTATTATTTTTCAAAATAAAATTTTGAAGTATGTGTGTGTGTCTGTTTTATTCATGTATGAAAACTATAATTTTTAATTGAACTAATTTTATTATATATATATAGACATATGTTTTAATTTAAATAAATAATTAATTTTGTGAAGTGTACACAAAGCACGTGCACGTGCACACGTGCGATGTGCACACCTCAAAGTGGCCGGCTATTTTGGGGATGGAGGGAAATGTTTTTGAATTAAATGAGTTGATTAGTAGGTTGTATTAGTGGACGGTATTTAATATAACTACTCAATTTTCTTATAAAATTCCCTAACCATTCATACTATAATCTTCCCCTTCCCTATTGCATTCTCTGCCCAAATCCGAACCCCCCCCCCCCCCCCCCAAGCATTCATTTTGTTCCTCCACTCACCCACATATAATTCATAATATATCCTATTATATATATATATATATATATATATATATATATATATATATATATATATATATATATATATATATGGAAATAAGGTGCTGTGCTTTTTTTCCGGAGCTTGCTGGCCTTGATTTTGGTGGAGGATTGACTGGCTTTTTGTGTGGATTTTGGCTTGCTTTTGGGGATTTTCTCGATGCTTTTGAAAGCGCCTGCTACTAGTAAATTCCGCAATTGGGTCGGTGTTTCTTAAATCCTTTCTAATTTTAGGAGTAGGTTGCATGCTAGTTGATGTAGAATTTAATTGTTAAATTTTGATTAAAATGGTAAATGTAGATTGCATAATCTTACTTTAATTGTGTCATGATATTGTGATTCAAATAAATGGCTAGAGCGTGGGCAATTTCTCTACTTCTAATGTAGATACCATGTTAATAGGATTAATTTTATGAATATGATAAAGAAAATAATTAAAATTGCCATGTGATTGCTTAAAGAGACTAGTAGGGGAAAAAAAGAAAATTTTGATTGTGATTAGTGAATTAAAACTTATCATGGTGTCTTATTAATGAAATTCATGCTAGAATATCTATTTTAAATGAACCATGCTAGTTTGATGATTTTTGCGTAGTGAATGGCTTAATTGTAGATTGAGGTGAATGAATATTGACATGTGTTAGTTGCTAAATGGCTAAATTGCTATTCTAGTTACGTAATGTTGATGTGATAAAGGAAAAGAGAAAAATTGCTAGAACTCCTGTAGAATGGAAAGAGAACAAGAACATACATTTAGTGGATTTTTAATGGTGTTTTTTTAGAAGGAACGCTAGTTTATTTCAAAATCAATAATGTATTCTTTAAATATAAATTGGGAAGAAAACTTAACATAATGTCAAAAATAAGAGTTTTTAATTGTTGTTATACTGTATTTTAATGAATATATTCTGGAAGAGGTTTTTAATTGAAAGATATATATTTATTGAGAAATTGAAATTTTGTAAAAGAAATTTTCAAACAGAAAAAGTATAAATTTATTTCACTTCCTCTTCATAACAGAGAATGGAATCTGGCTTACTGGCTTGCGGTGTGAGTATAGTGTGCTGTGAACAGTGCCTGTAGTCTCGGGTTCGAGTCTTGAAGAGGCTCTGTTTTATTGAAAATTTGATTTTTCCAAATTACAGTCAAGTACGTATATAAGGTAGTCGAGTAGAATCATATCAGTTAGTCACTTTTGGACTTCTTGGTCTTTGGGTGCACTTTGGGTCGGTTACTGTAGCTAGGCGGGGGGTTGGTCTTGGGTTTGAATCCGACTCCTGCCCTTTATTTGTGTTTTTTTGATATTTTTAATATAATTTGATTTGTGGGTTTATTTTTGAGTTTTAAGAGTAATAAAAATTGGAAAAAGAATTCTATTATTCTTTATATATTATCTAGACTTTATAAAAAATATTTCCACCATATTTTGATACATCTTATGAGATTTAGAAGTAGATTTCGCATTAAAACAATTTGTTTAGTGAACTTGGTTTCAAACTAAAGAAGAGATTTTTGTGTGGTTAAAGAGGATTAAAAGCGGATTATGATTAGACCCTTCTCGATTAAGTTCCATGGTTATAAATGTTTTTGATTAAGAGAGTATTTGAATTGCACACAATGCTATAAGTGATTAAATTGATAAAAGAAGTTGAATTGAATTATTTAATGTTATAAGATTATAAAGAAAAGTTTCTCTTTGAGAAAGAGATTTGTGAATAAACAAATATAACATATTGTTGATTTCTAGAACGAGATAGTTGTTGGAATCTAAAGGCTAGGCGAGACCCTTAGAAATCGGCAGTTGTTATTATGAGTTTGAGAGCTAACCAAGTGTGGGTTAAGCATCTCTTGAGAAGTAGCCAGTGTGGACTTACAGTCTCTTTTGTTTGGTTTAAGTCTGGTAGGGTAAGCTAGTTCTAGGTTGTGATTATTTTCTTCTAAAACAAACTAAAAACTTAAGGACAACACTATAGTGAAGATGTGATGAAAGTATGAGAAAAACACAAGTATGAGGGCCTCGAATTTATGGTGTGAGAGTGTTCACCGGCTGTTTGCATGATGCATCATGTCATGACGTGGATACATCTTCGGAATTATTGGGACCGTGGCGACGCTTGTGGGGTGCTTGGTGACTACGTAGTGCCATCGTTCCATGACGGAGGCAAATTGTCCATAGGTTGTCTGCATGATGGGTCATGTCATGACGTGGGATTTTCCTCCAGGCTGTCTGGACATGGGCTCGTAACTCATAAAACATCTAGGATACTTACCGTAGTTACCATAGTAGTTAAACTCATAGCGAGGGATTCAACCCTACAAGATGAAGAACGGTTAAGGACCTACCCTCGGATTTATATAGAATGGGATGCATAAGTTCGAACAGGTGTGCATTAGTGTCATGAAATATAAATAACTGCATTAAGGCTAAGGGCACAAGCACACACGACATCAATAGGATAGTCCCCCTTTAGCTTTGTATGAGATCAAGTTTGTGATTTTTAAAGTATTAAAGAATCGTTATATTTTCGGCATAGTGAGGATGGCCGTGTATAATATTGCGTCGGTTGTAAGCAACTGACGTGCCCACAGTTTCATATGCAGGACTTGGAATTTGTAAGAAGATAAAAAGATGAATTTGATGCTGATGATTACTTAAATGCTAAAGTTGTTACAATTGTGTATTTACCATATTGTAATTCATTTATTTATTCTGCTGCGTGTTGATGTAAAAGACTTTTTTGTAATAAAATTTTTAAATTCTTTGTAAAATTGTACGAAGTAAAGTGTAAAGACCTTGTGGAACTTCGAATTCAGGCTTATTTGAAATTCGGGGTGTTACAGAGTGGTATCAGAGCCATGCTTTAATGAGTAGTACAAATTTACAAGAGCGGTACATTAGGGTGGACATTAGAAGTGTGAGTTCAGTTTATAGAGATTTAAATGTAAGTTGATTTACATTTGTGTTTCTCTATACACTGATATCTTCTCCTCCCTTTCCCTATTAGATGGTTGGAGTCATGAATACAAGTTCATTAACCACTTTATTCATGATACTCTTCTCGTATACATTGATGTGAGATTGTATGCGAGCATATTTTTTCTTGGAATTAGAGTGGCACAGTAGAAGCGTGGTTGGTTTGAACCGTCATTCATGATACCTTACACGTAGACACATTTCCCTTTCAAAATTTTCATCGTGAATTTTTTTCATAGTACTTTTCAACATTCAATATTTTTCAAATAAATATTTTCTTATACTATTAAATCTCTTGGATATCTATTATTTTGTCAATCTTCCTTAGTCTTGATATTTTTAAACTTGTTTTATCTGTCTTTCAATCTTAAAATTTTGTCTTTCATGTTTTTTAATGTCCTTTTTATGTTTATCCGTTTATTTTTGCTATTACTTCACGTATTTTATTAAGTTTTAGATTACCGCTTATTAAATTAATATTGCAACTATTATTTTCTTCATTTATTATTTCTATTATATTTTGAATTTTGCTTATGTACATTTATTTTATATGATTTGATTTTGTGATACTACATTTTTCTATTTCCTTATATTGTCCTATATATTTCAGTATATTTTTAACAATATTGAAATATTCTACTCATCTAAATATGATATACCATTTTGTTTTATTGCCTACATTCAATACTACATATTATTTGCTAATTTCATTGGTTATATTCACTTTTACTATCAATCGCTACTCATTAATTTTATAGCTTTACACTTCTCTAATATGATGCATGCACCCACTATTTATACCTTATCTCTATTCTAAAATTTTAATTGTCTTTACATTCTTAGTTACTACATGTATTTTCCACTGATTTCTATATATGTCATGTATTTCAATATACTTACTATACATATCATTTTACCCTCTTCCCATTACTACATTACTATTCTTATATATAATTGTTTATGTCTATTGTCCTAATTTGCTACACTACATAATTATTGTTTTCATTTGTATTTTCAGCTCGTGCATATACTTTATACTATTTTCGTCCTAATGTTATAAATCATTTTCATTACTACAAATTTTGTATATCCTATATTTAAAGTCTATATATCTATTTTGATATTTTGTCGTTGTAATGTCCTACTTCATTTACAACTTTTCCATCCACTTTTGTATTACTGATTTCAAAACGTAACACCATACTTTATTAAACATTCAATATCTAAGTACATAAGGAAGATTACATCTTCCATCTTCCGTTTTGGTGCAACCTGATGTCGAGAGGGCAAATATGCAATTAGACGTCAATGGAGGTAAACTGCAACTGGACGTCAGAGAGGCAAAGTCTACAACCGAAAGTCTAGAAGGCAAACTGCAATCGGATGTCGTAGAGGCAATTCTGCAACTTGAGGTCAAGGAGGCAAGCCTGCAGTTGGACACCCACGAGGCGAACCTACACCAGAAGGAAAATTTTCTACTTTGATAACCCCTACTTTGTTTTCTATAATATTTACTTACCACTATTTCATTTTTGTACCAGCTTATACTATTTTATAATATTTTACAACCTACTATTAAACTAATTATCTTGTTATTTATACTGATTTCTGTATCTTTCCTATTTGCATATTCACTACTTAATATTAACTAGCTTGTCATCTCCTTCCATTTTGAATCTTTGCATGAGTTAACATTTCATACCACTTCATCTTATTTTTTATTGCTATTAACTTATCTTAGATTTGGTGGCTATTCACCTAACAAAAAAAAAAAAATATTTATACTTTTTCTTCGATTCGTAAGTTATTTCTATATGATTAGTTTTTGTATTGTTTCAATAATATGTTATTACTTTTCTACTATGATGTCTTATTTTACTCCTACAAACCGTTTATAATTTTCGTATCATAACATTGGTTGTTTCACCCTATAAATTTTACGCCTGTACACATAATTTTGTATGTTGATTTTTTTTTCTTGCTCTATTTGACAATTCGAAAGTATTTCAAATTATGCCTTTTATATCTTTAATTTTCAAATCGTAAGTATAATTATTATAGTTACCTTATAAATTATTTTATGATATTAATTGGTATACAGAATCATTTTATGTTGTCTATACTTTTAACTAAATTTCATTCCCGTTTATTTTTCAAACTGTTATCCAATAGTCCTCTCAAAATTGCTGATTCAATTTTTATTTCGTAGTATATAGTATTAATTCGATTTTGCAATTTTATCATTCTACCGCTTATTATATTGATAAATTTTGATTTCTAAATCTATTTATAAATTATCCATTAATCATATTTCTCTTTATTGCATTGTTTTCCAAACTATTCCAAAATTAATGACTAAGTTTATTTTTCATTTTATCTTATACTTTACCTAATATTATTTTTGTATGAAAATTTCTCTCAATCTATCATATCTTTTGTTACATTTATTTTCTTATGCTATTTTCCTAGTTTCTTGCTCCGTTCTTATAAAATTTTGATACTCATAGTTTTTCTTATATAGAGTTTGTCTTGTTCGTCCACATTGCTTATTTATATGTTACATTTATTTTCTTAATGTTTGCACTTTCTATATATAGTAATGATATTTTTTTTGGTGTGTACAAAATAAAAATTTTATCCAAGTGAGTTCTGAGGACAGAACTGTTCTGGAGGGGGGGGGGAGAGAGTGTGTAACACCCCGCAAAATTGGAAATAACAATTTTGCTCCTCGTAAGTTACACATGTGTATTTTGTACCATTACGGGTAATATCCGTAACGTGTTTTACTACGTATTTGGGATTCCAACCATTTATGCATTTTCCGTCTTCTCAAAATCTTTTCTATCCTATTTGAGTCAACTTAAATATTAAATTTCAATCTCTGTATTTTTACGTGCTTTATAAGTATTATCGATGCACGTGTCAATTACGTATTTTTTCACCGCTACATATAATATTTTCTATGTGTTTCAATTATTTATTTTATGACTCATTTGAATTCATTTTATAAATGGAAATTTATTTTTCTCCTATGTTTGATAAAAATATTCTTTATACGTGTGGTGCACGTGTTTCAATGTACGTATTGATTACATTATTGAATGCATATATTAAATATATTTTTCTTATATTGTATTTTCGATTATCTGTAAATATTTTTATTTTGATAAAGTCAATTTCGTATTTAAATATTTTTTTTACGTGCGACGCACGTGTTTGCGGTGCACGTATTTAGGCATATTATTTTTAAAATAAAATTTTGAAGTATGTGTGTGTGTCTGTTTTATTCATGCATGAAAACTATAATTTTTAATTAAACTAATTTTATTATATATATATAGACATATGTTTTAATTTAAATAAATAATTAATTTTGTGAAGTGTACACAAAGCACGTGCACGTGCACACGTGCGATGTGCACACCTCAAAGTGACCGGCTATTTTGGGGATGGAGGGAAATGTTTTTGAATTAAATGAATGGATTAGTGGGTTTTATTAGTGGAGGGTAGTTAATATAACTACTCAATTTTCTTATAAAATTCCCTAACCATGCACACTCTCGTCTTCCCCTTCCTTCTTGCATTCTCTTCCCAAACCCGATCCCCCCCTCCCCCCTAGCATTCACTTTGTTCCTCCACTCACCCACATATAACTCATAATATATCCTATTTATTATATATATATATATATACACACATGTAGAAATAAGGTGCTGTGCTTTTTTCGGGAGCTTGCTGGCCTTGATTTTGGTAGAGGGTTGATTGGCTTTTTGTGTGGATTTCGGCTTGCTTTTAGAGATTTTCTCGATGCTTTTGAAAGGGCTTGATGGTAGTAAATTCTGCAATTGGGTAGGTGTTTCTTAATTCCTTTCTAATTTTAGGAGTAGGATGCATGCTAGTTGATGTAGAATTTAATTGTTAAATTTTGATTGAAATGGTAAATGTAGATTGCATAATCTTACTTTAATTGTGTCAAGATATTGTGATTCAAATAAATGGCTAGAGCGTGGGCAATTTCTCTACTTCTAATGTAGATACCATGTTAATAGGATTAATTTTATGAATATGCTAAAGAAAATAATTAAAATTACCACGTGATTGCTTAAAGAGACTATTAGGAAAAAAGGAGAAAATTTTGATTGTGATTAGTGAATTAAAACTCATCATGGTGTCTTTTAGGCCTATGGGCTTCTAATTTAGAGAAAAAGAAAAATAAATGAGACAAAAGAGAATAAAAGAAAATTATGCATAATTTAATAAAAATAATTAGGACAAAATGAGATAAAATTGCACGTGTGTTTCACGTGCAAAAAAGTAAAAGTATATTTTTATTTTAAAATTTAATATGGGATGTTATAACACTCCCTCCTTAGAATAGTTCCATCATCGGAACTATATTTAAGGAGTGAGAAAACGAAGAAAGAAAAATTTTACAAATTTTAATTGAAAAGCTCAGGGTGATCTCTCATCATTTTCTCCTCTGATTCCCAAGTGGATTCCTCAACTAGTTCGTTCCTCCATACAACCTTGACCATATGTATAGTCTTATTTCTCAAGACTTTCTCTCGTCGATCCACAATCTCAACTGGACGCTCAGTGTAGCTTAAATCCAACTGTAGACCCTCTGGCACTTCGGGCAAATGATGACTCGGATCCGGAATATAACCTTGTAACATAGACACATGGAAGACATTGTGTACTTGGGCCAACTCTTTCGGTAGTTCTAACCGATAAGCTGTCTTCCCAATTCTCTTCAATATCTTATAAGGACCTATGTACCTCGGGGCTAATTTCCCTTCTCTTCCAAACCAAATCACTCCCTTGGTTGGAGACACCTTCACAAAGACAAAATCACCTTCCTTAAACTCCAGATATCTCTTCCGGTTATTGGCATAGCTTTTATGCCTGCTCTGTGCATCGACTAACCTCTTCCTAATCAGCTCGATCTTTTTTAAGGTCTGTTGCACAATCTTCGGCCCATACATCTGTCGCTCCCCTACTTCATACCAGCACACCGGAGTTCTGCACTTTCTTTCATATAGAGCCTTATATGGTGCCATACCGATACTTGCCTGAAAACTGTTGTTGTAGGCGAATTCCGGCCAAATGCCTCTCCCAACTGCCGCCAACGTCCAACACGCAACATCTTCGCATATCTTCTAGTACCCGATTGACCCTCTCAGTCTGCCCATCAGTCTGAGGATGGAAGGCAGTACTGAAATCAGTCTTCGTCCCCAAAGCTGCCTGAAGACTTCTCTAGAAATGCGAAGTAAATCGTGCATCTCGGTCGGATACAATGGATAAGGGAACTCCATGTTGCCTCACGATCTTCCCAACATACACCTCAGCTAGCTTCTCCATAGACCAAGTGAGCTTTATCGCCAAAAGTGAGTTGATTTGGTGAGTCGGTCCACTATCACCCAAATTGCATCGTTGCCTTTGGAACTCCTGGGCAATCCTGTGATGAAGTCCATGCTGATATTACCCCACTTCCACTCCTGAATGGGCAATGACTGCAACAAACTCCCGAGTTTCTGATTTTCGGCCTTGATCTGCTGACAGACTACACATCCGGAGACAAACTCAGCCACATCCCGATTCATCCCTAACCACCAAAAACACTGCTTGACGTCCTTGTACATCTTGGTACTCCCTGGATGTACGGATAGTAAAGTGGTGTATGCTTCTTGTTGAATACTCTCCTTCAGTTATGCTTGATTCGGTACACACAACTGCTCTCCAAACCACAATACTTCATCCCTCATGTGGAATTCTGTTAACTTGTCGGTGCCAACCTATTCTTTCATCCCCTGAATCTCCGGATCGGTTCTCTGACTGTCAATAATTCTTTCCCCGAATGTGGGTTGAATTCTTAACTAGGCTAAGGACACCCCCAATCCTTGCAGCACCACCTCAACATCTTCTCGATCGAGTTCTTCTGCCAACTTCTCCTGAATCGTGATCAATCGAGACAAACTGCTCTTCCGGCTGAGTGCATCAGCCACCACATTGGCCTTGCCTGGATGATACTTTATTTCGGGTCGGATATCCTCCAACACTTCCAACCATCTCGCTGCCTCAGATTCAGATCCTTCTGCTGGTAGATGTACTTCAGACTTTATGATCCATGTACATGTTGACCTTTTCTCCGTACACGTAGTGCCTCCACTGTTTTAGTGCAAAGATGATTGCTGCCAACTCCATATCATGAGTAGGGTAATTCTTTTCATGTGGTCTCAGTTGCCTCGACCCATAAGCTATTACCTTCCCTTCCTGCATCAACACACAGCCCAGTCCGCGATGGAAGGCATCGTTGCAGGCATCATAGTCGACTCCTGCTCTTGGCAATGCCAGAATGGGAGCGGTAGTTAACCTCTCTTTCAACTCCTAGAAGCTAGCCTCGCACTATTCTGACCATTTAAAACTCACGTTCTTCCTTGTAGGCCTCGTGAGTGGCACGGCCATCTGGGCGTAGTCCTGAATGAACCTTCTGTAGTAGCCTGTTAGACCCAAGAGCTTCTGATTTCTATCACTGTAGTCAGTCTTGGTCAATCTTTCACTACCTCGATATTTTGTGGACCAGTGGCCCCTCCCTCCTTAGAAAGGATGTGACCCAGGAAGGCAACTTCGATTTTTCAGAAGTCACACTTAGACAACTTCGCATATAACTTCTGCTCTTGTAACTTCTTCAGTACCTCTGCTAGGTGCCTAGCATGCTCTTCTTTCAATTTGGAGTAGACCAATATGTCGTTGATAAACACAACGACGAAAGAATCGATCAATGGCTGTAGGACCCTGTTCATCATGTCCATGAAGATAGCAGGTGCATTGATTACTCCAAATGACATGACTAGGAACTCATAGTGACCATGTTGAGTTCTCAACGCCATCTTGTGCACATCTTCTTCCTTCACCCGGACCTGGTGATAACCTGGCCGTAGATCTATCTTAGAGAAAACAACTGCTCCTTGTAGACGGTCGAATAGATCATCGATTCGAGGAATTAGATATTTGTTCTGCACTGTCACCTTGTTTAATTCTCTGAATGCACATCCTCATCGATCCATCCTTCTTCTTTACCAAAAGAACTGGTGCTCCCCAAGGTAATGCACTCGGCCTGATGAATGCTTTGCCCAACAACTCTTTAGTTTGCTTCTTGATCACATCTTGTTCCACTGGCGCCATTCTGTACGGTGCCTTGGAAATAGGTGCACTCCCTGGGTGAACAGAGATGCTGAACTCTACATCCAGCTGAGGTGGAAACCCTGGTAGATCTTCTAGAAACACTGTTGGAAAATTCCGGACTACTGGAATCTGCTTCACTTCTTCAGGAACCTTCTGCTTAGTCAGAGTTGCTACCAACTGTTTGCACTTCCTCTTTCCTTGAAAGTGAATGCTGGTCCTCCTAGTGCCTTTACCACAACCTCTTTACTCTTACAATCGATCGTGGCACTGTAGATTGATATCCAGTCTATACCAATGATGATGTTGACCCCCAAAACTGCCAACTCGATGAGGTCGATGCTAAGGATTCTGCCTCCGATTTCAAGATCACACCTTTCATAATATCGGTCGGAAGTCAATGTTTCTCCTGACAGGGTAGCTACAGATAGAACTTTGCTAGGAAATCTTTTTGGTTCGACTCCCAACCGTTTTGCAAATGAAGGTGACACAAATGTATGAGATGATCCCATATCAAATAAAATTGATGCTTTTAATGTAATGCCCCGATTTTCATTTAATGAAAATTATTTATTTTGCACGTAGTGTGCACGTGCAATATTTTTTTGGTGATTATTTTCATCATGATGAGTATAGATATTTAAATATGTGCTTTTAATTATTTTATACAAAGCATTCTTTCGATTAGACAAAAAGCCTTTTCTTCTTAAAGCCCAAATTTAATTCAATTTATTATTTTTATAATTATTATTTTGGCCCAAAAACTAAAGTCCATGAGCTAATTTATTTTTAAATACAACTTGTAATGTAGAATACATTTTAAAGATATTTTTTATGTAAAATATAATGTACAAATTTTAAATGGAGACCAAGTTGCATACACGTGCACTACACGTACACGTGCAATATGCACAATGCTAGGCCGGTTGGAGCTTTGGAGGGAAATCAAAATTTTGAGGGGAGTCATGGTGATGGTGGTTACTTGATCATGGGTGGTTAGTGTAACTCCTCCTTAAATCTTAGCCATTTGCTTCTAACTCCTACTTCAATCTTAGCCATCCATTTCCCTAGATTTTTAGTATAAATACCCCCCCCCCCCCCTTCAGCCTAGTTATTTTTGTGCTTATTATTTCCTCTAAACCTATAGTTCAATTACATTATCTAGTAGTTTATTAAGTGAGTAAAAGATTGAGAGATTGTGTGGGGATTGTGCTTGCATCAATCAAGAAGAGGGGAGGTCGGCTTTCATCCATAGGAGCTCTCGGTTTTGGTGTGCTTGGAGGCTCGTGTGCGCGTCGACAAGGAGGAGGATCACTCTCGTTTGCAAGGACATTCGTTTAGGAGTTGCTAGTTGTTTTTCTCTCCAACTAAGGTGGGTAAATTTTCCATATTTCTAAGTAGGAATGTATGCTAGATTTGAATGGAAAGTATGATGCATGAAAAATATTAACAAGAGTACGCATTTAATTGGAAAATTGACCTATTGATTGATTGAAATGTTGATGTGAAATTGTATGTGGTTCTATCATGAAAATTCAAGTTGTGTGCGAATTGATTATAGCCATGGATTATGTGAAGAAAACTTCACTATTAACACTAAGAATTATATGCAAGAGTTAGTAGATTGGCAATATTGCTTTTATGTGCTTAAAGGGACTTTTTATGATAATGTTGTGATGAATGAATTAAGATATAGTTTGTATGTTTGTGAAACGAATAAACACAGAATATTGATGTAGAGAGTAGTGAAATTAAAATGTTGAAAAGAAAAAGAAATGTGTTTGTAGTAGTATATAATTATAACCTAATTGTATGGTAGAAATGTGTTAATTATTTGGGAAATACATATTTAATTATTGGAAAAATTATTTTTATGTACTGAAGTATAATTCATGATGGGAATAATTAATCTGGAATTTTTACAGCATGATAGTGAGAGCAAATTGAAATGAGAACTTGATGAACATCGAAATATTTTCCTAAACAGAGAGGGTTGATTTAATTAAAAAAAATGAGTTGCATTATGACAACCTGAGCCTATAGCTCGAGTGGTCGGGATGCTTTTAATCGCTACAGTATACACGGAATTTGTCAGAGGTTGAGGGATCGAATCTCGTTGACACCATACATTTTTGTTTCAAACACTTAAAAAAAAAATATTAAGAGTCAGCCGAGAGCATTTAATGCTGTCAGCTCTCTTTCATACCGCTGGCGCAAGTGGCCTAGTGGCTTGTGCCTGTGGCTCGGTTCTCTCTGGTTGCGGGTTCGAATACTGGGTTCGGCCAATATTTAAGGTTGAGAAGAAATATTTTTTTTGGGTTTTTGATGATTGAAAAAATTAGGAAAATTATGTGGGACTTATTGGAAATTATTTGAATGAAGTGGAGTATATTTTGAGAACAAAAGTATAATTTAGAACTATAATTCTACACTTGCATTTTTATAAAAGTTATACTTTGCAAAAGGACTTGAAATGGAATATTAGAAAGAAAAGAAAAAAAAATACGAATAAGAAAGGAATTATGTGAAGTGATGCGGGTTATTCTCATTGGAGAATAGTGTGACAAATTATGAAGTGTGAATATTCGTTTTTGATCGTATAACTGGTGATGTGATCTTTAATGTGAAAATGATATTTCATGAGTTACATGATGAATAATTGAATTCCATGTATAGTTATGGATTATTGAATAATTTAGAAATCATGACTGGAAAAGAGAAATATTTTTGAGTATGACAACTCAACATGTGAACTTATGAATTGAAATTGAAAATTAGAGTGTAGGCAAAACTCACACCGGCAAGTGAAAAATGATGAATTACGATTATTGACATTGAAAAGACCAGGTTTGGGTCATTGTGAAATGAAAGAAATAAGACTGGTAGTAGTGAGAGGGCTAACTCTAGAGCTTTGATTTTGGTCATGATTTCATTAGAATTAAGGATTAGTTATATAGTGAAGATGTGATGAAAGTAAGAGAAAAACATTGAGTATGAGGGCCATTGGATTGGCGGCGAGTGCGTATCCCAGGATGTCCTATGATGAGTCATGATAGGGTATGGATACTGCTCCAGAGTACCGTCCCGGTGGCGACGCTCGTGGGGTGTTTGAAGACTGCGGGTGGTGTCATGTCTATGGTAGGAGCTGAATTACCACAGGATGCTGCATGATGAGTCATGTGTCAGTGCGTTGGGATTCCCTCCAGGGACGCCTAGATATGAGTTCGTATATCAGATAACATCTCGGATACTTACCGTAGTTACAGTAGTAGAGTAAGTCATGACGAGGGATTGAACCCTACGAAGATGAAGAACGATTAAGGGCTTGCCCTCGGACCTATGTAGTATGGGATGTAAAGAATCCGAACAAGTGCGTATTAGTGTCATGTAACATAAACAACTGCATTAAGGACTAAGTGCACAATCACAATACGGCATCAATAGGGTATTCCCTTTAGTTTGATATGTGACAAGTTTGTGTTTGTTAAATATGAAAAAATGAGTTATATTATTTTCGGCATAGAGAGGATGGCCGTGTATAATGTTCGTCGGTTGAATAAACTGACGTACCCACAGTTTTATGCAGGGTAATGACAAGATAAAGATTAAAGAGGAACAGATGCTTAAAGATTATTCAATGTTGTTGTACATTTATTTCAGTGTTGTAAATTTACTTCTGCTGTGCAATGTAAAGTGTAAAGTTTTATATAAACTCTGATGTAAAGTGAAAAGTTCAAATTTCCTTGTAAAACTGTACTAAATGAAGTGGAAAGATCTTGTAGAACTCTCGAATTCAGTTGTATTTGGGATTCGGGGCGTTACATTTAATCCATTTATCTGAATTTCTCCTATTACATAAAGAGTACTCTCATTACATAATGGTTGCCACTGATTTTGGTGTGGGGGCAATCAGATGAATTTGTGGATTCGCAAGAACTCGAATGGGTCAAATCTGACCTTTTCCACTACTGTTGAGCTGGCTTCTAGCTGCCTCCGTTGACCTGCACGAAAGTTCGAAACACTGGGGTTGATCCCGGCGACGAACCCTCCGACGCTCTTGTTAATACTCAGAAATGAATATAAAAAAAACTTTAGGTAGGCAAAGAGTGATATCCTTGTAACAGTAGGAGGTAGGGGGTATTTATAGTTGCCATGGGGATCTGCTTCGGGATAAGAACAAATCCCTACTTCTCGGTGTGGCTGGATAGAAGTGGTTAGAGAGCCACCTCCTAAGGATAAGGACGGATGAAGATTTCTCCTAATCTTCCTGAACTATCCCTTAACGGGTTGGGACCCATACCTAGTTGAGTAGATCTGTTTATGGGTTATTGGGCCCAAGAGAAGAGACCTGGCTTCCATTTCGGACTCGTTTGTAGGTGAAATTACCATTTTGCCCTTGCAAACTTTATGATTCGTGCCCAATTTGAACGGTTCCAATTTAATCCTATTTTTAGCCATATCACGAGCCCTCCACTCCCAAAGACTGTGTGCTACAGCTTTTGGGGAGTAGTTTTATTGTTTCAATGGCGGATAGGGCTTTATCGGAGTTCTAAAAGAGGGTTCGAATCTTGTTTGAAGGGGTAATAGTGCTTTTCTGATCTGGTAGCACGCCCAAGATTGTTCCTAGACTCTTTTGGATTTTTGATGATTTTCCCCGATTTTTATATTATTTTTCGAATCATTTATCCAATTTTGCAAAGCGATGATTTATTTTTCGAGAGCAATAATTAATTATTCTAACAGATAATTATTTACCCAGGGACCCAAAAATATTTCCCCAAATTCATAATTATTTTTTAGAATTTTTAATTATTTTTCCCAAAATTTTAATCATTTTTTTGCAATTTTTAAATACATAATTTGAATTAATAAATAAAAAATAGATTTAATCGCCGTATTTATGACGTGGCACGATCTGGGGCTGTCCATCAGTCATCAACGCGCTTATCTGAATGATCAAACAGTGGAACAGAGCTTGGCTACGTGGTTGAATCTGGAGCGTTGAACAGATCATGATGCGAATTTCGAAGGGATCTGATGGTTCTTTTGGCTTGGAAGCATTTTCCCCATATGAGCAGCTTGGTGCCTCGGTCGCGACGTGGCACAATCAGGGCCGTCTGATGGAGATCAGGCATGAATCTCGAGGTAAGAGTGATTTCTCTCCAATGCGCAGCTCGGTGCCTCGGTTGCTCGGATTTAGGTTCCGAGCAAGTGGCACAATCAAGATCGTCTGATGGAGATTAGGCACGAATCACAAGGTAAGAGTGATTTCTCTCCAATGCGCAGCTCGGTGTCTCGGTTGCTCGGATTTGGGTTCCGAGCGATGTGGCACAATCAGGATCGTCTGATAGAGATCAAGCATGAATCACGAGGTAAGAGTGATTCTTCTCCAATACGCAGCTCAGTGTTCCGGTTGCTCAGATTTGGGTTTCGAGAGATGTGGCACAATCAGGACTGATTGATGAAGATCAGGCACGAGTCACGATGTAAGAGGCGTGAATCACGAGAAAAGAGTGATTTTTTTACGACGTGGTGAGATCTGAGCCGTTTGATTGAGATCAGGTGCGAATCATGAGGAGATAGTCATTTTTCCCCAATACGTAGCTCGGTGCCTCGGTTGCTTAAATTTGGATTCCGAGCGACGTGGCACAATCATGATCGTCTGATAGAGATCAGGCACGAATTACGATGCAAGAAGCATGAATCACAAGAAAAGAGTGATTTTTCACGATGTGGCGAGATCTGAGCCGTTTGATTGAAATCAGGCGTGAATCTTGAGGAGATAGTCCTTTTTTCCCAATACGCAGCTCGGTGCCTCGGTTGCTCGGATTTGGGTTCCGTGCGACGTGGCACAATCATGGTCATCTGATGGAGATCAGGCACGAATCACGATGCAAGAGGCGTGAATCACGAGAAAAGAGTGATTTTTCATGACGCGGCGAGATCTGAGCTATTTGATTGAAATCAGACGCGAATCATGAGGAGATAGTCGTTTTCCCCCAATACGCAGCTCGGTGCCTCAGTTACTCGGATTTGGGTTCAGAGCGATGTGGCAGAATCAGGACTGTCTGATGAAGACCAGGCACGAATCACGATGCAAGAGGCGTGAATCACAAGAAAAGAGTGGTTTTTCACGATGTGGCTAGATCTGAGCTGTTTGATTGAGATCAGGTGCGAATCATGAGGAAATAGTCATTTTTCCCCAATACGCAGTTCCGTGCCTCGGTTCCTCGGATTTGGGTTCCGAGCGATGTGGTACAATCATGGCCGTTTAATAGAGATCGGGCACGAATCATGATGCAAGAGGCGTGAATCACGAGAAAAGAGTGATTTTTCATGACGTGGCAAGATTTGAGCCGTTTGATTGAAATCAGGCGCGAATTATGAGGAGATAGTCGTTTTTCCCCAATACGCAGCTTGGGACCTCGGTTGCTCGGATTTGGGTTTCGAGCAACGTGGCACAATCATGACCGTCTGATAGAGATCAGGCACGAATCATGAGGAATTAGGCATTTAGGCTTCTGGTGGGCCTTTATGGGGGCCCTAAAACATCTAAAAGCCTACCCACATTATCTTTAGCGCTATAAGATCGCACTCCACTTTCACCGCTCCCCTATTCTTCACTTCTCACTTTCACTTTCACTCTCAGTTATTTTTTTTGCTCTCGAGTGGCGCTGCTAGCGGTCGTGGCCAGGCGATCATCTTTCCGGCGAACTATTCCGACTTTAGCCGTCACATCAAGGTAATTAATTGTCTTAACTTTATCTAGAGATGTCTAGAGTGTCGTCGGGGAGTGAGACCTCCACCTCGGACCGAGATAGCGATCGACTCTTAGTAGTCTCCCTGGTAGTGGGCAAGGGAAAGGAAGTAGCAAGGTCGGCAATCGTGGAGACCATTGTTTAGAATATGAAGGGGGCTGGCACTTTAGGTTGGCTACCGTCCACATTATCGAACCTCGCTAAGGTTAGGAACTACTCCGGAGATCTTCTTTCCAAGGCGGTATATAGGAGGTCTGCCAGCTACGAGGAGAATAGTCCGAAGGATCCTTCCGAGGTAGATGATATCCCCTCGATTCTGACCGAGGCGGATCTTCAGCATATCAGGAAGGGGTTTCGGATCCCGAAGAAGTACACCTTGCTCCTCCCCGGTCCGGGCTTCCGAGCGTGCACGGAGACTTCGCCCGACACCTGCGTCTTCCCTACGACGCACTCAACGCTGGCCTTCTGCTACCTCTGCCGCCGTTCGTAGTCGAAGTGCTGCAATGGTATGGCCTGAGCCCGATGCAGTTCATACCGAATATGTGGCGTCATGTCATCGCCTTCATCCTTCAAAGCCAGGCCGTAGGCATTGAGCCTCAGCTCGTCCTACTCCGCAGTCTCTACTGGATCTGCTGTATGAGCAAGATGGAGTACCGGTACTATCAGTCACTGAGGAAGGGGGTCAAGTTGATCGAGAATCCGGACTCCTTCAAGCATTGGATGGAGAAGTACTTCTTGATCTAAGGTCCCGAGCCGTGGAGTTTTTCGACGAGTTGGAACGAGGACGTTCCGAAGTGGGCGAAGGCTGAGCCGATGCTAACTAAGGAGGAAGAGGGGATTGTGTCGAAGATCCTCGGTCTTCCGACCTTGGGTTGGAAAGATATCACCGAGGGGGTCCTCTTCGGTGGGGGTCTCAGTCCGATCGACCATAGTACGCTCCGTCTAATGTTGTTTCTCTTTTTTCTTTTTTTATATACCGTTCTCTTTTGGTGCTAACTCCTTTCGGTTATTATTTTTCAGAGGCCCCTGGCATGGACTTCAAAGCGTTGTTGGCGAAGCAGAGCGCGGTCGCCGCAAAGGGATCAGACAGTAAGAAGAGGAAGAAGACGACAGCGGGACCCCCGTCCGACCGAGCAGCTCAGGCACCCTCGGCTCCTGCAACCGTTGTAGACTTGGTCTCCGACTCCCCCTCCGCTCCCCAAGCTGCACTTCCCTCGACCACGACTCCTGAGCCTTCGGGCGGGGCGTTCTCCGTTGGAGCTGCACTAGTGCTCGAGGTGCTGCCCCTCACCGCCGAGGCAAAGGCCATTCTGACCGTGGAGCACAAAAAGCTCTTCGTCCCGGACTGGAGGGTGATGAAGCTTGACGGTTAAAAGCGAGTAGTTGAAGCGGAGTCAAACCAAGTGTTGGACTCCAAGCGTGTCGTAAAGAACATCAACAGCTATGGGAGCAATTCCGAATGGTGAACCGCTTCGTACTCGCTTAGAAGCAAGCAGTTGAAGGGGAATCGAACCAAGTGTTGGACTCCGAGCATGTTGTTTTTAGAATTTTGCGTGTCTCAAAGCAAGCCAACTAGGTTATTATAGACAAAAGTTCCCAGGAAGTAACTCGTCTTCATTAAAGATTATTTGAGTGGCTGCTTCTGAGTTGCGAGCCACTCTTACATTTTGAAAAGAAAAATAGCAAGATAGATAATAACATCGAATGGAAACTGCTCGACTCAAGAGTTGTCTGAAGTTGCTTGGAGCGGTGTTACAACACCCTCTTGGTACTTCAATAAGTGGTCAGCATTCCAAGTCCTCGGTATTTTCCTACCCCCCGGGTCTTCGAGTTGATACGCGCCTGGGCGAGTAACTCTGGAGACCTTGTACGGTCCTTCCCAATTAGGTGCCAACTTGCCCTTTTTGCTCGGAATGGAGATTGATAGTTTTCGGAGTACCAGGTCCCCTTCTTTGAGATTAGCGGGGCATACTTTCTTGTTGTAGGACTGGGTTATCCTATGTCTAGGTCTCTTACCGGATAGAAGCTCTTTCGTGGACCTCGTCGATGAGATCCAAACTATTGCGAAGCTGGCTCGCATTCTGCTCTTCTCTGTAGGTGATTAACCGGGGCGAGGGTACGTCCACCTCTAGGGGGATGATGGCTTTAGAGCCATATGTGAGGTTGAAAGGGGACTCTCCTGTCAGGGTTCTCTTCGTTGTTCGGTAGCTCCATAGGATGTTGGGAAGCTGTTCGACCCATAATCTCTTGGTGGACTTGTCGAGCCTCTTCTTCAGGCCAGAGAGGATTTGGCAGTTAGCATTCTCTGCTTGGCCGTTGGACTGAGGGTGGGATATTGAAGAGAACCGCTGTTGGATACCGAGGTCGGTGCAGAAGTCACGAAAAGTTGCCCCTGAGAACTGGGTTCCATTTTCGGTCACGAGGACACGAGGCATGCCGAACTTACAAATAATATTCTTTCAAAAGAACTTCTGAACCTTGTTCTCAGTGATCGTTGCAAGGGGTTCAGACTCGATCCACTTAGAGAAGTAGTCTATTGCCACGATCAGGAACTTTAGTTGGCCTGGCGCTGGAGGGAACGGTCCGAGCAAGTCCATCCCCCACATTGCAAAAGGGATTGGACTCGCCAGGGAGGAGAGTTGGGCTTGTGGTAGGCGACAGAACAGGGCAAATTTCTGGCAGGAGTCGCATTGGCAGACGTACTCCTCAGAGTCACTAAGTAGTGTGGGCCAGAAGTAACCGTAGTTTAAGAGTTTGCGGGCGAGGGATCTCGCTCCCAGGTGTGCACCACACATACCATCATGGTCCTCCTTCAGGGCATAGAGCGCTTCTTCAGGGGAGAAACACCTCAGGTAGGGTCGGCCGTCAATCTGAGTGTAGGAGGATTTGTACATGACTCCGTCAAGAAGTGTGTACCGCTCGGCTCTGGTTCTGATCCTTCTCGCCTCCTTTGGGTATTCTGGAAGAACTCCATCTCTAGGGTACTCGAGTAGGGGCTTCATCTAGTTCTCCGCAAGTGTGAGGGGCATAGTCTCCATTGGCTCTAAGCTATCTTCCTCGATACTTGGTTTGAGGAGGACCTCTATTAAGACGGTCCGTTCCAAATCCTGGAAGGAGGAGGAGGCGAGCTTGGAGAGGGCATCCGCCTGTGCATTTTCCTCTTGAGGAACCTGCTGGGGTTACATGTCTTCAAATAAGGTTAGTAGCCCCTTAACCTTCGCCAAGTACTTGGCCATGCAGTCATCCCTTACTTCGTATTCCCCTGACACTTGTTTCACGACCAATTGTGAATCGCTGAAGACTCTAACGCGCTTGGCTCCTGCCTTGCGAGCCATACAGAGCTCCGCTATGAGGGCCTCATCCCCTACCTCATTGTTTGATGCAGGAAAGTTTAAGCGGAGGGAGTATTGCAGGACGAAAGGGTCTGGGCCGGTCAAGATGATGCTAGCCCTACTTCCATCGGTGCACGAGGATCCATCAACATAAACAGTCCAGACCAGGAGTTCGGCAACCGACTCACAGGGGTCGAGGATAGTGCTCTTCACAATGAATTTTGCTAGGGCTTGTGCCTTGATAGCGGTTCTGGGTTGGTAGCTGATGTCATGCTGGCTCAGCTCTATAGACCACTTCATCAAGAGGTCCGATGTTTCTGGCTTGTGGAGCACCTACTTCAGCGGTTGGTCAGTAAGAATGACCACCGAATGAGACTGAAAGTACGGGCAGATTTTCCTTGCCACCATGACCAACACAAGGGCCATCTTCTCCAGCTTCGGGTAATGAAGCTCAGCATCCCGGAGGACCATACTCACATAGTAGATGGGCCTCTGCATCCTGTCGTCTTCTCTTACCAAGACAGCACTGAGGGTCTGCTCCGAAGCGGTGAGATAAAGGTAGAGGACCTCCCCTGGCCTTGGCTTGCTCAAGAGTAGGGGGTTGGCTAAGTACGCCTTAAGCTGGTCGAAGGACTCTTGTTGCGCTGGCCCTCATTCAAAGCCTTTAGCCTCCCTAATGGCCTTGAAGAATGGGAGGCACTTTTCCCCGAATTTGGAGAGGAAGCGCCCAATTGCCGCGAGGCACCCGGTGAGATTCTGTATATCTTTAACACTGGAGGGGGAGCCATTTTGAGTATGGCCTGGATCTTCTCGGGGTTGGCCTCTATGCCCTTCTGGCTGACCATGAACCCTAAGAACTTGTTGGATGAGACTCCAAACGCACACTTGTTCGGATTCAGCCTCATGTTGTGCCTCCTCAGCACCCCGAAGGCTTCCTGGAGGTTGAGGACATGCTTCTACCATTGGATGCTCTTGACCAACATGTCGTCGACATAGAATTTCATGTTTCGGCCAATCTGGTCTCTGAAGACCCTGTTGACTAGGGCTGGTATGTTGCACCCGCATTCTTCAAACCGAACGGCATGACCCGGTACCAGTACAGGCCTTGATCAGTTACAAATAAGGTCTTCGGGATGTTCGGGGAGAACATCCGGATCTGGTTGTACCCTGAGAAGGCATCCATGAAGATAAGGAGCTCATGGCCGGAGGTCGCATCGATCAGAGCATCGATGATCAGAAGGGGAAATGGATCCTTTGGGCATGCCCTATTGAGGTCGGTAAAATCGATGCATATCCTCCAGCTCCTGTTGGCTTTTTTGACCATCACCATATTGGACAGCCACTCAGGGTAGTTCACCTCCTGGATGAATCGAGCGTTCAAGAGCTTCTCGATTTCTTCCTTGATCGCTTGTTGGTGCTCGGGAGCAAACTTACGTCACTTCTGCTGGACAGGCTTGACTCCCAGGGCGACACTGAGGTGGTGCCTTAAGAGCTCCTCTGAGATCCCCGACATATCCGCCATGGTCCAAGCGAAAAGATCACGGTTCTCCCTTATGCATTGGGAGATGTCTTTCTTGACGGAGGGGGAAAATGCCTTGCTGATCCGGAACGTCTTGGTGGTGTCTTCTTCTGAGAAGGCCACTTCCTCCAGCTCGTCCATCGGCTCAGAGATAGTATGGCTACTTTCCTGTGGGTGTTTGAGGGCTTCCAGGGAGAGAACTGGGCCTCCCATCGAGGTCATGTAGCACTTGCGAGCCACTTCTTGGCTTCCTCTCACTTCTCCCACTCCTGCGGGGGTGGGAAACTTCATTTTCATGTGATAGGCCGAAGGGATAGCTTGGAGTGCGGCCAAACCTGGTCGACCTAGGATAACATTATATGCAGCTTTCACATCCACCACCATGAAATCCATCGGCTCTGTGCGAGTGACCGGGGTTTTGCCAGCGGTCACGCCGAGGGTTATAACTCCCTCGATTGTCACCGGCACCCCAGTGAACCCATGAAGAGTGTAGCCCGGCTTGAGCCAATCTCTCGACAGCTGGAGGCCTTTGAACGCCTCCAAGAAAAGGATATTAACTGAGCTGTCATTGTCGACTAAGACCCGGCGCACGTCGAAGTTGGCCATTCGGAGATTAATAACGAGGGCATCGCAGTGGGGCATGCAGACGCCCTCCAAATCTCTATCGAAGAATGTGACCGGGACCCTAAGACCCCTCAGAGGGGGATGACTCTGTACGACGTTAACTTCGCGGACGAAGACTTTTCAGGATGAGTTGGAGTCTCCTCCCATTAGGCCCCCATGTATAAGATGGAGAATGGCCTCCGCTTCGACATCCGGGGTCTCCGCATGTTGTTCGGCATGCCTATTAGCCCCCTGTGGGGTGGAGGTTGATCAGTTCTGTCCCTCCTCACGAAACGAGTGAGCTGGCCTCTTTGAATAAGGGCTTCAATCTCATCCTTTAGGGCTCGACAATCGTCCATGTCGTGCCCATGGTCCCGGTGGAAACGACACCACTTATCCCGGTTTCTCTTCTTTCCAAGGGTGTTCATCTTTGGAGGAGGCAGTAGGAGACCCTCATTCCCAATCTCCATCAAGATGGCAGATACACTCGCGTTGAGCAGAGTGAATTTTTCAAAACGAGGGAGAGGGCGTCGTTGACATCCGTTGTCTTTTTGGAGCTTCTTTGCTCCTTCTTCTTTAGCATTCTTTCGTTTGTTACCGGAAGATGACCCCTCGAGAGTGGGGCGGTTGAGAGCCTCTTCAGCTCGGATATACTTCTCACTCCTAAGGAGGAGCTCGGAGAAGTCCTGAGGAGGCTTCCTAGCTAGGGACGCCCTGAGGTCAGGGTTGATGACATTGGATTGGAAAGCAGCCGAAGCTACTGACTGATCCAGAGAAGCGATAGATCGGGCCTCCACGGTGAACCGCTTGACATAATCCCTCAGCTGTTTGCCCTTCTTTTGGCTAAGGAAAAGCAATGAGGTGCTCGTCTTTTCAGAGCGACGGCTGCTCAAGAAATGGGTGAGAAAGAGACCTTCAAACTGGTCAAAGGAGAAGATGGAGACAGGAGCGAGTCTAGAATACCATTTCTGAGCGGGCCCCTTGAGCGTGGCCAGGAAGGTCTTGCAGAAGAGGGCGTCAGAGGCATGATGGATCATCATGAGAGTTTTGAAACTCTCAATGTGATCTGTGGGGTCCGACTCTTCGGTATAAGTCTCAAAGTGTGGAGGCTTGAAGTTGTCAGGGATAGGGGACTCCATGAAAGTGTGGGAGAATGGGGGCCTGCTCGGGCGGAGGTTCCTCGCCTGTTGTTCTTCATCTCGGTCGAGCTGGCCAAGGTGCCTATCCATCTCGTGGAGACGGCGGTAGACCGAGTCCTCCCTTTGGTCCTGCCTCGCTGAACCTCGAGACTCGTCTTCATATGGAGGAGGGCTGGGACTGCGGTGGCGATAGCTTTGAGTAGGCCGAGGACTGGGAGAGGGATGACCATGGCTCGGAGCTGGCCTTGGACTAGGAGAGGGATGGCGATGGCTCGGAGCTGGCCGAGGACTGAGGGAGCGGCGGCGATGACGAGGAGCTGGCTGAGGGTTAGGAGCCCGTTGACCATTATTGGGGGAGACATTGAGTGCCTAAAAGACTGCTTCTTGGAATTGTTGGAATTCCGCCATCGTGACGGGGGCCTCCTGCTCCTGATTGGCTCGAGCTGTAGGACGGCCGGCCGGGGAGCGACTGTGCCTTTGGCGATGCTGGGGTGACTCTCTCCACCTCCGAGGAGAGTTGGACCCTCTGCGGTCTATCCGGCGGGGTGACCGGTCCCTCTGGGGCTCCCGGCGAGGGTTCACATCGCGGGCCCGCCTCTCGTCCAAACGGATCTAAAGATCGGGCTCAGGCTCGTTCTGCCGGTTGTTGAGCACATCCCGTAGATCCTTCAGTATTGGAGTGCTATGGAAGGCCATGGAATATGTGGAGGCATTGTGGATGGAGACACGAACTTGATGTAGGGGTTGCTTCTGGCGGCTTCACCAAGAGGGCTCCCCAACGGCCACTTGAGGCCCTAGAGGCTACTGAACGAATTGAGGAATTAGCTGTTCGAGGTGCAGGGCCGGTTGGACGGGCAGAGGGAGACCCTCCGGAGGAGGAGGGAGAGTGGAGGTTGTTCTACGGTTGGAGGTCGCGGACCTCCTCTTCTTGGGAGGCATAGTTTGGAGTGGCTTTGGTTGAAGGGTGAGGGTCGGATGGCTATTCGAGGTTCCTACAGATGGTGCCAATCTGTTGCTGCTGATTTCGGTATGGGGGCAATCAGATGAATTTGTGGATTCGCAAGAACTCGAATGGGTCAAATCTGACCTCTTCCACTGCTGCTGAGCTAGCTTCTAGCTGCTCCCGTTGACCTGCACGAAAGTTCGAAATACTGGGGTTGATCCTGGCGATGAACCCTCCGACGCTCATGTCAATACTCAGAAATGAATATCAAAAAAGCTTTAGGTAGGCAAAAAGTGATCACCTTGTAATGGTAGGAGGTAGAGGGGTATTTATAGTCGCCGTAGGGTCTGCTTCGGGATAAGAACGAATCCCTACTCCCCGGTGTGGCTGGATAGAAGTGGTTAGAGCCACCTCCTAAGGATAAGGACGGATCAAGATTTCTCCCTATCTTCCTGAATTGTCCCTTAATGGGTTGAGACTCGTACCCAGCTGAGTGGATCCGTTTTTGGGTTATTAGGTCGAAGAGAAGAGACTCGGTTCCCATTTTGGACCCGTCTGTAGGTAAAATTACCATTTTGCCTTTATAACTTTAAGATTCACGCCCAATTTGAACGGTTCCGATTTAACCCCATTTTTAGCCATATCAATAACGTTTATTACATAAACTGGAAATATCAATAGAGGACCCTAATCAGTTTCTCCCATACCTGTGATGACGTTGTCTGCATTATCTGCATCGGCCTCAGTCAGAGCAAACACTCACCCCTACCAGTATGGCTTTTGTCCCGAGCCGGTCTGCTTCTGACTCGGTTCTCCCCGCTAAAATTAAGGACAGTCTAGCTTGATGTCACCCTCCTTCTCGCAATTGAAACAGGTTAGCTTCCTCCTGTTCGGGCACTCCGTCTTGTAGTGGCCACTCTGTCCACACAGGCAATAAGTACTTGGCTCTGATGGGCTTAAACCTCTACGCTGGGGGCTGTCCCCTGAGATTGTTGGGTGCTGCAGGCCTCTTACCAGTGTTCCAGGTGTTCCTCTTGTTCTAAGCTGCCTGGTACTGGTTCATGTCGGCTTCAGTGGCTGCCGCCCTCCTAACCAGCTTCTCAAACCTTCGGATACCCAGGGGTATCATTCGGGACCTCAGGCTTGGCCTCAAACCTTGCTCGAACTTTCATGCCTTCTTGGCTTCATTAAGAACCATCTCTGGCGCATACCTAGAAAGCAGATTGAATTTTGTCTCGTACTTCTGCACCGTCATGCTTCCCTGTTGCAAGCCCAAGAAGACCATGGCTGTCTTTTCCGGTACGTCCATGGGAAAGTAGTGACTGCAGAATTCTCCTAGGAACTCCTCTCACGTGATCTGTACATTGCCCAAGGTCCTCTTCAGTGATTGCCACCAGACCCCTACGTCTTTCTCTAGCTGGATGGTGGCCAGTTTCACTTTACTCGCCTCGGGAGTCTCGAAAACTTCAAAGACCATCTCAATCTGCCTGATCCAATCATCTGCTAGCGTCTGGATTGGCCTGGCCCTTGAACACTGGCAGCTTCATTTTTTTGAACGACTCCACCAGTCTGATTGCTTCTGGAACCTGTACGGCTAGTCTCGGCCTAGTGTTCCTGGCGACATTTGCGGCGAAAGCATTCAAGGTTTGGTACACTCGAGCCAGTTCAGTTTCCAGGTCGATTCCATTGTTCTCACCGCTGTGTCCTTCGCCATTTCGGTTCCTTCGTCCGGCCATTTCTGGGTCATAAAACTTATCATTAATCACCATAAATAGCAAAGCTTACATTCTTCTTTCAAAAAAATTTTATTCATTTCCAAGTTAAACTTTTTACATTCAGAAAGAAAACTTGCTCACAACATCTAGTACATTACTTCAACAACAAAAAAACAGCTTAGATCCTATGGTTCCTTTCGGCTTCTCTGAGCTTTCCCCGTAGTTCCTTGATCTCTTTCTTCATCTCTTTGAACTTCTGATGACGTTCCTGCTTGTCCTAACGAGTTATGTTGTCCAGTTGGGTGAAGTGTCGGGCATTCACGTGCCGGAGCCTCTCAAGTTCACATACTTGGTAACTTAGTGCTTGGATGCTCTCCCTGTCTTCTGCCTGCTGTACTTCTAAGTGGTTTACTCTCCACTTCTGGGCATCCATCTCCCTCTGAAGAAAGGCAACAACCCCATCTTGGTCATTTCGAATAGGTTCTTCGTCTGAGGACTCTTCTGGGGAATCAGGTGGAGGTGGAGTAATGTCCCTAGACTCGGGTAGTTCTTCTTCTATTTCTTCTGGGTCTTCTTCCTCTATGGGTTCTTCTTCTTCCTCTATTTCTTCTTCGAAAGGAACGAACCATTCCACCTCATCCTCTGGGTAATGATGATTAGCCATCTTATAGAGAAAAGGAGGAGAAACATCAGTGTATAGAGCAACAAAAATGTAAACTACTTACATTTAAATCTCTATAAGCTGAATTCACACTCTAATGCCTTCCCTAATGTGGCGTCCTTGCAAATTTATACTATTCATGAAAGCTTGGCTTTGATACCACTTGTAATGCACCTGCCCCAAACTCAGACAATTTGTACAATTTATCAGATAAATTATTTATTATTTAGTACAACTGCCCACCATAGGTTGCCTCTCAAAAGGTGGTTAACCGGATTGGTGACTCTTGATCATAGGCATTACTATTTATTATTAATTATTCTATTAATATTCCCGATATGGGTCAACTTCAAACCATCTTTCCCGTTCTCTTTCTCGAGAAACACACAAGCACACACAGTAGAATAGTACCCAGGTGGGCCCCCTGCTGACGTCAGCAGGCAACCAGCAGCAGCTGCTGCTGTCCTCTCTTCCCGTGGGACCCCCCACACAGCTAGCAGATTCCATACAACCCTCCTATAGATATTCTATAGGGGCAGCCCCAATTCATCTTATATATATATATATATATATATATATATTTGAAAATTACGGGGTGTTACACAAAGTTTGAGAGTAAATTAAGTTCCACAAGAGTCAACCGGTTCATCCAACATAGAGGAATGGTACATTGGGCAGGAGTTTCAAAGTAAAGAATCGATTCAGCATGTGGTGAAGCTATACTCCATCTATAAACATCAGGAATTTGTCTCGTTGAAATCTACTCCTTCCCTATATACCATGAAATATAAATTAGCACCTAGGAAACATACCCTTGAGGAGATGGTGCAACTCCCGCCGGTCGTAAGTGAGGGCAGTTGCCCATGGAGATTACGCGCAACTGTTCCAAAAGGTGGGACAAATTTTGTGATGAAGAAAATAGTAGGGCCGCATACATGTATGAATCCCACGTTGAATCAGTATCACCATAAAGTTGATGTTAAACTTATATGCAATTTGATTATGAATGTCGTGAAGGCTGAGATAGGAATAACACCCCGGGCCATTATTGAGATAGTCAAACTATAATTCAATTATCAGAATTCGTATAGGAAGACTTGGATTGCAAAACAAAAAGCAATTGAGAGGCTGTTTGGTTCTTTTGAAGAAGCATATACTAAGTAGTCTTACCTTCTATCAGCGATACAAGCAGCAAATCTAGGAATCGTTGTCCATTGAGATAAGTATGAGTCCGATCCCGACGAGAAAATATTCAAAGGAGTATTTTGGGCATTTGGTGCTTCGATTGAAGGGTTCAAGTCATGTAGACCTATTATAAGTGTTGATGGAACACATCTATATGGAAAATACAAAGGTTGTTTGTTAATTGCCATTATACCGGACGCGAATGATAGCCTATTTCTATTTGCCTTTGTAATAGTTGATGAAGAGAGTGTACATACTTGGACATGATTAATGATTTGCATTCGTTTTTTTATCACCAATTGGTTTGGGTTATGTATTATCTCCGATTGCCATGCAGGTATTTTGGTCGTCATGGAATCGCAAAACAGAGCATGGAACAAACCAAATGCATATCATCGTTATTATATGCGACATTTTGCTACAAACATCTTCTACAAATTTGGTAGCAAGACTATGAGAAAAAAAGCTAAAATTATAGCATGTCAAAGCCAACGAAAAAGTTCCAATGTAAACTCGCTGAGATAGAATCTGTTAATGTGGAGGCAGCCTACTTGGTTGAAAGAGAAACTAGTTGAGAAATGGGCTCTTTATGCTGATGGAGGTCGAAGATATGGCATAATGACTATGAACCTATCAGAGATTTTCAACTCAGTCTTGAAATGTGCATGTAGTTTACCCGTAACTGCGATTGTGGAAATGATCTTTTACCGTCTAAATTCTTAATTTTCTACCCGTTGTCAATTAGCCAACACGCTTATAAGTGAAGGAAAGATTTTCTCTCCAAGAGTTCAAGATTTTCTCTCTGGAAAAACTCAAAGTTCAAAGTTGCTATCTCAGATAGCGAATTAATTTGTACTATAGTCGCTATCAGAGATAGCGACTGTAAGGTTTGAGATTTTTCCAGAGATCGAGATTTTTTAAACGTAACACTCGCTATCTTAGATTGTGAGTCTAGTGCAAAGTAGATCGCTATCTGAGATAGCGCGTCTGTCATGTGGGTTCTTCCAGAGACTTCATAGTCTCTGGAAAAAATCAAAGTTCACACTCGTTATCCCAGATAGGGAATTAATTTGCATTACAGTCGCTATCAGAGACAGAGATAGCGACTGTAAGGTTTGATATTTTTCCAGAGATTGAGAATTCTCAAACTTAAAACTCGCTATCTCATCTTCTTTAAACCAGGCTCTCTATATAAGATAGCGAGCTTAGTTGTACATTTTTCTAGAACCAGCTTGCATTTAACATCTTCCCTAGATACAACCAACACGCATTCAACTCATATGCATTCACCACATAATGTAATTCAACCATCGCATTCAACACAAATACATTCAACCATACCATTCAACCACATTCGGCCATCGCATCCAACCAACCAAATAATAATCACACAAACAAACTCAATGCAAAACAATGGAAATAAAAAAAAAGCAAACTAACTACAAGAAAATCCAATGTTCGAACCCTAGAAAAAAAAAATCAAACGAACATAGACAAAATAACTAAAACTTATACAAATCCAAATTTATACAATCTACCAAATCTAGAAAACTAAATAAAACTTATACATTAAATGAAGGTGATCATGGATCGGGGGTGAACAGGTTTGGGGGTCTCCTTATTTGTTTAGGACCCCTTGGAGTTTCTTGAGTATGTCTAGAAAGAGGAATATCATCATCATCATCTTCTTTTGGCTCATCGACGTGCTCCTCCTCTCCTCATTCTTCTAATATTCTCTAACGATATGGAGGTCTTGTTGCCATTTTCTTTCGATGTCCTGTTTGGTGCACCGGACCTGACAATATAGCATCCGATCTACTTCCTTCGCCAACAAGGTCAGCTTGTGCCCGACACGAATGAACCATTTTCCATGCAAACTTCTTCACTTGTTCAGCAACAGAATGGTCGTCAGCTGGATCAGCGGCTCATCGCCGAGTTGGTATTTGCACACCCGCAGTCATTTGGGATGTATGAGATATGTAAAGTCCGGTCATTCTTCAATACCACATCATATACAGTCCATGTAAATTAGCATGGAATGGGGGAATATCAACAATCACGTTATCAAACTGATGATTGTTCCATATATCGACGTGGGTGTGCAAACAAGCGGCCCAATAGTGACTCGACCCATACCTGTAACACCATGCAAATCGGTATTAAATGGTGGAGCGACTGGAATATTTTGACGGAAGCCGAATTGCCGAAGTACTCTATCGACAAAATAGGATTCCACTGTCCCGAAGTTGACAAGAGATATTGTTGTCAACCATAGCTCATGAGTCACCTTGCACACAGATGGCAATCTCGCTAAACACTCATCCGTATAAGGCTCCCACTTGACACAATCATCCGTCAACATATAAAACTCATCCATGTAGTATGTCAAGCAGCAATTTGGGTTCACCTTCCATGTTAGAGGTCTAGACCAGTATATACCTTGTGGTGATTTCATGTGAGGGTCGTCGGGAACATGCAACCACTTTGATGATTGCCTACTAATTACGGGTCTAACAATATGTTTGCGTTCCCAACTCCATACTTGTAGCAACAACATCGTTCCATTCATCTGACTCGCACCAAGAGGGCAGTTGCACAAACTTCGATATATTGTAGCCAACGCTGCACTACCCCAACTGCACGCCCTAACGGTCCCAAGATCTGCGATTAGAGGTAAGTACATTAGGGGAACGAAAACACCGATGGAGTTCAGGAACATGACACCTCCAAACAATGACATATTGTATGTCCTGCAATAGCACTAGACTTCGAAGTCATTCGAATTTGCATTCAACTTATTGTTGAAAGTATCCTTCAACTATTTCAACCGAAGAGACTGTCCGACAATAGCCTTAGGATTCGGTTCAACCCCAATATATTGTGTGATAAAACTATGGATCAAAATCCATTGTTCCGGTTACGGCTTGTCCATTGATGGGAAGACCTGTGATTACTGCAACATCCTGTAGTGTGGCAGACATCTCCCCTACCGGCAAGTGAAAACTGTACATTTTCGGATGCCAACGTTCGAGTAGAGCAGTTAGAAGAGGACGGTCGGCGGCCTTAATTTGACTCATTAAAGCGATGTCGTACAACGTGCAATCCCGTAACAACTCGTGGATACGTGGATGCATTGGTAAAGTGGTGTGCCCTCGAAAGTACACTCCTTTGATTATCCATCCCACACATCTTTCCGCATTCATGTCATATCAAATAGCGATGAGAATCCTACAATTTTATATGTATTTCGGTATAGTAGATTGCACATTCTAAAAATAAACAATTAACACCAATAAAATACACACATATAAATGTAGAATTCAACAACAATATGGAAAAATATCTAATAGTCATATTCATATCAAAAGCTCTCAACATGCTAGTTCAAAGTTAAATTATATGTCGATAATCATATTTATATCAAAATTAAATTATATCTGAAAGAAGCATTTCACTTTTAATTAAATATAAAAAAACAAATTCCAAATTTATCTATTAATTAATTGATGATTGTAAAAATCGCTGCAAATCAGGACAGTACAATTCCTGCACAGATCTCAAAGCTTCTATAGGAAGATTAACCATAACGGGCCTTTCTAATAGGTCTGGGCCTTCTCCAAGACATAGGCTTCTTTCAAGCCCATAAAAAGTGACAGATTAAGCCCACTAGGAGAGACACCCAGCCCATGCAAGAGAGGAGTCAAATCTCTTATTCCCTAACAAGAGAACTTATCTCTTGAGGGGGAGGAACATAAAGGAGATAAAGGATTCATATTGATCCAACGGTTCGAGATCGATCTCTTGATATGTTCCTCAGGCCAATAAATACCCATCCCCCTCTACAATCAGAAGGTAATCAACAATTTGCCTGTTTCTTTCTCATACTCTCTTTCTCTTTCTGGTTCTGACTTGAGCGTCGGAGGGTTTGTTGTCGGGGCCACCCCCGGGTGTTTTAGGCTTTTTGCAGGTCCATCGGCCGCATAAGCAACCGTTTGATTCAGATTACAGTGGTCAATCAACGATCCAAATTAAATTTCAGGAGCTCTAACTGCATTTCACGGCCAAGGTCAAAAGGTCAGTTTTTTAGTAGTTTCCATCAATTATTAACTCACTATTTGTTTGCTTCCACACCAAAATAAGCAGCAACAGATTGACGCCGTCTGTGGGAAACTACACAAGTTAGACATGCAGCTATGCCACCAAGACTAAGAGGTAGAGGGGCGGCCTCAAGCCGTCACACCAACTCTCTTCATCAACCAGCTCCTCCTATGGAAGATCCGATTCTTCCTCAGCGTCACCCTGGCAGCCTAGTCAAGCTCCTCCCAACAGAGAGGCACCGGGGTGCGCCCGACAAAACCGTCATGAACAACATCCTCAGCACAATCGTATCTCAGTCCAAAATGCTTCAACTGATTCAATGGCCATGCAAGGTCCCAGGGGGTGACAGATCTCAGCCAGATCATCAGTGCCCGGCAACAAGGAACCGATCTACGAATCCAATTGGACGAGAGGCGTACTCGATCTAAGGCCTCCCTCTCGGGACATCAAGAAAACTAGAGAACCAATTTTCCTAGACAGAGATCAAGGCAATCATCCTCTCATCGGGGGCGCACCACAATAAGGAGTCCGACTCATGAGAGTCGAAAGCTTCTTATGCAGAACAAAGGGGAAAATGCCCCAGTCACTAGGGCCGAATTGGATAAGTTCAAGCTCGACATTCTCCATGCTATCCAAGGAAATCAAATCTGGGCCAACCCCCCAATGAAGGATCTGCCGACTCAACTGGATCCCAGAGGAAGGACGACCAAGTCCTTCGCCGTATCTAAGAGGTAGAGAATTGTCTAGAACAGATGAAGAATTAGAGAAATTGCTCCAGTAGGGCCTACCGCCCTAGTCGACCTCCTTTCAGCATAGCCATCCTCAATGCCAAGGGGCTTTAAGGCTCCTTAATTTGAATCTTATAATAGACAATCAGACCCAACAAACCATATAGAGAGCTCCAAAACACTCATGATGGTCTATAATGCCACCGATGCACTCATGTGCCGAACATTCCCTGCCACACTTAAAAGATCAGCAAGGGAATGGTATTCGCGCCTGACTCCAGAATCAATATTCTCTTTCGATCAGCTCGAGGAGTTTTTCCATTGCGCACTTCGTTACTAGCTGAAAGATTGAAAAAACAAGTGTCTCCCTGTTAGAACTGAAGAAAAGTGATGGAGAACTGCTAAAATACTTTGTCAAATGCTTTATAGCAGAAGCAAGGTCCAAACTTGCTATCTGAGATAGCGAGTCTAAAGTTGGTATTTTTCTTCATGTTTGCCACCTCAACATACACTCACTTTCTCATATAGCGAGGATTTTTGACCACATTGGTTGTCTAAGATAGCTAGTCGGTCATTTTGATAAATACTTTTGAAAATGGGTCAGTTTGGTAAATACTTTAAAATGTGAGTTATTTTGGAAAAATTCTCACTTGACTCCCTTTATATTTTTTGACAGCCTCATGCATGTTATGAAAGAATCTGTCCTTCCTTACAGTTCACCTCACTCTTTAGCACCTAGCTGGTCAATTTAAAGGCTATTTAGATCTACAAGTACATACACTGAAGATTATCAAATAATGTCTAGCTAACACCACATAGATAACCAATAAATGTCAAGTCTAATACGGATATATTCATTATTGCATGCAGAATAACCTAATCCGTAGCCAATAAATATACAACAGGGACATATGCGATTGCATGCACCTAAGAGCATCCACGGTCGTTTGTGGTAAAAAATGCTAAATAATAAAATAAAAGTTGACAATTGTCTAAGTTACTATAGTTGTGAAATGCAATATTTGATAATTACGTAGAAGAAATTGGACGGATAAAATGTTTAGTCCGATTCTTATCGCAATATATATATATATATATATATATTTGGAGGGACCCTACGAAATTTTATTAACTTTTTTTGTTGGGATGAAACATGATATTTCTTAATTATTAACATTAAACATCTAACTAATTATCTCACCCACCGAACTAATTATCTAACAAGTTTTAGAATTAAAAAAATCAAAAAATTTTTTCTGACAATTCGTTCGAGATTATTTTAAGAAAAATTACAAAAAAGCTTGGACTAAACATTATATTTCGTCCGGTAAATTGAAGAATTATTAAAAGAATATGAAAAATGTCCATCATTTTTCAAATATAGTAATGCCCTATACAAAAGAATGAAAAAAGACAAATTAGATGAATACTGCAGCATATTTTCTGCAAAAAAATAATAAAATTGACAAAATAGCCAACGACTATGTATGCTCTAGGTTAGGTCATTAACCCATCTCAATTTCTAATGAGTAATTAGAGTACACAAATCCTTGCTTAAAAACATGCCAACAGAATGTGACAATAGCTGATTTTTGTGAAATAAGAGTTTCTCTCTCTAGATTTTCTAGAGAGAGAAGCTCCCCAAAAAATCCAAAAAATAAAAAACCCTAGATCAAGAAAGAGTTTTGAGGGGGTGGTGGTGTAGAACCCCGTATTTTCAATATTATTTTAAATATTTGAAAATAAATTAAAATGATTTTTTTTGGAGATTTAATAAATATTTTCTAAAAGTTTATCTTTTACACGTACAAAACACGTGCAAATACTTTCTCGAGATGTTCAAAGTCAAATTTTCTTTATGGAAAATTATTATTTAATATTTGAAATTTATTTATTATTTTTTCAGATTTTTCTGAAATTAATTGGATATATTTGCAAATTTTGAGAAAAGAATGAACTTTTTGCAAAATTGTCATTTTTAGGGGTTAAAATGCAAAATGTATTTTCTGGACGTTTTGAACAGTACCGGTTGAGATTAAGGATTATATTTTACTTTTAAATCCTAATTTAAATGATTTTTATTGAATTTCCAAGAATAGAACTATATTTGTAAAGTTATATTTTGGAAGGACTATTTTGCAAATGCATTTCTAAAACCCTAAATCCTTAGTTCCGGCCTATATAAGTGGGTGTGCAGCCGTCATTCGCTGCACAACATTATATTTTGTGATTTTGGGAGGATCAAGAGGAGGATTTTGGATCTCGCAAAAAGGAGAGGCTTTCTTGTTAGATCTTTTCATTCCTAAGGTGAGTGATATGAACTTTGTTTTGTGGTTTGATTTATGTGAACGATTGTTTTGTTGTTTGTTTGACATGTTTGTTTATTTAGTATATTTTGTATGAGAACGATGCAATGGTTGTTGTTATATTATGTAGGTGAAATCTATGAACGTTTAGTAGATCTTGGTTGATAAATTTCTTATTGCTTGAAAGCATATTTAGGATTTGAGTATGATTATGACAATAAGGTATTGGATGGATGAACAATTGGATCTGGTGATTACAAATCGGATTTTGGTTATGAGTTGTGGTAGAAATTCAGATTTTTGAGATAATTGAATGAAAGAGTTATGAATCAAGAGATCTTGACATGAAAATTGGAGAATTTAGAATTTAGTTGAGATTGAGGAAATACACCCAAATTGGGATTTTTATTGAGTTTTGATAATCAGATGGTTTGGATCTGAATACGAACTATTTCAGCGATCAGTAAATTATTTTAAGAAAACCCTATTTTGATTATATGCACAATTTATATTTTATTTTGAAGAAGTTCATCAAAAAGTTATTTCTATCAATTCAAGTGGTTTTTGATTGGTTTATATGGATCTTTGTATATCCTATAAGTCGTATTTGATCATATCAAAAATATACTTTTTAGAGATTTTGTTTTGTAAAGTAAATCTATGTATCGGTTGATTGTGCATAACCAAAACTATGCAGTCTATAGGCCGACAGTCGATTGGCATGACCTTTCAGTCGACTGGTGCGACCCGGCTGCTATGATCTTTAGTTTCCTTGAAAATCTGTTCTGGACAGTCAACTTAGACCATTTTCAGTCGACCGGCACACTTAGAATATTTTCTTAAAGATTTCGGGAGTTTCTCTCTGGTAAGTCGACTTATGACTTTTTAAGTCGACTTATATTCTCTGGTAAGTCGACTTATGACTTCTATAAGTCAATTTAAAACACTCGGGTAAGTCGACTTATGACTTCTATAAGTCAACTTAAAACACTCTGGTAAGTCGACTTATGACTTTTATAAGTCAACTTATAACCCTTAGTTTATTTTCTTAAAATCATGGAACTTCCCTTCTGGACAGTCGACTTATGCTTTCTATAGTCGACTGGTACTGATGTATCCTTATATCTATGAATGTTCCTTCAAATGATTTTTTTACTCTAAATGCTTTAATCTATAACTTATTAATCTAAAGGTTACTCTTTCTACAAAACATATATTTTCAAGATATTTTATAGTTGTATTTGGATTCTGGAATTATATAAAGATTTGGATTTTGTTGAGTGGAGAGATATCTCCTTTGATCGTTTGACGATGGATTAGTGAGTTTTGGTCCTGTTGGGGTCTCTAGGAATTGAGTGGGGGTTGGATATATTCTGCAGTGTTGAAAGTGACTGATAACCGGGTATCCGATCTGTGGTATTGAGAGTGATTGATAGTCAGGTATATTCTGCGGTGTTGAGAGTCATTGATCTCCGGAGTTGGGTATACTCTGCAGTGTTGAGAATCACTGAGAGTGATTGATAACCGGGTATCCGATCTGCGGTGTTGAGAGTGACTGATAATCGGGTATCCGATCTGTGGTATTGAGAGTGATTGGTAGTCGGGTATATTCTGCGGTATTGAGAGTCATTGATCTCCGGGGTTGGGTATACTCTGCGGTGTTGAGAATCACTAAGAGTGATTGATAACCGGGTATCCGATCTGCGGTATTGAGAGTGACTGATAATCGGGTATCCGATCTGTGGTATTGAGAGTGATTGATAGTCGGGTATATTCTGCGGTATTGAGAGTCATTGACCTCCGAGGTTGGGTATACTCTGCGGTGTTGAGAATCACAGAGAGTAATTGATAACCGGGTATCCGATCTGCGGTGTTGAGAGTGACTGATAATCGGGTATCCGATCTGTGGTATTGGGAGTGATTGATAGCCGGGTATCCGAACTGCGGTATTGAATAGTTTGATCTATAACTACTTGTACCTTTTTCTTCTATTGCACCCTATTACATGAAGACGTTAAGAGCTTGCACCGGACCTATATAGAATGGGATGCATAGACTCCGACAAGTACGCATTAGAGAGTCCGCATATAGAAATTGTGTTTTCTTGACTTGGTTTTATGCTTGTGTTTTCCAGTTTTCCTACACTTGACACTTAGTCTAGTTTCACTTGTTGTTTTCATTCCATGATGTTTTCATGCTTTACATCTTTGTTATTTTTCATTCATTTATCCTTGTTGTTAATACATGCTGTTGATGACTTTATGTTTTATGACTTAATTATGTTGTATGTTTTTATGTCACTCACACCATTTATGGCTGACCCCTTTAGTTTTGGGGGTTAAGGATCATCTCTAGCCTCATGTGTTATAGGTTGTTGCTTAGAGTTTGGAGGTTGGGATACTTGAGATAGTTTTGGAGATAAATTGATGGAATAGAGTTTTGTGTAAAATTTTGTAAAAAAGAAGTGTTGTAAAAAGAATGTTGTAATTTAAGGTATTTTGTATTCCTCTGTGTTTGTAAAGATTTATGTAATAAAAGTTTGGAATAAAATTATTTGTGTTTTTGGGCTATGTGTACTATTACATTGAAGTTGATGCTGGAATTGTGCCACGTATTTTATAAGATATTATATTAGAAATTCGGGGTGCTACAGGTGGCCGGGATCTCATCGCCCCCTCCCTGGTTGCCGATCGATGCCCAGACCCCCTCGCCTTTCACCCACCTAACCTCCTCTCTCGCCGCGATTCACCCTCTCTCCCGCAGCGATTCAACCTCTCTCCACTGTCTCCCGCCGCGACTGTGCTCACAGCCCTCTCACCTCCGCCCCCTTCCCCTTCCTCCAGCTTCTCCAGCGTGCCACTTGGGATCCTCCATCGCCCATTCACGCCGATGCCTTCCCCGTCGTGCGACGAGTCCAGCCGTCGAGCGACGGGAACAGCCATCGTCTCTGGTGCTGCCGGCGAGCGTAGTGTCCGGACGTCCTGCCAACGTGTCGACGACCAAGCAGCGGCGAGGAGCTTCAGATCTGTGACATTTTGGGGGTAAGTTGGTTGGTTGGGGTTTGGGTTAGGTTGGGGTTGGTTGGCTTTGCTAGTAGTTTGTCCAGATGTTCATGTCGACGCCGGTGGGTGGTGTAGGCAGCAATTGATGTGTCGACACCTTTGTGTGGGTAGTGTGGAGGGTGTCGTATGTTGTTTTGCACGATTGTGGAGCTTAGGTCCAAAGATGGGATCCCTCCATGATGTACGCTCACTTGTCTCAACTTTCGGGGTGCTTGTCTTAACTGTCGCGGAGCGACTATGTCGCGTCAGAGCATCCTCCCACGCCTGTTGTCACGAATGCCATGGATCTAGGGCTCAAGTGTGTGAGGTCGGGTCCGTGGGGCCAGACCGATGATTGTTTGCTGTGGAAGGTGGGGACTATGTAGCACGTTGTATTGCACGATTGTGGGGCTTGGGCCCGAAGATGGGGTCCCTCCATGATGCGCGCTCACTTGTTTGGGTGTCCAACGATGCCTCCGATGCAGTCTTGACAGTGCCTACTATCATGCTATTGAGCTTTCTCCAGCTTAGGCCACTGTCTCGTAACAGCGTCGCCTCTTCCCTCGTTAAGAGTAAGAATCGAGATGAGTGTGGTGAGAAATCGCCTGAGAGAGCAAGAGCGTGAGAGATGTGAAGGTATCCTCACCACGGCTCTCTCCTGGAGCGTGATTTTTGGTGGGGTGAGCGAGATAGTTGTTTGGTGAGAAATCGCCTGAGATAGCACAATCGTGAGAGAGGTGAAGGTATCATCTTCACGGCTATCTCTTTGGTAGTGGCTGTGGGAGCTGTTGGTGTGTTTGTAGGATGAGTGATGGAGATGGTGGAAGGGTGCGGTTGCTGTGCAGGTTTCGTGGTGTCATAAGTCGGCCTGCGGGGCTTGGGCCCAAAGATGGATTCTCCCAGCGAGGAGAAGGCAGGGATTGGCGGGTGTTAAAATCCTGCCAGACTAATTTCATGTGGGTATGCATGTGCCGTGGAGGCAGTGTACGAAACTAAACTGACGTACATAAAATTTTGCTGGACCGAGCTTGTTTGTCGATCCACTCTCCAGGATTGTTGGAGGAATTTGTTGTTTGTACGGGTCATATTGCTTCATGTATGTTTTATTTCCTGACTGTAGGTTGTAATCTGGCCCGGTTCGCTGGGTTTGTATCATTAATTTCTTATTAATGAAATATGATGGCCATACTCCATCTTTTTCTATAAAAACGGAAAAAAAAAAAAACAAAAACAAAAAAAAAAAAACAGAAAAACAAAACAGAAGGTGACAATAAACCAGTGCTGAAGCCTGGTTTTGTGTCCATCAAGTTGCTGATCCTCTTGTCATGCCAGCATGAGGCATGCGTCATGGACCCACGTGACTCACCAAGCCGTAAACTCTCATAAATTAATATAATCGTATCTTCTTCCTCTTTTCGGTACAAAATCTTACAACACCTATTAAAAACCAAACCGTAGTTTACAATACTAATTGTTCTTGTTAGTTGGTTACCAGATGAGATAACAAGGAATCAAGGTGTACTGTTCGAAACCATGTTAGCTTCTTCGTGGTACGTACGATGATCACGGGGGTTTGTTTGTTTTTTTATAATAGGATCGACCCGGAACAGTAGACGTTTAGTTTAATTGGTTTTGGACTCGATAGATTCCATTAACCTAAACCCGACCAAGCGAGTTAGGTTTGGTTGGAAATTTGGAACCATTTGTGTCAGTTGTCGTAACCAAATATACCATGTCCGGGTATCTTCTAAACCCGGATCAGTTGTAGGATTTGGAATTCAGAACGTATTTAGTTTGTTGTAAGTAGTTATTGTTGACGTTGTATTTACAATTCAAGTTGCACAATTTTTTTGAGTCGCGACCTGCTTAAAGGTATGTTTGGTAGCTTGTAAATGCAAATTGCAATTGCATTTGTAAGTGAAAATTTTAAATTTTTCTCCAAAATGTAAACCAAAATTACTAAATATCCCCCACTTTACATTATAACCCCTACTTTCCCTACTTTATACATACCCTTCATCCCCCCCCCCCCCGCGCGCGCGCACACACACACAAACATACAGGATATTTGGATAACAGAGGCCATTAGTTTTGGGGGAAATTTTAAAAATTTTACTTGCAAATGCAATTGCAGTCCACCGGGCCAATCACTGTATCCGACCGGATCCAGATACGATTCCTGTTCCGGTTCCGGTTCGTGTCAGAACCGGTTCGGGCCGGACCGGTTCCAAGAGGGAAGGAGGCGAGCCTGAATCGGCCCGCCAGCCTGGTCCCCTCAGTTCTAGTCCGAGCCGATTTTTGAATTATTATTATTATCATTTTTCTCTCTATTAACATATTAGAAAAAGAGTTGATGGCTGGAGCCTTTTGGCTCTATCCGATTCATCAAAAAAAACATATTAGAAAAAGACAAGTAATATTGAAAAATATCAAAGTAATTATTATTATTGTAAAAAGTTACAATTGTTGTTAACAAAAATTTAAAGTTTGAGTTAGTTTACAACTGATCTTCAATCGTTAGAAGTTTTGATGTGAAGAAAATGCTTTGGAAGATTTCTCCATTTATAGAATTTCATATTTTGTGTTTCCTAATTTACCCCCTAGTCGTTGGTTTTAGACATTTATTAACCCTAAATATTAAAAATAAATAAAAAATATTTGTATACGGTTCGGGTTGGTCCGGTTCACGGTCGGGTGAGTCACAGGCCAAAGCGGTCCGGTTCCAACCAGGCAGCTGTTCCAAAAGCAAGGACCAAAATGGGTCAGTCTGGTTCAGTTTCGAGCTGAACCGGCCCGTGTACCTTCCCTTAATGGAAAATTCACCGTTATTTTTAATTTATAACTTGGGTTGCAATTAGGGCTGCAATTGAGCCGAGCCGAGCCGAATACCTTCAGGCTCGAGTTCGGCTCGTTTACGAAACGAGTTTAGTTTTGAGCTCGAGTTCGGTTCGAGCTGAGCTTTGACCGAGCTTTGATCGTATTCGAGCTGAATAGCTCACGAGCTTAGCCTAAAAAAAAAAAACTCAAGCTCGAGCTCGGCTCGTTTACGAAACAAGCTTGGTTTTGAGCTCGAGCTTGGTTTGAGCCGAGCTTTGACCGAGCTCGAGTCGAATAGCTCTATTCGTTTGCAGCCCTAGTTGCAATAAGGAAAAAATCTTGCAATTGGGTTGTGGAAGTAGTTACAACAACAACTGCAACTATTTCATATTAGACCCTTCGATCTATCAAAAAATTGAATCAAGCTTGAAGAATTTTCTTAGGAGAGAAAAACTAGAACAAGTAATTAAGAGCAGATATACATGAGTACGTAATGAAAATTATGTTAGTGATTTTCTAGATTTGAACATTACTCCACAACTCCCTGGAAATCCATTTACAAAACAATAAATTGCCAGGGAAAAATCAATGTACCCCTTTATTTTAATCAACAAATTCTCTAATGTTATTCTTTGCAAATTCTAAGAGTGGAGTGATCCAATTGCCCTTTCTTATTATGTTTATATAGTAACTCCCTCTTTCCTATAATTCTCTGTCACGTCCCGCTTTTCAAAAATAATACGGAATACGGATACGCGACAAAATTTCAGCAAATAATTTTCATCATCCATAAACTGTTCAAGAATCTTTACAACACCTCACGAAATAATCAGAGTCGGAAGCAAAAGTATCAACCAATATGCACATATGAACCAAAATATTAACAAGAATACTTAAAATAAAATGTATAAATCTCAAATCGTCATAATCTGAATAAGTCAAAATCCTTGGTCACATTGCCTAAATACAAGAATAAATCCAAGTACAAGAATACAATATTGTTCAAGCAAGCTACAAGAAATAATAATAATAAAATCCATCACTAGTACTTCATGTCACCAATACCGTCTGGAACCTTTTTTTCAAAATCTGAAATTTAACAATTGCAGGGATAGGAAGAAGAAAACAAGTAACCGTCAATTGCAAGTGACGAGCTGCTTGTAAAGCAGGATACAAGTACATGGGAAAAAAACTAACAAACAACATGAAATAGGCATGATAATAATGTATAACAACTAGCATGGTAAAGCGAACAAGTACAAGTAGCATGTATTAAGTGTCAAGTGAACAAGTGTCATGTAAACATGTAATACCCCGTAATTTGTGAATAGTATAATAAAATAAATAAATAAATATATATATAGTTGGTTGTATATGATATTCGATTTGTTAAATTGTTTGGTTTGAATTGATTGGATTTGAAATCCGGTTATGAAAGGGGCCCACGGGTTGATGGTTTGAATGCTGATGTTGTATGTTGGATTTGTTGAGATTTGATCTCCCTCACGATGACGTGGAAGGGAGGATTTGTGGGCCCGGCTTTGATTGAGAATGTGTTAATGGTTTGGTTGGTTTCTTACGGGATTTGTAAAGAAAGATTTGGAAATAATAGTCCCATATTGGAAATGTACAAAAATAGTTTGAGTATAAATATAATTGCCTATGATCAAGAGTCACCTAATTGGTTAACCACCTTTTGAGAGGCAGCCTGTGGTGGGCAGTTGTACTACATAGTATCTAATTTGTCTTCATAAAAATATTAAAATTGTTTGAGTATTGTGACAGGACGTTACAAATGGTATCAGAGCCGACTTTCGACACCGGGTGTGGAAGAGGGCCTCAGTATGATTCGCGGTGTTGAGAGTCAATGATCTCCGAGGTCGGGTATATTTTGCGGTATTGAGACTCATTGATCTCTGGGGTCGGGTATATTCTGCGGTATTGAGAGTCACTGATCTTCGGGATCGGGTATGATCTGCGGTGTTGAAAGTGATTGATAGCTGAGTATCTGATCTGCGGTGTTGATAGTGATTGATAGCCGGGTATCCGATCTGCGGTGTTGAGAGTGATTGATCTTCGGGATCGAGGATGATGCCACATCGGCTAGAAAGGCGGATCCTACACTAGATGTGTGTCCCGTACTTAGCGAGGACGCTGATTTCTAAGGTGGGGTGTATGTAATACCCTATAATTTGTGAATAGTATAATAAAATAAATAAATAAATATATATATAGTTGGTTGTATATGATATTGGATTTGTTAAATGGTTTGGTTTGAATTGATTGGATTTGAAATCCGGTTATGAAAGGGGCCCACGGGTTGATGGTTTGAATGCTGCTGTTGTATGTTGGATTTGTTGAGATTTGATCTCCCTCACGATGACGTGGAAGGGAGGATTTGTGGGCCCGGCTTTGATTGAGAATGTGTGAATGGTTTGGTTGGTTGCTTACGGGATTTGTAAAGAAATATTTGGGAATAATAGTTCCATATTGGAAATGTACAAAAATAGTTTGAGTATAAATATAATTGCCTATGATCAAGAGTCACCTAATTGGTTAACCACCTTTTGAGAGGTAGCCTGTGGTGGGTAGTTGTACTACATAGTATCTAATTTGTCTTCATAAAAATATTAAAATTGTCTGAGTATTAGGACGGGGCGTTACAAAACATGTATCAAGTATCAAGTATCAAGTCTCATGTAACAAGTCTCATGTATCAAGTGATCAAGTATCAAGTAAGCATGTATCAAGTAAGCATATATCATGTTCAAGTATCATGTTCAAGTATCATGTTCAAGTCTTATAGTGATTACTATCTAGGTAGCACTTCATGCATCCCTACCACATGGTTTCTACAACAAACAGTTTCATTTTAGATTTTATAGTGGACCATAGAGGGCAGTTGATACAAGTACTGGAGCTAAGTCGACTGGTGATACGAGTACTGATGCTAAGTCGACTGGTGCTACAAGTATTGATACAAGTACTGGAGCTAAGTCGACTGGTGATACGAGTGCTGATGCTAAGTCGACTGGTGCTACAGGTGCTGATGCTAAGTCGACTGATGCTGAGCCCACACCTGATGCTGGTACTGAGTCTGCACGTGATGAGAATGTGAGTACTGGAGTGAGGAGGAGCTCCAGAAGGAGGATAGCACCTGATCGGTTAAGGTACTATGGCTTACAAGGTGCATGGGTACACAATCAGATAATCTAAGGGGGACGTGGCGGGAAATGCAATGCAGGTGTGAAAAGAATCTACAGCTGGGTATAAATAGAGTATGGGGTGTGTGTGAGCTGGGCATGAATTGTAACAAACTTTATCGTCTTTCTAAATCCTCTAACAAACTTCCTTCTCCAACCTTCTTCTTCCTTCTAGAACCTCTGTGTAATCCTCTGTTCTTCTTGAACTGTGAATTCTTCTCATCAATATTAGTGAATACAAGAATTGGAGTGGTAAGAAATAGATACGTCTGTGTTGATTGCCTTGAAGTAGATCTGAACATTCATTTGGGGGTATCAATTTGGTGCTTCCACTGAGTTGAGCTCTAACAATGGCGGAAGGGAGACGATCAGTAGATGATCTACGGGAGACTACTCGCATTCAAGCTGAGCAATTGCAAACATTAGCAAATGATGTGGATACACAAAAGAAGCTGTTCTCAGAAATGTTCGTACGATTTGCAGCCATGGAAAGAAACATGGAACGATTTACAATCATGGAGGAAAAGCTTAATCGAGTTGAGAGTATTGAGGAGAAGTTGGATCAGCTGCTGAGGAGTACTGTTTCATCAGGTAACTCAAACTCTGTAAGCTCATCTCCCCCTTCCTCACAGCATCATAACCACTTCAAAAATCCTCGACTAGACTTTCCTAGATTTGAAGGCAATAACCCTATGGAATGGTTGTTCAAAGCGAACCAATATTTTGCATTTCATAAAACCCCTACAGAACAGAAACTGCACATAGTATCATTCCATCTCGATGGCAGAGCATTAGCTTGGTTTCAATATAAATATGAGAATGGTGATTTTATAAATTGGGAGGTATTTGTAAAAGAGTTAGATATCAGGTTTGGGGTTTCTCCATTTGTAGATTATACAGGTCAGCTGTTTAAACTCACTCAAACCACCACACTAGCTGCATATCAGGATCAATTCGATATGTTGATCAACAAGACCAAGGGTCTATCCACTAATCACATTTTGAGCAACTACATCTCGGGGTTAAAACCTGATATCCGTAGAGAGGTACTAGCACATAAACCAGCTACGTTAGCGGATGCAATTGGTTTAGCTAGACTCCATGAAGATAAGATTGTTGAACCAAGATATCAAGGTGGTCGTGGGGGATATCAAAGACCACCTTGGCAACCACCACCTAGTAACCTACCACCCCTACTACCAACTCCAGATCAAACCAAACACACACCAAACACAAATTTCCAATCCAAATTTGCAGTAAAGAGAATTCCTCCAGCTGAATGGGCAGCTAGAAAGGAGAAGGGGCTATGTTTCAACTGCGATGAGAAGTATGTGCCTGGCCATAAGTGTCAACGCAAATTCCTAATGTTGTTAGTGGAGGAAGAGGAGGAACAAGGAGCTGTGCCTGCGGAGCTGCAGCACACGGAAGCTGAAGGTATCTTATATGAAGTTGCTAGTAATGATACCCCAGAAATCTCTTTCCATGCTTTTTCAGGCAATAAATCCTTAAGAACACTGAGAGTGCAAGGTTCTATTAAGAATCATTCCATACAAATTATGATTGATAATGGCAGCACTAACAATTTTATGCAGGAAAGATTAGCTAAATTTTTGAATTGGCCAATCCATCCAACACCTCAGTTCACAGTAATTGTAGGCAATGGTGAAACACTACAATGCGAAGGGAAGTGTTTGGGTATACCTGTGGAGATTCAAGGTCACTCTTTCTTCATCGATTTCTATATTTTACCTATACACGGCTCAGATGTAGTGTTGGGTATTCAATGGTTGAGACTATTGGGAAGAGTTGTTCATGACTATGATGCAATGACCATGGAATTTATATTCAATGATAAAAAAGTTCTAATCCAAGGTGGAGAAGCTCCAGCGCCATCACAAATAGAACTCAATTCATTGCGGAGGGAGATGACTACAAATGCAATAGGATAATTCTTCCACTTAGTATTACAAGATAAAGACCATGACCAGCAGATTCATCCAGATATTGCAAAATTGTTACAGCAACATGACTCTCTATTTCATGAAGTTAGTGGGTTACCTCCTACAAGAGAGTTTGATCACTCTTTGCATTTGATACCAGGTATGGGTCCGACCAATGTCAGACCATACAAGTATCCCCATTTCCAGAAAAATGAGATAGAACGACAAGTTCAAAAGATGTTACAAGAAGGGATCATTAGACATAGTAGAAGCCCATTTTCATCCCCAGTTTTGCTAGTCAAGAAGAAAGATGGGACTTGGAGATTTTGTGTCGACTATAGAGCTCTCAACTCAATCACAATAAGGGATCAATTCCCTATCCCAACAGCAGAAGAACTTTTTGATGAGCTACAAGGTGCAAAATTTTTTACCAAGCTAGATCTCAGAGCTGGCTACCATCAAATCAGAGTTCGAGCTGAAGATGTTGAGAAGACAGCTTTTAGAACCCATGAAGGCCATTACGAATTTCTAGTCATGCCATTTGGCCTAACTAATGCTCCTTCAACATTTCAAGCAACAATGAATTTCATGTTCAAACCATATTTGCGAAAATTTGTTCTTGTGTTTTTTGATGACATTTTAGTTTATAGTGCAGATTGGGTAACACACCTGCAACATCTAGCTATGGTATTGAGAATTTTAGAACAAAATCAATTCTTTGTTAAGAAGAGTAAATGTGAATTTGGTAAGAAATCTCTCGAGTATCTGGGGCATGTGATTTCGGCTGATGGTGTTCAAGCGTGTCCATCTAAGGTGGAAGCTATTAAAGATTAGCCAACACCAAAGACATTGAAGCAATTGAGGGGATTCTTGGGGTTAGCAGGCTATTATAGACGATTTGTGAAAGGGTATGCGTCCAAAGTTGCGGCACTTACAAACTTGTTGAAGAAAGATTCGTTCAAATGGAGCACAGAAGCAGATTTTGCTTTTTCTCAGCTTAAAGAAGCTCTTCAGAGTACACCTGTGTTAGCATTACCAGACTTTTCGAAGCCATTCACTATAGAGACTGATGCATCAGGGAAGGGAATTGGAGCTGTGTTGCAACAAGGTGACCATCCAATAGCATTCTTTAGTAGAATGATGTCTCCAAGAATGCAATCAACATCTACTTATGCAAGAGAAATGTTCGCAATTACTGAGTCAATCAAGAAGTGGAGACAGTACTTATTGGGAAGAGAATTTACTATATGCACAGATCATCAGAGCCTACATCATATGGTCACTCAAACAATCCAGACGCCTGAACAGAAAAAGTGGGTTTATAAGTTAGCAGGTTACAATTTCAAAATTGTTTACAAACCAGGGAAGGTTAATCCAGTTGCAGATGGACTTTCCAGATCTCAGAGTGAAGATAGCCCTACTTTGATGACAGCAATCTCAGTTCTACATCATCAGATCTATTCCAAAATCAAGGAGGAAGCTCCCAAGGATCTTGAATTGGCTAGACTCATTGACCAAGTAGGACAAAATCCTACATCTCAACCTCAATTGACCCTCAGAGATGGGTTATTATTCAGCAAAGGTAGAGTGTGGGTTCCACAGCAACTCAAAGGGCTGATTTTGAAAGAGTTTCATTCATCACCTGTGGGAAGACATGCTGGCGTCGAAAAGACTCTGGCTAGAATCAAAGAGTCTTTTATATGGAGGGGAATGTCCAAGGATATTCACAAGTTTGTACAAGAGTGCTCTATATGTCAACAGACTAAGTATAGTACTTCGAAGCCTGGGGGTTTACTCCAACCATTACCAATCCCACAACAAATTTGGTCTAACATATCTATGGATTTCATAATTGGATTGCCTTTATCACAAGGTAAGTCTGCCATTCTGGTAGTAGTAGATAGATTGTCTAAATATGCTCATTTCATAGCTTTAATGCCTAACTTCACTGCATCAAAAGTGGCTGCCTTATTTGCAACCAACATTATCAAGCTACATGGCATCCCCAAATCTATAATATCTGATAGAGATCCTATATTTTTGAGTCATTTTTGGAGTGAGTTGTTTAAAGCTCAGGGCACAATCTTGAAGCACAGTACAGCATACCATCCACAAACAGATGGGCAAACAGAAGTCGTTAACAGATGCATTGAACAATATCTAAGGGCATATTGCAGTGATCATCCACAACAATGGGCCAAATTTGTTGATTTGGCAGAGTATTGGTATAACACTTCTTTCCACTCATCGACAGGTTTCACACCATTTGAGATTGTATACGGCAGTAAACCTCCCTCTATAATAGATTACCTTCCAGGATTCACTAGAAATTGTGCTGTAGATGAAGAACTCCAAGGCAGATCAGATGTTTTGAACAAGCTGAAGGCAAACCTCTTACAGGCCCAATTGAGGATGAAACATAGAGCTGACTTGCACAGGGTGGAAAAGCAATTTGAAGTTGGTGACTGGGTTTTTGTGAAGTTACAAGCTTATAGACAACAATCACTTCATCATAGACAGTGGCAAAAGCTGGCTAAGAGGTATTATGGACCTTATAAGGTGATAAAGAAGATTGGGGCAGTGGCATATCAACTGCAATTGCCGCCGGATTCCAAGATTCATCCAGTTTTTCATGTGTCATTATTGAAAAAATGCTTGGGTGAGCAGGCTACAGTGGTACCCTCAAAGCTTCCTCCAATAGCTGAAGGAGATAAAATCTATTTCCAACCATCTGCAGTGCTAAGCAAAAGAGTGGTGAAGATTGGTAACACCCTTCGAAACCAAATTTTGGTGCGATGGGAAGGGTTATCAAATGAAGATAATAGTTGGGAAGATGTATCATCCATTATAAAGGCTTTTCCGCAGCTCTAATTAAACCTTGAGGACAAGGTTTTGTTCGAAGAGGGGGGTATTGATACAAGTACTGGAGCTAAGTCGACTGGTGATACGAGTGCTGACGCTAAGTCGACTGGTGCTGCAAGTATTGATACAAGTACTGGAGCTAAGTCGACTGGTGATACGAGTGCTGATGCTAAGTCGACTGGTGCTACAGGTGCTGATGCTAAGTCGACTGATGCTGAGCCCACACCTGATGCTGGTACTGAGTCTGCACGTGATGAGAATGTGAGTACTGGAGTGAGGAGGAGCTCCAGAAGGAGGATAGCACCTGATCGGTTAAGGTACTATGGCTTACAAGGTGCACGGGTACACAATCAGATAATCTAAGGGGGACGTGGCGGGAAATGCAATGCAGGTGTGAAAAGAATCTACAGCTGGGTATAAATAGAGTATGGGGTGTGTGTGAGCTGGGCATGAATTGTAACAAACTTTATCGTCTTTCTAAATCCTCTAACAAACTTCCTTCTCCAACCTTCTTCTTCCTTCTAGAACCTCTGTGTAATCCTCTGTTCTTCTTGAACTGTGAATTCTTCTCATCAATATTAGTGAATATAAGAATTGGAGTGGTAAGAAATAGATACGTCTGTGTTGATTGCCTTGAAGTAGATCTGAACATTCATTTGGGGGTATCAGCAGTGTACTCAGAGACAAGTCAAGTAATCGAGTTCTAAGCTCCAAGTATCATGTATTATGTAATCACGTGACAAGTTGTGCAAGTGACAAGTAATGTGTCTTGCGTGAAAGTGTCAAGTAATCACGTGTTAAGTATCATGTTTCAAGTAATCACGTAGGATCAGTGGATCCCCTTCCGAGTACACGTTTCTGAATTATCCACTATTAGATCTTTCCCTTAAACCTCGGCTTGATTATTTTTATTATTAATGTCAAACAAGCATGTCGGTGTGCAAAATATATCAAGAATAACATAATATGATCATGTGGCAAATTCAAGTTGCAAGATAAATATGTATGGGTACTAGATAACTCATAAAAGAATAGAGTAACAAAATCTCAAGTTTAGGACAGCAAGACCATCCTGTAGTAAAACAGTGATTTCAAGTGTTACAAACATGCAAATCTGAATCCATCAAAACGTATAGAAAATAGACTCTCAACCGAATCCAACGAATACAAATAAGTCATGTACTAATTCACAAAATCATAACTCAAAACTGATTTGCATCCAGAAAATAGGTTCAGCTAGAAATCAAGAAATCAAATTCAAGAGTAGGAAAACAGCATGAAAACACCTCAAATAAATCCAGAAGAAATCTGGGGTATTCCCCTATATGTCCAGTATCTAAATATAAAGTTTCATAATTTTCTAGTAAAATTAGATCAGTCATCGAAAATCATAAAATATCAATAAACGATAGTTTGGCAAATCTAGAATTTCCAACACTGCTGTACGAAAACTATAATATCTCGCAATCAGTAAAACGAAATCCAAATCCTCCAAAGGGAGATGAAAATAGATAGAATAAGCTAACTTTTATATTTCACATATTTTCTATACAGTAAAAGGAATCAGGGTGAAAATACGATTCTTTACAGAACTGCAAGCAAAATACAATAAGTATAGTTTTTATAAATGAGCATGAAACGGCATATAAAACTCATCAATAAAATCCATCGAAATTCTGGGTAATCCCTAACTAGATATAGTAAAACTGACCAAAGTTTTAGATCAAAATAATATGTGTAGCACAAGTATCAAAATAATTTAATCATCAAAATCACAAAAAAAACGAAATCTGAAAACGAATTACACCTCTGTAGTAAAACAGTCATATCTCACACATACGAAAACAAAATCGAGCAAGGTCAGAGGGATTGGAAAGAAGACGAATTTTTCTACAAATCATGTTTTATACTGAAATTAAGATTTTGACCTTAATATGGTCTAAATTACTGATCAAGACAGGTCATCGACAAAACACAGAATTTCCTCACAAACCAAAATCAACATAGATTCAACGAAACTTGATCCAAACACAATCAAACATGAAATCGAGTCTACCAAGTGTCCAAACATCATGAAATAGGGTATACAACATGTCCAAAATAAGTATCTCACATGGGTCTCACAAGCACACGAGTTCTCATAATTGATTCACTTAAACATCATATCAAGAACGGGCAAAACCTAGGTTGTTTCATGTCAATTTTGTGTCGTGAGTCAACTATGGTCAAATACCACTATAGAGACAAAACCCATCAAAATAACACACACATGAGTTGTCTCTAGAACCCAACTGCATTACAAGCGGTATTTATGACTTATATCATACAAAAAAATTTGAGTACAAGTTACTTGCCTTAACCGATGACGAAGGAAACGAAGCAAAACAAGAATAATGGGAACGGATTTCCGGACACGAACACAATTCCAATGGATCACGAACCAATCACTAACACACGATCACGAACAAGATGAAGACGATCGAGATCACGAACACAATCGGATGGCTCAGATCGAAGATCAAGATCAAGATGATCGGATCAGATCGGACGGTCAGATTTCCCTGATGATGAAGATAATGATGAAGATCAAGATCGGTCGATCGAACGGTTGCAATCAAAAGACATTAATGATCATCATGATCGTTATGATCAAAGAAGATCCGACAGCTAGGATCTAATCGGATGATCAAGAGGAGATCGATGGCCAAGAATCAAATAACTGATGATCATGATCCAACGGACGGCTAGGAAATCAATTAATCAAGATGAAGACCACAAGATCGGATGGCCAGATCTGAATCAAGGGAACACGATGATCAAGATGATCACGTCGATCGGACAGTTCCCATCACATGATCAACCCGCACAGAAAAACAAAGCATGGGGGAGGGGACTGCTCTGCTACAAGGTGGCTGGCTAAGGGGACCGTAACACCCTTAATTCTAAAATACAACTGAATTCGAGATTCTATAGGATCTTTACACTTCTTTCGTACAATTTTACAAGGAATTTAAAACTTTTCACTTTACATCAGAGTTACAGGGAATCTTTACACTTTACATTTTATAGCGGAAACAAATTGACAACATTTATATAAAAGTACAACAACATTTGAATAATCTCTAAGCATCAGTTCTCCTTTAATCTTTATCATGTCATTTTTCCTGCATACAAAACTGTAGGTACGTCAGTTTATTCAACTGACGAATATTATACACGGTCATCCTCTCTATGCCGGAAACAGTATAATTGATCTTCCATATTTAACAAACACAAACTTGTTCACATATCAAACTAAGGAGAATACCCTATTGATGTCGTGTTGTGATTGTGCACTTAGTCCTTAATGCAATTATTTATATTACATGACACAAATGCGCACTTGTTCAGATTCTATGCATCCCATATTACATAGGTCCGATGGTAAGCCTCTTAATCGTTCTTCATCTTGTAGGGTTCAATCCCTCGTCATAACTTACTCTACTACTGTAACTATGGTAAGTATCCTAGATGTCCTATGAGTACGAGCTCATGTATAGAAAAACTGGAGAGGAATCCCACGTCATGTCACGACGCATCGTGAAGACTATCTATGGACAATTCAGGCTCCTTCATGGCACACAATCCTCTCGCAGTCACCAAACACCCCACAAGTGTCGCCAAGATGCCGATAATTCCAGAGTAGTGCCCACGTCATGTCACGATGCATCGTGAAGAGAAACTGTGAATCACACCCACATCATAGACTCGAGGCCCTCATACTTGTGTTTTTCTCTCACTTTCATCACCTCTTCACTATGTACTAATTCTTAATTTAATGAAATCATGAATAAAATTAATCTCTTAGAGTTAGCCCTCTCACCAATACCGGTCTTATTTCTTTCATTTCGAATTGACCCAAACTTGGTCTTATCAATTTCAATAATCATATCTCATCACTTTCACTTGCCGGTGTGAGTTTTGGCTACACCCTAATTTTCAATTTCAATTCACAATTCATACAAAGATTGAGCCTTTCAAACTCATAAGTTCTCTTTTCATGATTAACAATAGTGTTTCATTTTCATGTTCATAGCATTCATATTCATAAAAAACCTTTCATAATTTATCAGGATATTTCAATTCACTTTATATACAATTTCATGTAAAAGACAAATGAAGTTCACTTTTCTAACTCGTCACATTCAATCTTCATTCTTTCCATTATCAAAATCCCCCCCTTTTTTCAATGTTCTTTCAAACAACATATTTATTTTATCACGATGCAATTTAAAATCTGAAACGTCAAAATAGTCTGGACAGTCGACTCTTGGAGCATAGTCGGTCGACTGTTCAGCAAAAGATTAAAAGACTCAAGAAATGGTCGAGACAGTCGACTGTTAACTTGGCCAGTCGGCTGTACTGTAAAGATTTAAAAACTCGGAAATAAGAGATCGGGGCAGTCGACTGTTTCATCATGATCGGTCGACTGTTCAGTAAAAGATTAAAAGTTCGAAAAATAAATACTCAGAGCAGTCGACTGTTTTAGCCTAACGGTCGACTGATGCTGCTAGTTTTTTTTTTTTTTTAAGTACAATAGTTTAAATTCTATACTACTCTTTCCATAATTTAATTTGACAATTCTCAAACACAATTTGGTATTAAAAGAAATCACATTATAATTAAAATTCCCTGTTTTTCCCTCTTTCATAAACCCAAATGCATAGGATAATTTCATTCATTCGAGGCAATATCACGATAGTCCATTTAGCACATAAAACAATAATTTCATCTATTAGCATTCTGTACTTAATTTTGATATTATCAACAATCCCAATTCAGTTTTTTCATACTACAAACAATTCACACACACAATTAAGATTCATGACAAATTAACACACAATCTATCAAGCATTAAATTAATCAACTAGCTAGTCCTTTTTCCAATTAAGTGTACTCTTATTAGTTTCTTTCATGCATTATCATTTCAATCACCCCTAACATGGTATCTACTTAGAAATATAGAAAATCACCCACCTTATTTGGAGAGAAAAAATTACACAACCACTCCTAAACGAAAAGAGTCCTTCTCGAGCTTGCCAAATGAGTGCTCCTCCTCCTTGATGTGCAACCCGAGCCTTCAATAGTGCAACTCGAGCCCTCCTAGAAGCTGGCCTCCTTGATTTGCAAGTACAACACTCAACTCTCAATCCTTTATTCTCACTTCCTACTAATAATCCACTACTAATAATTGTATTCTTTTACTATAGATTTGGAGAATGAAGAGTGCAAGAGTAACTAGGCTAGGGGGGGGGGGGGGAGGGTATTTATACTAAATTTTGGGACAAATAAAGGGCTAGGATTAATCTAGGAGTTAAGGATCAAAAGCTAGGATTTAAGGGGAAGTCTTAGTAACCAACCATGATCCCAAAACTACCTCCCACAAACTTCACTTCTCTTTTTTTTTCCTCCCATTCAAATCCGGCCAAAATGAAGTGCACAATGCACGTGTACGTGCAATGCACGTGTATTCAATAGTCCCCCATTTTAAAAGTTGTACATTTTATTCTTTATAAAAATTATCTAAAAAAATTGTCTACATTACAAGTTGTATTTGAAAGAGAAAATAACTCGTGGGCTTTAATTTAATGGGTCAAATTAGTTTACAAAAATAAATTAAATTGGGCTATGAAAGAAACTTATCTTTATTAAAGAAAAATGGGTTTTTAAAAAACAAATGGAGGAGACATATATTGTAGCGCCCCGATTTCCGAATACCGGGAAACCGTGACACGAGCCAAGATCTTTTCTTCAATTAGTCACAATACACAGAAAAACAGGAGAATTTAAAACTTTTTATTCAATACCCAATGTATTACAAGTCTGAACATTACACAACTGCAATACATTACAATAGAGTTACAATAATACCTTTACAATCCCAAGTATTACAACCTTCAACATCTTACATCAAAGTACAAGAAATGAAGAACAACACTTGGTAACTCTCACTTGAGTACTTCTCAACTAAATAGATAATCAATACATATTTTGCAGCGGAACTAAACTTAATACTGACTCCTTGCTTTCCTTGCCTTGAGTCCTCTTGAATCTCGCCTTTGTACTTCGGCGATCCAGTACCTATGGAAGTGGGGACGTCAGTATTCACTGACGCGTAAAGGCTGATCATATAGCAGCGAATCTTCCAAACAATATACAAAATATAGCAATGGTGCTGGTGTAGTTTAAGTGTGCGTGAGTGCTATGGCTAGACTTTAATGCAATATTTAAATAGAACTAATTATACACAACCCGTTCCTGACAATACTCCATGACTCTGTGAGGTTGCAGAAGGGGTCAAGTCCCCCTATGCAGTCTGCTTATGGTGTCTCCGTTTTCCACTACTACCCGGCATGCCGGACCTCACTCAACAAGGTTGCAGGTGCGGTCTAGTTCCGCCACTGCAGTCATATAGTGGTGTCCATGTTTGCCACTATTGCCCGGTGTATCGGGCCTTAATCCAAAATCCAATCATAGGGTTTCGCAAGCGCAGGGTAGCGCAGAGCCTACCCTGTGGCACCCTCTGGGTCTAGCAAGCACAGGACTGCACAATGCATCCTGTGGCACCCCAGCCATGGTACTTCAGGAATTAACAGCGCGAGATACGCAACCCGTGTCCTCAACTTGTGAGATGGCACCGTGCGTATCCCTTTGACGGGAAGGTAGAACAAGGACGCTTCCTATTCTAATGTCAGCAAGTCTCCGAAAGCAACATGCAGCCCATACTACATGCGACTCGATCTCAAGCCGTTTCTCCATATATAGGGATTGAACCCACGTTAAGAACTCTAATTGTACACGACCTGTTCCTGACAATACTCCATGACTCTGTGAGGTTGCAGAAGGGGTCAAGTCCCCCTATGCAGTCTGCTTATGGTGTCTCCGTTTTCCACTACTACCCGGCAAGCCGGACCTCACTCGATCCCAGTATATCAGGCATCGTTCCAAAATTAAACCATAGAGTTTCGCAAGCGCAGGGCAGCGCGAAGCCTACCCTGTGGCACTCTCTGGGGTCTAGCAAGCGCAGGACTGCACCATGCATCCTGTGGCACCCCAGCCATGGTACTTCAGGAATTAACAGAGCGAGATACGCAACCCGTGCTCCCAACTTGTGAGACGCCACCGTACGTATCCCTTTGACGGGACGGTACAACCCAATGTCACCACCTAAGGCCTCCCTCAAGGGACAAGTTGGTCGTAAGGTGCCCCCTACAACAAACTCCTCTCTCTTCGGCAAGGGTCTGAGCAAAATGACCTTTATAAGTCACTACCCTAATGATGTCCCTGACTCGACGATCCTAGGGACGACGATATTATAAACACAACATGCTAGGCCTTAAATTAGGCTTCGCAAGACAACTCTACTAGGCTGCTCAACCTAGACTTACCAGAATCCCTCAGGATCCGGTTTGTGGCTCATCGATCCCAGACTTTGGCCGTGCGAATATACACGCATGCCGCTATGTCTTGATGGTCGATAGCCCACAACGAACTGTGTACTAGCTAACAGCTATACACGAGTAACAACCACATACGAGCTAATATGCTACGTATGAAACGATAACTACCCACGAGCCAGGCGGGCCTCGTAGGAGACAACAACGTACATACCAGCCAAATAAGCCGAGTATGAGACCCACAGCTACGTACGGGCCAGTCGAGCCACGTACGAGCACAACCGTGTGCAAACAACCATACAGGTAATCAATCCTGGAAGCAACCAAGCGTGCTTACTAGCAACTCGATCTTCTATTATTAGAAGCAACAGAAGAATCTACTAATATTCTATGGTCGGTATCCCACTAAGGAAGAATCCGAAGGCGACCTAACGGCCTTTATCGGACCAACTATCACTAGTGGTCTTCCCAATCCTCATTACTTCAACCTATAGCGCCTTAAGTACGGCACACAATTGCAAGCATCTTCCTACGATCCATCTAATCATATAACACGGCCACCATGATATTCCTATGTATGAATGTGATTAATGCTTATGCTTACATCGAGCTCACGCATGAAAAACACTACGACCTAGACATAAAGCCCACTATAGTCAAGTGTAGGTTACAAATTGATCATGAAAGCTTACTACTTATCATGACTAATCACCGCAACCCAATTAGTATAAACAAGCAACATTCCAAGGCATAGTAGGTAGTTCTACCACTACTCCTACAATCATTCTAAGCAAGTATTTGAACTTTAGCATGGTATACAACTTGCTCACCATCTAGACTAGCATGACATACAACTTACTTATAATTAAGCTAGCATGGCATACAACTTACTTGTAATCAAGCTAGCATGGCATAGGTCCATAATTAAACTAACATGGTATATCACATACCTATAATTAAGCTAACATGGTAAGTAACTTTATCATTGATCCTACAACGTCCTAGGCATAATTAATTAATCCAAGCATGGTAGGAAACTCTTAGATTGATTCCTACAACATTCTAAGCATAATTAATTAATCCAAGCATGGTAGGAAACTCTTAGAATTTGTCCTACATCATTCTAACATCATTAAGCATGCTAGATATTTTTAGAATAAATCCTACCATTAACTAAGCATGAAACATGATAGGATATTTTTAGAATACATCCTACAACATTTTAAGTATAAAAGCATGGTAGGATATCTTTAGAGGTAATCCTACAACTAATTAAGCATGAATATGGCTTCTAAACATTTTTAGAAATGATTCTACAACATGTGAAGCATGAATGAGGCTTCTAATCATTTTTAGAAATGATCCTACAACATGTAAAGCATGAATAAGGCTTCTAAATATTTTTAGAAGTGATCCTACAACATAAGTAGCATGAATATGGCTTCTAATCATTTTTAGAAAAGATCCTACAACATAAGTAGCATGAATATGGCTTCTAATCATCTTTAGAAATGATCCTACAACATAAGTAGCATAAAAATGGCTTCTAAATATTTTTAGAAGTAATCCTACAATATTAGTAGCATGGAAATGGCTTCTAATCATTTTTAGAAGCAATCCTACAACATTTTACTACTACTACTACTCCTATTTTAATCAAAACATAATTATCTACTACTACTACTACAACATACAACTTACTACTACTACTACTACTACATACAACTTACTACTACTACTACTACTTCATTCTCATCAAAATCACAACATACAACTTACTATTATTACTACTACTTCATTAATCAACATACATGCTACTACTACTTCATTTTGTTACATACTACTACTTATTATTTTAGCTTACTACTACTTAGTTGCTTACTAATCTTTGTTATTACTAGTGATAAGGAAAAGATCATTTTTTATTTTATTTTACTTTACAACTAGTAAAAAGAAAAGATCCCCTTTTTTTGTATATAGCTATAACTAGTGATCAAAATAAAAGAGAAGCCCTTTTTTAATTAACTACAACTAGTGATTAAAAAGAAAAGAAAGATCTTTTTAATTAACTACAACTAGTGATTAAAAAGAAAAGAAAAGATCTTTTTTAATTAGCTACAACTAGTGATTAAGAAGAAAAGAAAGATCTTTTTAATTAACTACAACTAGTGATTAAAATAAAAGAAAAGATCTTTTTCATTAGCTACAACTAGTGATCAAAATAAAAGAGAAGATCTTTTTAATTAACTACAACTAGTGATCAAAATAAAAAGAAAGATCTTTTTAATTAACTACAACTAGTGATTAAAATAAAAGAAAAGATCTTTTTAATTAGCTACAACTAGTGATTAAAATAAAAGAAAAGATCTTTTTAATTAGCTACAACTAGTGATTAAAATAAAAGAAAAGATCTTTTTAATTAGCTACAACTAGTGATTAAATAAAAAGAGAAGATCTTTTTATTCTACAACTAGTGGTTAAAAGAAAAGATCTTTTATTAGAACATATGCTTTTATTATTAGTCCAAGGTTTAATCAAGTCCTACAACCCACAATGGTTGTAAAAGAATGTTCATATGCTATGTGTTTAAGTCCTACAACCAATAAGGGTTGTATGTCCAACATTATGCAATATGTAAGTTTTTAGTCCCATGTCATACAAACGAAAACTACCATAACAAAGATGTAATCTTTATGTGCTTTAGTAGATATTACTACTACTTATTTACTCTTTACTCATCACCACATACAACAACTCAAAAACAAAACAAAACAAGAAGGTAAGAAGAAGAAGTCAAACAACAAACAACAAACAAACAAACAATCAAACAAAGAAAGCATGAAGAAACCCCCACCTTGTTTCTTTCTTTGATGGAAGAACTAGCTTGCTAACCTTCTCCTTCCCCTAGCTTTTTAGAACTCCTAAGAACCCTACAATAAAACTCTCTTTTGTTAGTATGAAACCTCTCTTTCTTTTCCTTTCTTTCTTTCTTTCTTTCTTTCTTTCTTTTGTTTTCTAAAATGAGAGAAGTGATGAAAGGAGGGGGTATTTATAGGTGGAGGAGAAGGTGGATAGTGCAAATATGCATGCACACAAGTGCAAAAAGGCCCTCCCATGAATTATGGGCCGGCCATGCCCCTAGGGGAGGTAGGGTGAGGTGGAGGGAGGTGTTATGTGGTGGAGGTGTGATGTGGGAGAGATGTTTTCTAGTAGGGGTTTTTTTTTTGCTTAATCTTCTTATGCATACATAAACCCTAGATTAAGCCTCTTAATCAAACCCTAACCCTCTAATTAGGTTGTTATAACAAGATAAACACCTAGTCCAAAAATACACAACACACAATTCGTATAATGCACTAATCGACATACTACTCGTACGTGCGCATATGTGTCCGTATACCGGAAAATCTTCGCATAATTCGTATAAAAATAGTTAAATCCCGGAAATAATAATAAAATAAATTTTATTATTAGTTTGGAAGATCACGGTGTCAATTTGATACAATACGGATATATACTGACCGATATCTGGATACAGATAATGTCTAGGAGCAGACCGGGTAAAAATCACCAAAATATTCTAATTTTGGAATTAAAATAAAATAATAATAAAATAATAATAAAATAATAATTTATATACGGTAATATCCGTCTGGGATATTACATATATATATATATATATACTCATTTGTCTATGAAATGAAAATAATTATAAAATTTTATACTGTAAAATTGCGTGTGCACAATACGTACAAAAATAATAATTTTCATAAATGAAAATTAGGGTATTACAACACTCCCTTCTTAGAATAGTTCCGTCCCCAGAACTACAGTCAAGAGTGAGAAACAAAACACTCACAACAAGCAAAAGAAAATACAAAGTACAAATCAAGCAAAAAGCTCAGGATAATCCCTCAACATCCTCTCCTTAGACTCCCAAGTTGCTTCTTCAACCAAATGGTTTCTCCAGACTACCTTGACCATCGATATCGTCTATTCCTCAAGACTTTCTCTCGACGATCAACAATCTCGACAGGAGAGTAATTGAGATCCAATTGCAAACCTTCTGGCACTTCAGGCAAATGATGACTCAGATCTGGAATATAACCTCTTAGCATAGACACATGAAAGACATTTTGCACCTGAGATAACTCTTCCGGTAATTCAAGCCGGTAAGTAATTTTTCCGATCCTTTTCAATATCTTATACAGGCCTATAAACCTCGGGGCTAACTTCCCACCTTTGCCAAATCGAATCACACCTTTACTGGGCGATACTTTCAGAAAGACGAAGTCACCTTCCTCAAACTCAAGGTCCCTTCTCTGGTTGTCTGCATGGCTCTTCTGCCTGCTCTGAGCCTCTACCAACCTTTTCCTGATCAGATCAATCTTTTCAGAGGTTTGCTGCACAAGCTCAGGCCCAAACAACTGATGCTCCCCAACTTCAAACCAACAAACCGGTGTTTTGCACTTCCTGCCATACAAAGCTTCGTACAGAGCCATCCCGATGCTAGTCTGAAAACTGTTATTGTAGGCAAACTCTACCAAAGGTAAATGCCTTTCCCAACTACCTTCAAAGTCTAGTACACGACACCGAAGCATATCCTCAAGAATACAGTTGACTCTCTCGGTCTGTCCATCAGTTTGCGGATGAAAAGCAGTACTGAAATTCATCTTGGTACCCAAAGCTGTCAGAAGACTCCTCCAGAAATGCGAAGTAAACCGCGCATCTCGATCAGACACAATAGTTGACGGGATAGCATGGAGCCTGACGATCTCACCAACATATAATTCAGCTAACTTGTCCATCGAAGCAGAGAGTTTCATCGCCAAAAAGTGAGCGGACTTGGTCAGTCGATCGACTGTAACCCAAATCACATCATTGCCTTCAATACCAAATCTCCATTGCTTCAAGGCAAAGATAATCGCAGCCAACTCCAGATCATGAGTCGGATAATTCTTCTCGTGCGGTTGTAGTTGCCTAGACCCATAAGTGATCACTCTTCCTTCTTGCATTAAGACAACCAAGCCCACGATGTGAAGCATCACTGTAAACATCATACTCAACACCTGTTCTAGGCAAAGCCAAAATAGGTGCAGTAGTAAGCTTCTCTTTCAACTCCTGAAAGCTTGCCTCACATTGCTCAGTCAACTTGAAGTTCACATTCTTCTTGGTCAAACCAGTGAGCGACACGGCTAATGAGCTTAACCTTGAATGAGTCTCCTATAGTATCCAGTCAATCCAAGAAAACTCCTGACTTCCTTCACTATAGTCGGCCTTGCCCAATCTCTCATTGCCTCTATCTTCTGAGGATCAGTTGCCACTACCTCCTTAGAAAGGATGTGACCTAGGAATGCCACTTCAGATTTCCAGAAATTGCACTTGGACAGCTTGGCATACAACTTCTGCTCTTTCAGCTTCCTCAAAACTACTGCCAGATGCTCGGTGTGCTCCTCTTCTGACTTGGAGTACACGAGAATATCGTCGATAAATACCACGACGAAAGAATCAATGAACGGCCTCAGAACTCTGTTCATCATGTCCATGAAGATTGCAGGCGCATTCGTCACTTCAAATGGCAAAACTAAGAATTCTTAATGCCCATGTCGAGTTCTAAATGCAGTTTTGTGCACACCTTCAGCTTTCACTCGAACTTGATGATATCCTAATCGAAGATCTATTTTGGAGAAAATAACTGCTCCTTGTAGACGATCGAACAAGTCATCAATTCAGAGAATAGGATACTTATTCTGAGCAGTGACCTTATTCAGCTCTCGATAATCGATACACATCCTCATCGATCCATCCTTCTTCTTTACCAAAAGCACTGGTGCTCCCCAAGGCGACGCACTAGGTTGAATAAAGCATTTCTCTAACAGTTCCTCAATCTGCCGTTTCACCTCATCCTGCTCCACAGGAGCCATCCTATATGGTGCCTTAGAAATGGGTGCACTTCCCGGTTGAATGGTGATGCTGAACTCTACATCACGTTGTGGGGGTAACCCAGGCAAATCATCCAAGAACACAGTCGGATAGTCCCGAACCACAAGAATCCTTTGCACTTCCACAGGAATCTCTTCCTTGCGGATAGCTGCCACCAGCTTGGAACACTTCTTCTTCCCTTGGAAAGTGACTTCAGGTCCACCTGGAGCCTTCATTGTTATGTCTTGGTCTTGTACTCGATGCTTGCACTGTACACCGATATCCAATCAATGTCAATGATAACATCGACTCCCAAGATAGTCAGCTCGATTAGATCAATTCCGAAGATTCTGTCCTCAATCACAATCTCGCAATCCCCATAGTACCGATCAGTGGTTAAAGTCTCCTCTGATGGAGTAGCTACTGCTAAAATCTTGCCTGAAAAAATCTTCGGTTCAACTTTCAACACTTTAGCAAATTTAGGAGACACAAAAGTATGAGAGGATCCAGTATCGAACAAAACAACAACTTTCATTCCATTCAAATAAAGTTCTCCTGTTACATAATACACACTCATTACGTAACAGTTCACTAAATAAACGGGAAAAGAAACAACACAAACCTCTAAACATCCGTCCTCGTACCAGTGATGACATGATCCACCTCATCGGCATCAGCTTCAATCAAGGCAAACACTCGCCCTTGCTGGTACGGTCTCTTCCCAGTCTGCTGCATTGGTACATTGCGATTACCATTCCGTGGTTTGGGGTATTGAGACTGGTAATGTCCCATCTCACCACAGTTGTAGCAATTTACCGCAGGAGGTCTTACAGCATTGTTTTCGGGTCTTCCAACCACACTGATAGCATTCGCCCCTGTCGGTTTGAACCTTTGTGCCGATGGTTGTCCCTTAAAATTTCCAGAATTTGCGGGCCTCTTCCCAACTTGCCAGTTGTTCCTCCGATTCTGAACAACATGAAACTGCTCCATGTCTGCTTCTGTGGCTGCCGCTCATTTGACCAGCTTGTCAAACCTTCTGATACCGAGGGGTATCATTCTGGATCTCAGGCTCAGCCTCAACCCATGCTCGAACTTACGAGCCTTCTTCGCCTCACCCATCACCAATTCGGGAGCATACCTTGAGAGCTGAGTAAATTTGGTCTCATACTCCCTAACTGACATGCCACCTTGTTGCAGCGATAGAAACTCCATGGCCTTCTTCTCCTGGACGTCTGAAGAAAAGTAATGACTACGGAATTCTTCCAAAAATTCCTCCCAGCCAAGAATCAAACCTCCATCGTCCGCTTCATCGACTGCCACCACAAAGCCGCATCCTTCTCGAATTGCAGAGTGGCCAACTTCACCTTGCTGCCTTCAGGGTTTCCAAAACTTCGAAGATAGTCTTTACCTGCCTAATCCAGTTGTCAGCCTGTACCAGGGTATGACTTCCCTTCAAACAATGGTGGTTTGATCCGTTTAAATGATTCCACGAGTTTGATTGCTTCGGGTACCGGATTTGTAGGCACCCTTCCCTGATTCTGATTCATGGCAACGGTATTGAGTGTCTAATAGACCCTCGTTAGTTCCGTTTCCAAGTCCAGACCTTCACCATTTCGAGCTCAGTCTTCCAGCCATATTCTGATGCAAAAGATCCATTAAATTCGAAGTGTGAAACATGAACTTTTAAGTCAACATTTTCATTTTATTGAATTTCAAACTTTATACATTCAAATTTAAAATATTTATGACATCAGAATGAAAGCAGTAGACGATACAATGTTCTAACTCCTACGTTTTCTCTTGGCTTCACGAAGCTCTCCCCATAGTTCTTCAACTTCTTTCTTCAGTACATCGGTCATGTTTTTCCTCTTCTCGAGTTCCCATACATGATGACTGAGAACTGTAAGGTCATCCTTGTGCTTTGCCAACTGAGCCTCCAATAGTCCGACTCTCTTCCGCAGTGTTTCTACCTGCCTCTGAAGAGACATCACAAGACTACCTGGAACTGGTTCTTCTTCTTCGTCAGAAGAGTCATCAGATGAGTCTAGAGGTGGAGTGATCTCTCGGAACTCAGGCCATTCCTCTCCGTCGGAGTCTGCTTGCCCAGAGTAGTACTCTTCCTCAGAATCTGCTTGTCCAGAATAATAATCTCCCTCTATGATACGCCAATTATCGTCTCCAGCAGGGTCGAAGTGATCAGCCATCTTAGAAATAGAGAGAAAGAAGCATAAATCATAGAGCAACACAAATGTAAGTGACTTACATTTAAATCTATAGACTCAACACACACTCTAATGTCCACTTCTAGGGTGTCTTTCCTTATAAATTTGTACTAGTGTGAAGCGTGGCTCAGATACCACTCTGTAACACCCCAAATTCCAAAATACAACTAAATTCGAGATTCCACAAGATCTTTACACTTCTTTCGTACAATTTTACAAGGACTTTAAAACTTTTCACTTTACATCAGAGTTACAAGGAATCTTTACACTTTATATTTTACAGCGAAAGTGAATTTACAATATTTATATAAAAGTACAACAACATTTGAATAATCTCTAAGCATCAGTTCTCTTTTAGACTTTATCATGTCATTTATCCTGCATACAAAACTGTGGGTACGTCAGTTTATTCAACCGACGAATATTATACACGGCCATCCTCTCTATGCCGGAAACAGTATAATTGATCTTCCATATTTAACAAACACAAACTTGTTCACATATCAAACTAAGGAAAATACCCTATTGAAGTCGTGTTGTGATTGTGCACTTAGTCCTTAATGCAATTATTTATATTACATGACACTAATGCGCACTCGTTCGGATTCTATGCATCCCATATTACATAGGTTCGAGGGCAAGCCTCTTAATCGTTCTTCATCTTGTAGGGTTCAATCCCTCGTTATGACTTACTCTACTACTGTAACTACAGTAAGTATTCTAGATGTCCTATGAGTACGAGCTCATATACAGAAAAACTGGAGGGGAATCCCACGTCATGTCACGACGCATCGTGAAGACTATCTATGGACAATTCAGTCTCCTTCATGGCACACAATCCTCTCGCAGTCACCAAACACCTCACAAGCGTCGCCAAGATCCCGATAATTCCGGAGTAGTGCCCACGTCATGTCACGACTGCATCGTGAAGAGAAACTGTGAATCACACCCACATCGTAGACTCGAGGCCCTCATACTTGTGTTTTCCTCTCACTTTCATCACCTCTTCACTATGTACTAATTCTTTAATGAAATCATGAACAAAATTAATCTCTTAGAGTTAGCCCTCTCACCAATATCGGTCTTATTTCTTTCATTTCGCATTGACCCAAACTTGGTCTTATCAATTTCAATAATCATATCTCATCACTTTCACTTGCCGGTGTGAGTTTTGGTTACACCCTAATTTTCAATTTCAATTCACAATTCACACAAAGGTTGAGCCTTTCAAACTCATAAGTTCTCTTTTCATGATTAACAATAGTGTTTTCTTTTCATGTTCATAGCATTCATATTCATAAAAAGCCTTTCATAATTCATCAGGATATTTCAATTCACTTCATATACAATTTCATGTAAAAGACAAATAAAGTTCACTTTTCTAACTCATCACATTCAATCTTCATTCTTTCCATTATCAAAATCCCCCCCTTTTTTTTCAATGTTCTTTCAAACAGCATATTTATTTTATTACGAGGCAATTTAAAATCAGAAACGTCAAAATAGTCTGGACAGTCGACTCTTGGAGCATAGTCAGTCGAATGTTCAGCAAAAGATTAAAAGACTCAAGAAATGGTCGAGACAGTCGACTGTTAACTTGGCCAGTCCGCTGTTCTGTAAAGATTTAAAAACTCGGAAATAAGAGATCGGGGTAGTCGACTGTTTCATCATGATCGGTCGACTGTTCAATAAAAGATTAAAAGTTCGAAAAATAAATACTCGGAGCAGTCGACTGTTTTAGCCTAACGGTCGACTAATGCTGCTAGTTTTTTTTTTATACAATAATTTAAATTCTATACTACTCTTTCCATAATTTAATTTGACAATTCTCAAACACAATTTGGTATTGAAGAAATCACATTATAATTAAAATTCCCTGTTTTTCCCTCTTTCATAAACCCAAATTCATAGGATAATTTCATTCATTCGAGGCAATATCACGATAGTCCATTTAGCACATAAAACAATAATTTCATCTATTAGCATTGTGTACTTAATTTTGATATTATCAACAATCCCAATTCAATTTTTTCATACTATAAACAATTCACACACACAATTAAGATTCATGACAAATTAACACACAATCTATCAAACATTAAATTAATCAACTAGCAAGTCCTTTTTCCAATTAAGTGTACTCTTATTAGTTTCTTTCATGCATTATCATTTCAATCACCCCTAACATGGTATCTACTTAGAAATATAGAAAATGACCCACCTTATTTGGAGAGAAAAAATCACACAACCACTCCTAAACGAAAAGAGTCCTTCTCGAGCTTGCCAAATGAGTGCTCCTCCTCCTCCTTGATGTGCAACCTGAGCCTTCAATAGTGCAACCCGAGCCCTCCTAGAAGCCGGCCTCCTTGATTTGCAAGTACAACACTCAACTCTCAATTCTTTATTCTTACTTCCTACTAATAATCCACTACTAATAATTGTATTCTTTTACTATAGATTTGGAGAATGAAGAGTGCAAGAATAACTAGGCTAGGGGGGAGGGGGGGTATTTATACTAAATTTTGGGACAAATAAAGTGCTAGGATTAATCTAGGAGTTAAGGATCAAAGGCTAGGATTTAAGGGGAAATTGTAGTAACCAACCATGATCCCAAAACTACCTCCCATAAACTCCACTTCTCTTTTTTTTCCTCCCATTCAAATCCGGCCAAAATGAAGTGCACAATGCACGTGTACGTGCAATGCACGTGTATTCAATAGTCCCCCATTTTAAAAGTTGTACATTTTATTCTTTATAAAAATAATCTAAAAAAATTGTCTACATTACAAGTTGTATTTGAAAGAGAAAATAACTCATGGGCTTTTATTTAATGGGCCAAACTAGTTTACAAAAATAAATTAAATTGGGCTATGAAAGAAACTTATGTTTATTAAAGAAAAATGGGCTTTTAAAAAACAAATGGAGGATATATATATATATATATATATATATATATATATATATATATATATATATACTCATTTGTCTATGAAATGAAAATAATTATAAAATTTTATTCTGCAAAACTGCACGTGCACAATACGTACAAAAATAAAAATAATAATTTTCATAAATAAAAATCAGGGTATTACAGGGATAGCCGATGGGGACAGGCGGCGTTGGCTGGGGATGGACGGGACGCGCGCTGGCTACTGTTGCTGCAGTCCGGCGATGCGACAGGGGAGCACAAGGGGAGCACCGGCTGGCTGTGTCGGAGGAGTCGCGACATGGGAGGTCGCGAGGCTGTGTGAGGGCGGCGCGACGGGAATGCAGGTGGCAGCACAGGGGCGTCGAGACTGTGGGGCTCTGGCTGTCGTGGAGCGCCGCACAAGGGGAGCGGAAGCAGGGGAAGGCAGGGAGATTGGTGCACAGGGGTTGCGAGGGCAGAGCAGGGGAGTACAGCGGAGGGGAGAGGCGACCGAAGGTGAGAGGGATGGGACGAGGGGAAAAGTATAGGGCGGCTGAGGGAGATGAAGGTGAGAGGGATGGGACGAGGGGAAAAGTATTGGGCGGCTGAGGGAGATGAAGGTGAACAGGTTGAATATATATAGAGTGGGGAAATAGGGTTTATAGCAGGCAGACAGGTTGGGTTGGGTTAAACGGGTCTGGGTAATATAGCAAAGGGTATGGGTTAATAACAGGGGTATGGGTTATAGGGTATATGAGAAATAGGATAATGGGTTTAGTAAAATCCAATAGAAAAATAGGGTTTGGGTTTTAGGAAAATACAATAACTAATAAAAATATACAAATTAAGATTTTATAGAAATTTTTTATTATTAATAATAAAAACAATAGCAATAAAAATAGTAGTAATATCAGTATTAAAAATAACAGTAATAGTAATAATAAGAGTAATAATAATAAAAATAAGAATTGTATTTCAATATAAAAATCATATACAATAGTCACAAATAAAATTTTTGATCGAAAACAAATTTTAATATGAGATCCAACAATATATTTGACAAAAGAAATTGGAAGCTGTAAAAATAATTTACGAAAATTTTAAATACAGAAAACACACGAGAAATACATATTTGGTGAAACAAGGGTTACATTCTCTCTTTAGTTCATCTCTTCTGAAACCCTGTATCTGAGCTAAAAGAAGAGAGAAATCGAAGTTCCATTGACTCTTTTCAAGGTATGATCTAACTCATTAGTTTTTCATTATTATAGATCAAGTTTTAATTGTCTTGGAGTGTTGAAAATAGCGATATTTAAGTAGATTTGTTGCTTTTGTTTATGTTCTTTCTTTCTTTTTTCCTTCCATTAACTCAACTAATATTTTTCACGTTCAGTGTACGTTTTGATAAAGAGTTGGAGTTAAACGTGCAATACATGTAAGTCGGTAATAATTAGAACGTGCAATGGATGTCTTAAATTTTAAAAAAAATTGGAACTGGACGGACGATACACGTACATTTTTAAAAATTAAGAAGGAAAAACTTTGATTTGTACGTGTGATGTACGTGTTGATAAATTGATTTGGAGTTGCACGTGTGATGCACGAGATTGATTAGTAATTAGCACGTGTATTGAATGTCTTAATTTTTTTAACAAAATGGAGTTAAACGGGTGATACACGTATTTAGAAAATTTAAGAATAAAAAAACTTTGATTTGTACGTGCAATGCACATTGATATGGCTAAAAATGGGGTTTAATCGGAGCCGTCCAAATCAGGCACGAATCTTGATATCCAGGGGTAAAACGGTAATTTCTCCTACCTATGGGTCTGAAGCGGGTACTGGTTCTCCTCTTCACAGATCCAATAACCCGCGAACGGATCCACTCCAGCTGGGTACGGGTCCCGACCCCAGACAGACCCAGACCAGCAAGAGGAAATCAGGGTCTCTGATTTGACTGAATTAACGGGCCTGATTCGCGGTTATCCTCTCACCGGAAATCAGGGCTCAGTTTCCTAAACTAATTATGAGGATTTTACTCCTAACGGTATCATAGGAAATCAGATCCCTAATCAAATTTCCATGGCGACTATAAATACCTCCGACCAACCACTGTTACAAGGTGAGCTGCGGGAGTCAGCAGCCCAATTCTGACGAACAGGCTTGGATCCGTTATTCAGGTTTTTCCACGAACTCACAAATCTCATCTGTTTACCCCCACACCAGATTCAGCGGTAACAGATTGGCACCGTCTGTGGGAAACCATACGAATAGCAGCCTTTCCTCTTCTCGTCGACTAGCTCTTCTCCAGCCATGCCTCCCAGAAAGATCAGGTCTAGGGGTCCAACCATGGACCCAACCCCACCGATCAACAAGAGGAAGTCCCTGTGCATCCTGGTCCGCAGCCCGGACAACTTCCTCCCCCGGTCCAGGACCATTTCCAACAGGGCCAGCCCCCTCTTCTGAATCAACAACCCCCTAATGGTCCTACTGGTCAGAACCAGCGGAGGCAGAAGCAACCTCTCCACCCAGACCATGTCTCAGTACACAATGCCTCCTCGGATTCCATGGCCTCCCACAATCTCCGAGCTTCCGACCTCCGCAACACCATTCTAAATCGGCAGAAGGATGAGGACCTTTGCAACCGCCTAGATGAGAAGCGGGCCCGAAAGGGAGTCTCCTGCCAACATCAAGGTGAGCGATCTCCTCATCGCCGAGATGGCAGGAGGTCTCCGGACCGAAGAGGACGGGGGGAATCTCCCGAGCGTCGTAGGAGGAGGCCACATTCCCCTGCTGGTCGACATCATCCGAGGAACGATGAGGCACCCATCACTCATGCCGAGTTCCAACAATTCCAGGCAACGGTGTTGCAGGCCCTCAACCTTCACCCCAACAACAATAATGCCCAAAGGGTTCCAACACCCCCACGGGTCCCAAGTCCTCGCCACCGATCCATAAGTCCTCCCCCGGCTCCTAGTCACCAGCAACACCATCATAGTCCTCGCCGATCCCAAGACTATCGACGCCGTAGTCCCCACTCCCCTTCCTATGAAGACGAGTCCAGGGGATCGTTTGACTACCACCGGAGGGACGATGCCCTCTACCGTCGTCTCCACGAGATGGAGAGACGCATCGGTCGAATGGACAAGGAGGAGGAGTCGAGAGGAAGGACCATCCGCCCCAGCAGACCCCCCTTCTCTCGGACCATAATGGAGGCTCCTATCCGAGGGGCTTCAAGCCTCCGCAGTTTGAAACTTACTCGGGAGAGTCGGATTCCCGTTGACCATGTCGAAAGCTTCAAGACCTTGATGCTAATCCACCAAGCTTCCGACGCCATGCTTTGCAAAACCTTCTCCGCCACTCTCAAGGGTTCGGCACGGGAATGGTACTCCCGACTCGCTCCCTCTTCCATCTTCTCTTTTGAGCAGTTTGAAACGCTCTTCATAACCCACTTTGTGAGCAGCAGACGAACGGAGAAGACCAGCCTCTCTCTACTCCACCTCCGACAGGAGAGGGGAGAAAAGTTGAGGGATTATGTGAGGAGATTTACTGCGGAGGTCAGGTCCATTGCCTCCCTCGACCAGTCGGTGGCGACCGTCGCGTTCCAATCCAACGTCCTCAACTCTAACCTTTGGTCGTCCCTCGCCAAAAAGTCCCGGCACAACTTCGCCGACCTTCTCCTTAGATGCGAGAAATATATTCGGGCGGAGGAGGCCGAGTGCCTCCCGGGTTTTGGAGGATCTGCTTCCAGGTCAAAGAGAAAGACAACGGAAGAGGAAGGGGCCAAGAAGTTACAGAAGGATAATAGCGGTCAGCGCCGTCCTCCTCCCAGGTTCGAGAAATTTACTCCCCTCACTACAAACGTCTCCACCATCCTGATGGAAGTCGAGAAGGAGGGAGTTATACCACCCGCTCCGAGGATGAACACCCCGGCCAAGAAGAGGAACAAGGAGAAGTGGTGCCGTTACCACCGGGATCATGGCCACGACACCAACGACTGTCGGGCGCTGAAGAACGAACTAGAGACCCTCATCCAGAGGGGGCAGTTGGCTAAGTTTGTAAGAACAAATAATCAGGAAGATCGCACCACTCCTCCACCTCGGGGGGCTAACAAACGCTCCGAGCAACGCGATGAAACCCCCGAATTCGAGGAAGAACGTGTTCTGCACCTTATCCACGGAGGCCCCATGGGGGGCTCTTCCAACTCCTCTCGAAAGGCCTTCGTCCGAGAGGTCAATTCAGTTCACGGTGCCCCTCCCCCCAAAGACCTCGGCATTCCAGTAACCTTCTCTGATGAAGACCTCGAGGGGGTCCGAACTCCCCACTGCGACGCACTTGTTATCGACCTCCACATGGCGAATTTCAAAGTGCAGAGGATCCTGGTAGACAACGGGAGCTCCGTGAACATCCTCTTCCTCTCGGCCTTCCGAGGGCTGCAACTATCCCGGGATCGCCTCAAACCGGCCGGCTACACGCTCCACGGGTTCACGGGGGTACCAGTAACTGTCGAAAGGGTTATCACCCTGGACGTAACTGCTGGGAAGACCCCTACCACCCGGACAGAGCCGATGGACTTTATGGTCGTCGATGTCCCGGCTGCATACAATGTCATCTTGGGCCGACCTGGCCTAGCTACCCTGGAAGCCGTTCCTTCGGCGTACCACCTCAAGATGAAGTTCCCCACCCGGGCGGGAGTGGGAGAAGTCAGGGGCAGTCAAGAGACGGCTCGGAAATGCTACATGACTTCAACTGGGGGTCCGGTGCTTTCCCTCGAGACTCTAGAGATCCCCGTGCCGAACGTCCGACCAACGTCCGAGCCGGCAGACGAATTGGAAGAAGTGCTCTTCTCGGACGAGGACCCGAACCAAAAGTTTCTCATCAGCAAATCCCTACCGACTGCCCTATGTTCTGACTTAGTGCAGTGCATCCGGAAGAACCGCGACCTATTTGCTTGGTCCGCCGTGGATATGCCCGGGATTTCTGAGGAGCTTCTAGTGCACCGCCTCAGCGTCGAACCGGGGTGCAAACCGGTTCAGCAGAAGAGGCGTAAATTTGCTCCCGAGCGACAACAAGCCATCAAGGAGGAGGTGGACAAACTCCTAAAAGCTCGGTTCATACAGGAGGTGAACTACCCAGAGTGGCTCTCCAATGTCGTCATGGTTAAGAAGTCTAATGGTTCCTGGAGGATATGCATCGACTTTACAGACCTGAATAAGGCATGTCCGAAGGATCCGTTCCCTCTCCAGAATATCGACACCCTCATCGATGCCACCTCGGGCCATGAGCTCCTCAGCTTCATGGATGCCTTCTCCGGTTACAACCAGATACGAATGTTCTCCCCAGACATCCCGAAGACTTCCTTCATTACCGACCAGGGCCTCTACTGTTATAGAGTTATGCCGTTCGGATTAAAGAACGCTGGAGCCACCTACCAGTGCCTCGTCAATAAAGTCTTCCAAAGCCAGATAGGCCGCAACATGGAAGTATACGTCGACGACATACTCGTGAAGAGCATCCGAGGTACTGACCACGTGGCCGACCTACAGGAGGCATTCGGCGTACTAAGAAGGCACAACATTAGGCTTAACCCGAACAAGTGTGCGTTCGGGGTCTCATCAGGAAAGTTCCTCGGCTTCATGGTCAGCCAGCGAGGGATCGAAGCAAATCTTGAAAAAATCCAGGCCATACTGGACATGGCCCCACCTCGGAAAATCAAGGAAGTGCAGAGGCTTACGGGTTGCCTCACCGCTATTGGGCGATTCCTTTCGAAGTCTGGGGAAAAGTGCCTCCCCTTCTTCAAGGCTCTCAGGGGGGCCAAGGGTTTCGAATGGGGCAAACTGCAACAGGAGTCGTTCAACCAACTGAAGGCCCACTTGGTCAACCCTCCCTTGCTCAGCAAGCCCATTCCAGGGAAAACCCTCTTCATCTACTTAGCTGCTTCCGAGCAGACCCTAAGTGTTGTTTTGGTGAGGGAAGAAGACCGGGCTCAGAGACCCATCTACTATGTGAGCAAGGTGCTTCGAGACGCCGAGCTCCGCTACCCGAAGATAGAAAAGATGGCCTACGCCCTAATTATGGCAACGAGGAAGCTCCGCCCATACTTTCAGTCCCACTCGGTTGTGGTCCTCACCGACCAACCGCTGAAACAAGTACTCCACAAGCCGAAAATCTCAGGCCGGCTCATGAAATGGTCCATCGAGCTGAGCCAACATGACATCTCCTACCAGCCTCGAACCGCGATAAAGGCTCAGGCCTTAGCGGAATTCATCGTCGAGTGCACCATCCCCGAGGTCAGCCAAGCAGAGAACGGACCACCCATCTGGATGGTTTTTGTGGACGGTTCCTCTTGCAATGAGGGGAGCGGCGCCGGTATCATCCTAACAGGTCCAGACGACTTCGTCCTCCAGTATGCCCTCCGCATGAATTTCAAGGCCTCAAACAACAAAGCAGAGTATGAGGCACTAATCGCCGGCCTCGGACTTGCCCGAAGTGCCGGGGCGCAACGCCTCCGAATCTATAGTGACTCTCAGCTGGTTGTGAATCAAGTCTTAGGCGATTACGAGGCTCGAGACGAACGGATGGCGAAGTACCTCGTCAAAGTCCAAACCCTCATGGCCATTCCCTCCAGCTCCGGGCCAGTTCAAGTTCTTGGTCATAGCCATCGACTACTTTTCGAAGTGGATTGAGGCCGAGCCCCTAGCCACTATCACCGAGAACAAGGTGCTTCAATTCTTTTGGAGGAACGTCATCTGCCGATTCGGCGTCCCCCGTGTCCTCGTAACGGACAATGGAACTCAGTTTACCAGGGCCGCATTCCGAGCTCTATGTGAAGATCTTACCATCCAACAACGCTTCTCCTCCATCTCCCACCCGCAGTCGAATGCCCAAGCAGAGAACGCTAACCGGCAGATCTTCTCTGGTATCAAGAAGAGACTGGACAAGTGTTCTAAAGGCTTATGGGTCGACCAACTCCCCAACGTGCTGTGCAACTACCGCACCAACAAACGGACCCCCACAGGAGAGTCCCCATTCAACCTCACCTATGGGTCCGAGACAGTGATACCCCTCAAAGTCGGAATACCTTCTCCTCGCCTCGCAGCCTACAACGAGGAACAGAACGCCAGAGACCTCCGAGCGAACTTAGACCTGGTGGACGAACTGAGGAAAAGAGCATCAATCCGCCAACAGAACTATCGGAGGAGGATCGAGTTGGCATACAACAAGAGAGTCCGACCCACCGATCTCAAGGAGGGTGACTTGGTCCTCAGAAAACTAGCCATCTCCTTCCCCAATCAGAAGAGCAAACTAGCTCCGAATGGGAAGGACCTTACAAGATCGCAAGGGTAGTTCAGCCCGGAGCTTATCGTCTAGAAGACCTGGAAGGCAGGGAGATTCCGAGGACCTGGAATGCTGACCACCTTTTAAAATACCAAGAAAGCACCCTGGCGCCTCTCTAAGTATCACAGGGTGTCGAACCGTTCCTCTCCTCTAACTTGTAACTCATCTCTTAAGTTGTCATATGTAAAAATGGCTCGCCGTCAGTTATTAATAAAGAATGCTTTTTCGTACTTATAAGTTGTCATATGTAAAAATGGTTCTCTTAAGTTGTCATATGGAATTGTATCTCTCCGCCTTTATTCTTTATTCAACCAATGGTTCGGAGTCCAATACCTGGCTCGATTCTACTTCGCAAGTTCGCTCCTAAGCGAGCTAGAAGTAGTTCACCATTCGGAATTGCTCCCACAACCGTTGAACTACTCTAACGATGGTTCTGGAGTCCAACACTTGGCTCGATTCTACTCTGCAAGCTCGCTTCTAAGCGGGCTAGGAGTGGATCGCCATTCGGAATTGCTCCCACGACCGTTGAACTCTAACGATGGTTCCGGAGTCCAAAACTTGGCTCGATTCTACTCTGCAAGCTCGCTTCTAAGCGGGCTAGGAGTGGGTCGCCATTCGGAATTGCTCCCACGACCGTTGAACAACGATGGTTCCGGAGTCCAATACTTGGCTCGATTCTACTTCGCAAGTTCGCTCCTAAGCGAGCTAGAAGTAGTTCACCATTCGGAATTGCTCCCACAACCGTTGAACTATTCCAACGAGGGTCCGGAGTCCAACACTTGGCTCGATTCTACTTTGCAAGTTCGCTCCTAAGTGAGCTAGAAGTAATTCGCCATTCGAAATTGCTCCCACAACCGTTGAACTATTCCAACGATGGTTCAGAGTCCAACACTTGGCTCGATTCTACTTCGCAAGTTCGCTCCTAAGCAAGCTAGAAGTAGTTCGCCATTCGGAATTGCTCCCACACCTCGGCACAACCAGCCGAACGCTCGTGACGCCGACCTCCAAGCAAGCAAAAGGGTCAGCCCGACGACCTCGGCACGACAAACACAGTCACAAACAAAACAACTACACATAGCTACGAAGAACATACAGGTTCGAGAAAGAAATATTATTAATAGTTGGGACTGTTCCGTACAACAAGATTACAAGACTTTAAAAACAACAATTACAAATGCCGACCCACTACACTTCAAAAATTACAATTACAAAGGCGTCAAAAATGATCATCAATGCCTCCGAGGCGTGGGGATGTTCCTCTTCAACGACACTCGAGGTCGGCGACGTTTGCCTCCGGAGCCTGACCTCAAGCCAGCGAACTGGGACGTGTCCTCGGCACTGCTCCTAGCTGCCGCACCGACGGATGCCCCGCTCGAAGAAATGGCCACCGAGCTTTGCGCATCCCCCGGGCTAGGATGGCCGAGGGGCAGACGGGTCGCCATATCTTAAAAAGTAATGCCTCGATCACTCTCTGCGCGGGTGCACGAGGTGCTCCTCACATTAATCGGCCCCGAACTAGGCTTGAGGCGAGCCACCTCGGCCTCCAGCTCTGAGATCCGGTCTCGCAACGAGTCGTCTCGGACACTGACCTCGAAGTGGGGAGGTATCGCGGAGCTCGGGACTCCGGACCGACTGGCGATAAGGTGACGAAGGTGGGTGACTTCGATACTCTTGTCCACCGTGGCTCTCTTCAGGGCGTCGACCTCGGCCGTCAGTTCGTCATGTTCGGTCGTCAGTCTGGCCACCTCGGCCGTCAGCCCCTCTCCCTCCGTCCGAAGCTCAGCCTCTACCGTTTGCAATTGGCGGATCTCAGAGAGTAGATCGTCCCTTTCCGCCGTTATTTTCGACAAATTGTGCTGAATGCACTTGATCCGAAGCCCATAGCTGAAGGCGGTCGACGAGCCTTCATCCCCACCTAGGGGGGTTATCTCGGCAATCCTGCTCTCCAAACGCCGAATCTCGATTTCTCGCCGACCTAGGATGAGCTGAAGATGGTTCCGCTCGCTTTCGGCTCGGCGCAATCCCAGCTCGACTTCATAAAGCCGCTCTCGGCACCTCGCCAAGCACAACCTCGTCGCCCCTAAGCCAGCCTCAGCACGGGCATTGTCATCTGAGCGAGTGGGCTCGACGTCTTGAGTAACCACCGCGAGCTGCAAAGAAGTTGAGACAAGCGACAAAATTTCAAACACTGCCGAAGCCCAACACTTCCAGAATTTTCAAACAAGAAGTTTCGGAATTTTCAAACAGAGAAATTTCAAACTTTCGACGATTAATGACAGAAGACAAAGACACAGTCGAAGCCAAAAAGATCAGTTTTTCATTCATTTCAAAATGGCGGTGGCCAGTCCGCTATTAGGCGTTACATTTCAAAAAAAAAAAAAGGAAAAAGGCGGAGTCAGGGTGCGACCTCTTTCCCGGGGCGGCGAGCATGGGTGGGGGTCGGCATCTCCGAAAGAGGTACCACCGACAGCGGAGTAACCATGGTGCTCGGGACCTCGCCGATGACTTCGACTTCGGTCTCGGGCTCGTCCTCCCCTTCCTCTTCTTCCCCCTCCGATTCGGCGTCGAAGCCCTCAACGTGCCCCAGGAATAGTCTCCGTCCCGAGCAGTCCACGTTGGGGTACGCCTCCGTCACCCGGGCGATGGCTTGGGCATAAGCCTTAGCCATATTTTGGACGAGGTAGACCTGCGCCTTCGCCAGGGTCGCATCCTCGGCCGCCATCACTGCCGCAGCCTTTGCCTCCTCAGCCTCGGCCAGTTGTTTGGCCGCATCCTCCTTCTGGCGAAGGAGATCGCCCTCCAGCCTCGCCACCTCGCCCTCGAGGTACTCGACCCTCGTCTTCCTCCCTTCATGCTCGACCCGAAGCTTGTCGAGCTCGTTTCCCATCCGAGCCGCCTCCTTTCGAGCCTGGTCGGACTCTTGCTTCAGCTCCTTATCCAGAGCTGATAACCTCTCGGTGAGGTGTCCGAAGTGGACGACGATCTGCGATAAGGAGAAAAGAACTTAAAGACTTGGGAAAAATTTCAAGAGATTCAACGACGAAAAAAATCAAAAGCTTACCAAGACGGCCGAACGAGCGATCTCGATGACATCGTCGCCCTCCTGCCCGGCCTCCATGGCGGCGCGGTCCTTCGGCGTCGCCAGATGCTTGATGGCCTGCATGCTCGTCAAGCTGTTGCTGAGGAATCCATCATGCTTCCGAACTTGCCAGTCCGGAACGTGGATCCTCCAGTGCTCCTCGGTCAGGAGCTCCTCGGCTGTCGCGGTTAGCGGCGGCGTCGTCATACCGAGGGCTGCAGCGATGGAGAACTCGCCGACCCCGGTGGATGTCGAGGCGCCTGCATCGGCGACGACCAGGCCATCGAGGTTCTCCACCTCGACCGAAGCGGTGATGCGCGGAGGCTTCGGGGTCGGCAACTTCGTGGCCAACCTCTTACGCTTCTTCGGTGCCTTACTGGTGAGGCCTGCCCTCAAAGCCAGCACCGCATCATAGTCCATCGTCTCTACGTTAAAGACAAAAGCTCGTTAGCACAATCCAACCCAGGCAAAATAAAATATGAAAAACAAAGTAAAAAGAAGCCGCGTACTGGGATCTACGCGGCAGAGCCCCCCCTTGAACAGGACGTCCTCAGTCAGCTCCTTCCAATCGTACTTCGGCCGATCGAGAAGCGTCCGAACTGCCTCTTCTTCCTCGGGGTGAAGCTTAGGCGGCGCCCTCGTCCTCTTCGGCACCCCTTCCACCCAACCGGAGGGGATCGGCCAGGCCTCCGGACTCCGCACTATCAAGAACTTGTCACGCCAGTGCTTGATGGAGTCGGGGCATATAACGAGCCTGCCGCCGTGCCTCGGAGCCAAATAATATGGGTACTCTGACTTATTCCCTTGGTGGAGTCGATAGAGCGTCCGAAGCACGTTCAACTCCGGCTTGATCCCCGCAGCTTGGCAGTGTAGTACAAAGCCATTTATCACTCTCCATGCGTTCGGCATGAGTTGGATAGGGCTGACCCTGAACCAACTCAACACGGTAATGGCGAACGTATGGAGAGGTAGCCGAGCCCCGGCGATGAAGGCGTCGACCGGCCAGCAACACATGTTTACTGGCAGCGGCGAGTTGGCCCTAACCCCGGGACCCGGCAACATGAGCTCGTACTCATCCGGGATCTGGAAATAGTCCCGGAGCACTCCCAAGTCCTCCTCGCAAAGGATCGACACCGTCTCGTCCGCCTCCGTCGTCTCCCTCACTGCATTCTCTTCGAAGGACCTCCCCCGCCCATAAATAATTCGCTCGGCCTGATCCTCCGGAAGCTCCCGAACTCTGTGGAGCCCAGTCAGCTGTCCCGGCAACCTTCCGAACTCCCCCATGCGCTTCGGATCCCCCACAATCGAATCTTTGCCGAACACCTTCTTGCCCTTGGTCGGAGTATGGTCTTCGACGACTTCAAGGGAGGGCTCGAACCAGGAGATCGACTCGGAGACAGAAGCAACAGACATAGTTTATGAAGTGAACAAAGGATAAGTTACCTTGAAAGCTGCCGGAAACTTCACCAGAAAAGGAACGTCGACCACCGGAAACACTCGCTGAGCACAAAAGATCGCCTGAGCAAAAGAGAAGAGAAGTGAAAAATGAGAGGGGGGGGGGTGGGGTTTTATAGAGAGAGGCGCGCCAATCGAGGTTAATGGGCTTGTACTACCGGCCCATTCACACAAAACGACAAAAGCAATATTAATTGTCACCTTGTTTATCACGCCAAGCCGTACATAGCATTAATTACTGTCCCATCTGACGAAAGCTCGGAGGTCACAGCATTAAATGCACATCTCATCCGTCAGAACTGTCAGAAGTTCAGAAGCCATCACATTGAATGACTGCCACGTCTGCTAGTTGCGCAGAAGCCACCAACTCACTAAGTGATCTACGCCAAAAATGCCGAGTCTTGAACCACGGCACCAGCTGCCGAGCGCTCTTGACACTGACCCAGTTACGGGAAAAAGTTGAACCTCGGCATCAGCTGCCGAGCGCTCTTGACACCGACCCCGTTATGGGAAAAAAAAGGTGTTCGGCACCAGCTGTCGAGCGCTCTTGACACCGACCCCGTTATCGGAGAAAAGTTGGACATCGGCACTAGCTGCCGAGCGCTCTTGACACCGACCCAGTTATGGGAAAAAGTTGGACCTTGGCATCAGCTGCCGAGCGCTCTTGACACCGACCCCGTTATGGGGGAAAAAATGAGGTTCGGCACCAGCTGCCGAGCGCTCTTGACACCGACCCTGTTATGGGGGAAAAATGGGGTTCGACACCAGCTGCTGAGCGCTCTTGACACCGACCCCGTTATGGGAAAAAATTGGGGTTCGGCACCAGCTGCCGAGCGCTCTTGACACCGACCCCGTTATGGGGGGAAAATGGGGTTCGACACCAGCTACCGAGCGCTCTTGACACTGACCCTGTTATGGGGGAAAAATGGAGTTCGACATCAGCTGCCGAACGCTCTTGGTACCGACCCTATTACGTGGAAAGATTGGACCTCGAACCTCGCCGAACTCCCTCTCAGCACTCACAACCTTGCCGAGGTCCCTCTCCCCTTCGGAAAAAGGTGCCGAACCGTCTACAGACCTCGGCCTCCTGGGTAGCGAGCACTGGGATGGGTCGGAAGTGTGAAATGAGCACGTAGGCCATACAGCGAAGGTAAAAGGGGCGAACTGTCCACCAAGAGATCGCGAAAAAACAATTAAAAATTCGGGAAATTAAGGAAGAACTCCTGAAAAGAAATTGTAGAGGTGGGGAAGCATTTTCTAGTCCCCGAACAAGCGATTATTGCCAAGAACAATCTTCTAAGATCCCCGAAAGACGAATTGACACCTTGCAAAGACTAGAGGGATATTCCCACGAGAACACCATACGACCATGAGAGCTCAGGAGCAACTCAGAGTTCAACCCACTTGAAAAATCACCTCACTACCTCCTTCAAAAGTTCAAAGCCTTTCATTTGGGCTCCGATACAACTCTACTAGCCATTAAAATAGTAAAACTACTCCTCAAAGGATGATCAAGCTCAGTCTTCGGGAGTGGGGGGGCTCGTGATATGGCTAAAAATGGGGTTTAATCGGAGCCGTCCAAATCAGGCACGAATCTTGATGTCCAGGGGTAAAACGGTAATTTCTCCTACCTATGGATCTGAAGCGGGTACTGGTTCTCCTCTTCACAGATCCAATAACTCGTGAATGGATCCACTCCAGCTGGGTACGGGTCCCAACCCCAGACAGACCCAGACCAGCAAGAGGAAATCAGGGTCTCTGATTTGACTGAATCAACGGGCCCGATTCACGGTTATCCTCTTACCGGGAATCAGGGATCAGTTTCCTAAACTAATTATGAGGATTTTACTCCTAACGGTATCACAGGAAATCAGATCCCTAATCAAATTCCCATGGCGACTATAAATACCTCCGACCAACCACTGTTACAAGGTGAGCGGCGGGAGTCAGCAGCCCAATTCTGACGAACAGGCTTGGATCCGCTATTCAGGTTTTTCCACGAACTCACAAATCTCATCTGTTTACCCCCACACCAGATTCAGCGGTAACACACATGCTGATAACTATATTTGGAGTTGCACCTACGATGTATGGATTTGTTTGGTGACAAAGTGGTGTTTGTTGTGTGATAAAAAAATATTTAAAAAAATATTTGTTTGTGACAAACTCTAGTAATTAGCACGTGCGATGAATGCCTTAATTTTTTAGAAAAATTAGAGTTAAACGGACGATATACGTATTTTTTAAAAAATTAAGAAGATTTTTTAAAAAATTTGTACGTGTAATGCAAGTGTTGATAAATAGAATTGGAGTTGCACGTGCGATACTCGGATTTGTTTGGTAACAAAGTGGTGTTTGTTGTGTTACAAAAAATATTTGTTTATGACAAACTCTTTCATTAAATAGTAGTAGACAATCAAATTACATGCGAGAATAAGAAACAAAACTGACAATGCCAAGCAGATGAAACACTACTAGGTAGCAATGTAGCATCCAATCGGACATAGCCTATGGGGAGAACCAAACTACCAAAGGTTCTCAAGTCATCAGTGGAGTGGCAAACATTTTAGTTGCTGCCAGCCCCTTCCAGACCCGGTCGTCATTAAGAAAAGGCAACCCACTACGAAGGCATATTTGTTTCTCATAGAAGAATCTCAGTTTGTCGAGAATCTTGATCGTCTCATCCAAGCTATGAGCTAAAGTCACATTCCACCATTTCCACCAAACATGCATGGCCCAGCGAGAATAATTCTTCTGATATCCATCCATCCCATGTTCTTTCTCTAGTTTGTCCTTAATCTTTGTAATGCGTCTGATATAAGAAATCAAATGAAATCGAGTTGAAGAAACTGAATTTGAGAAAATTTGAGGGATTGAGGAGAATTGGGGAAGAACAGGAGAATGAGAAGAAGAATGAGATTAAGAACGATGAGAAATCTCTACTACTATAATGGGAGAAGGCCTTTGTCCTTAACCCAACCCGTACATTGTTGGTAAATTTTTTTTTTGCCCTTTTCATTCATCTCAATTTTTTCTCACGTGCACAGCACGTGTATAATACTAGTAGGATTTGATTACTCAACATCTCATTACATCTTACAATCTACTATTTATACCCTTACAGTCATTCAACTACAACCACACATCTCTAACAAACTTCTAATAGAAATATCTTCTTTTCTCGCCAAAAGCATGCGTTTGCTACAGTGTATAATCAATCCTTCAAATATTGAGACTTGCATCTGACTTGTGTAGCTTTATTTGTGTCTGCACTTGAACTCACTGCATCTGAGTCACTTGTAGCTGATACATTTGGCCCTAACTCAGCTGAATCATCGTCTGCAATTGCTGCGCTTGCTGCACCTGATGTATCAATCCCCTTCCCTAAAAAGGAACCTTGCCCTCAAGATTCGGTGTAGGAAGTGATCTAGCTATTGCAGTCTCCCTTTCCCAAGTTGACTCTTCATCAGGTAGTCCCTCCCACCTTACTAATACCTCATTGATGAATTTCCCTACAGCTTTGATCCGTCGCTTCCCCATGATTCCAGCAGGATGAAATATCCATATATGGTAAATCTGCTAACACTTCATGCGAAGGCTTATTGACACATTTCTTCAACAAAGAAACATGAAAAACTGGATGAATTCGTGCACCTTCATGCAGTGCAGTCTTTAGGAAACCATCCCTACTCTCTTTATTACTTTATATGGCCCAAAATAACGCTTTGAAAGCATTTGATTTTGCCTCTGTATTACTGATAGCTGACGGTATGGTTTGAGCTTTATAAATACCCAATCACCTACTTTGAATTCCTTCTCACTCCCATGTGCATCGGCACTATTCTTCATCCTACACTGAGCTTGAACCAAATGCAATTTGAGCTTTTGCAGCAGCTCTTTGCGCTTAGTTAAGTTTGAATCCAACTCTTCATTAACGGCATTACCCATAATATAGGAATAGCAGGTGTTTTTCTTCCATTTACAGCTACGAAAGGTGTACAATTTGTCGATGAGTGCCAAGATGTGTTATACCAATATTCTGCCCATGCAAAATATCTACACCACTGATTTGGTTCATCACTAACAAATGCACGAAGGTACTGCTCCAAAGTCACGTTCATAACTTCTGTCTGGCCATCAGATTGCGGATGATATATATGTTGTACTCATCTGCAATCTAGTGCCCAGATTCGAGAAGTGTTGTTGCAAAAAATTACTAAGAAAAACTGGATCTCTATCTGATACAATAGTCTTCGGCAAACCATGCAGCTTAAGGATACTACCTCAGCTACCTTGATGACTGCGAACCCATTAGGCAACACAAAGAAATGTGCATATTTCGTTAGCATGTTTATTAACACCATAATGACTGACTTCCCTTGAGAGCTTGACAACCCCGAAATAAAATCCAAGGATACATCTTCCCAAATATTATCTGGAATCGCAATGGTGGAAGCAATCCCCCTGGCTTTGTGGTTTCATATTTTGTTTGCTGACAAATAACACACCTTTGAATAAAATCATGCAAAAACTTGTGCATGTTTGATGGCTTGAGAACCTTCTATGAGATGCCATCTCTCTATTCTTCTGTTGATGGGATTACAGATGGAATAAGAAGATGCGTATATAGGGGACCATAACCCTAATTGATAATTATTGATTTCCAATTTTGCCCATCACAAAATAAGAAATTTACTTTACGGTCTCTACACGTGTTATATCACACTTTAAATTATATGCTTTTAACTCATTACTTAATCTTGATTAGATCACTTTAATTTGGGTTAGACTTTAGAATAGCAATTATAAATTTAGTCACATATGTGAGCCCACATAGATTATTTTTCAACAATCTCCCACTTGGGCCACATATGTTGCTCATTATAAATGTACATACTTTATGAGCTCAAAATTTTGCTATCATAACCAAAAGCATAACCAAAAAATCTCGTTCATTAATCATGTAAATATAGGATCAAAGCAATTTTCGTTACATTTATCGTAACTAAATTCATCAATGGTCACATATATCAACATAATCAAATGACATAGATTAAGTGTGAATGTTTAGCATGGAAATTTCATGCAATGTGATCTATACACATGCCTATTTTCAACTAGTCCTCTTTAAAACTTAAGTGAGGTCAGAACCAAAATATGACAAATGATTGAGAAAACTGAATTCTTTATTTCTGATCAGAAAATAACCAAATGTATAAATGTCTCACACAACATAATGCAAATAAAATACAAACTCCACTAAATTATGATATCCTCAAATAATACAACACCCATATAAGCAGTATGCTTATAAAAGACCTTGGGTAGTAATCCCTTTGTGAGCGGATCCGCTATCATGGAGTTTGTCCCAATGTGTTCTATGGACATCTGTCCACTTTGCACTCTTTCTTTCACAACTAGGAACTTTATGTCAATATGTTTCGACTTTGTCGAACTACTGTTGTTGTTGGAATACATCACTGCTGACTTATTGTCATAAAATAACTTGAGTGGTCTTTTTATATTCTCCAAAATGCGCAGTCCAGTGACAAAATTCTGCAGTCATATTCCATGATATGATGCCTCATAGTATGCTACATACTCCGCTGCCATAATGGAAGAAGCTAAGAAGATACAGCTCCTCCTGTTAACAGGTAAATATAGCCTGATGTAGACTTTTTGCTATCTTGGCACCCCTAGTGAAATCAGAATCAGAATACCTTACGACCTCCAAATGATCTGATTTTCTATATGTGAGCATGTAGTCTTTTGTTCTCTGAAGATACCTAATGACCCTCTTGGCTGCTATCCAATGGTCCATACCAGGTTTTCTTAAATACCTGCCTAACATTCCAACAATGTACGCAATATCCGGATGCGTACATACTTGAGCATACATTAGACTCCCAATAGCTGATGCATAGGGAATCTTTTGCATTTCTTGAATTTCAAGATTACTTTTAGGACACTGATTGAGACTAAATTTGTCTCTTTTAGCAACAGGGGTATCCCCTGGTCTACAATCTTGCATGCCAAACCTTTTGAGTACTTTATTGATGTATCCCTTTTGTGATAATCCAAGAGTACCTCGAGAGCGATCTCGGTGTATCTGAATTTCTAATACAAACGAGGCATCTTCAAGATCCTTCATCTCAAAATACTTGGACAGAAACCTTTTAGTTTCGTACAATAAATCTATATCATTAGTGGCAAGCAATATGTCATCGACATATAGAACTAGGAATATATGCTTACTCCCACTGAACTACATTCATCTCAAAACCAAATGAGATAATTACGTGATGAAACTTGTGGTACCATTGACGTGAAGCTTGCTTGAGTCTATAGATGGATTTTGTCAATTTGCAAACCATATTCTTTGAATCTCCCGATACAAAGTTTTCTGGTTGCACCATATAGATTGTCTCGTCAATGTCGCCATTGAGAAACTCCGTCTTGACATCCATCTGATGTAGCTCAAGATCAAGATGAGCAATAATTTCCATAATTTTCCTAAACGAGTCTTTCGATGAAACTGGAGAGAAAGTCTCCGTAAAATCAATGCCTTCTTTCTGAGTATAACCTTTAGCTACAAGACGTGCCTTATACCTATCCACATTACCATTTGCATTCTTCTTGGTCTTAAATATCCATTTACAACTAATTGGTTTTGCACCTTCTGGTAATGGAACAAGTTCCTAAACTTTGTTGTCTTGCATAGACTTATACTCCACATTCATGGCATTCATCCACTTTTGAGAGTTACAACCTTTTATGCCCTGATGAAGTTTGATTGGATCATCTTCCATCATTCCATTGTCATCCTCATGTTCTTGGAGAAATATAATATAATCATCCGGAATAGCATTTCTCTTTTTTCTCGTAGATCTCCTTAATGGTACTGGTTCTTAAGGTTGTTGAGTTTGTTCTTCTGGAACAATTACCTCATTTTGAATGGGGGTTTGTTCAACATTGTCTTGTTGAGCTTTCGAATTCACTTCCTGATCAATAATAGGTGTGGAAACCTGAATATTGTCAAAAGCAATAGTAGGAATTGGGTTTGTAATTGAATCCAATTCCTTCTCAAAAGCAATAGCAATGTCCCTAACTTTATTTCTCCGCCCAAACTTAACTTCCTCAAAAAATGCTGCAGTTCCCGTCAATATATATATATATATATATATATATATATATATATATATATATATATCCTTAAGTGTGGGATCATAAAACATATAGCCCTAAATCGTTCAGAATAACCAATAAAGTAGCTGCTCACTGTTTTGGAGTCCAATTTCTTTTCATGTGGCCTGTAAGGTCTTGCCTCAGTTGGACATCCCCAAATATGAAAGTGCTTTAGACTAGGCTTTCGACCTGTCCAAAGCTCATAAGGTGTTTTTGCAGCTGCTTTAGGTGGTACTCTATTGAGAATGTAAGCTACTGTCTTTAATGCTTCTCCCTAGAGGGACTCAGGTAAGGTGGAATGAGCAATAAACTCCTGACCATATCCTTAAGAGTCATTTTCTAATCCTTGAAATTTGTCTCATTAAGCAATGGGATAGAATTGATGTTAGCAGTTATTAAGGCAGCAGAAGATACACTAGCTAAATATAAAACAAAAATAAACAAAATAAGCTCACATGAGAATCCATATTAAAACAATAACCCATCTCAAGATACCAGGCACAACATTAATATCAAGTCTTTGGACAGTAACATTAACTGTAAGCGGTACTCTTGTTGTAGTAATCAAATATTGACAATAAATCCTATCAAATATTAGTCATTCTTTGGACTGACTTATTGTTCACATAGAATACATTATAATTGTCAGATATTTATTACCATAGATGTGTATGAAATTCGTCCAAATATCAACTTACCTTTGGGTCAGTTAATAAACGCATGAATTACAAACACACAATCATCTAGATATTTTAAATAAATTAATCTACACAAAAGAGGTCACTTTGGCAACATTTTGTTTCAATTAAACTATTCAAAATATTAGACATTCATAAGAAAAATCAAAACCAAAATTTGAATTTAATTGTTTCCCAAAAAAATTTCTTATCCTTAACTTTACAATTTTACTTTATTTTAGATAGATAATATCAATTTAAAGTGATAACAAAATTATAATAGAAAATGTGATGTATATTTATCTGAAATAATAACAAAACCATAACAAAACCATATCTATCTACTGTTTTGATAATATCAAAATAATATCTAACTGAATTTTATTTATGTGATTATAGGACAAATATCTTTAGTAACAGAAATTTGATTTTCATCAACACAAATTAATGAATAGAAAATTAATGAATCTATACTGATAAATATCAATCTTTTCTGGAAAATGAAGCCGTAGTCATACATGAACACCATATAATCTATCATTAACATAATGAAGCCGTATGTTTTCTTAACTCGGGTCAAACACAGCCTGTACGTGGGCCATGCGTCACGTCATTCGAAAGAGAACAGAGCAGTACTTTGTCTTTCTTCATTACCCGGGTGGGGCCCCAATGGTGACATCATGCTAACGTCACCTCTCTAAACCAGCAGATCAAAAAAAACTGAGTATAGAAGTACAGAACTAATAATTCTTTAGAGGTTTTTTTTTTTTTTTTTTAAAGTTGTATCTTAAAAAATCTTTAAAATGTCTTTAAAAAGTTTTTAAAAAGTCTTTGTCATACAGAAGTACAGTTTTTTTTATAAAAAGAAACTGAGTACAGAAGTTCTTAAAGACGTCAGCAGATATCAGAAGTTCTCAAACTGAATCCAATATTAGTTCATGATAACAAAAGTACAGAAGTAATGATTCTTTAAAAAACTGTATCTTAAAAAATTGTATCTTTAAAAAGAATCATACCTTAAGCCATATGTGAAATTTAAATCATGTATATCAACTTCTTGGATGCAAAACCGTAAGATCTGAAGCCATTGATTATCAACAATCTATTTTGACTTAAATCCAATATCAAAAACCACATCAAGATTCAAAACCATAACAGAATCTAATATCCATATCTTATCTTAACATCTTAATAGATAATCTTATAGGAAGATGTTTTGTTAACATATAATCAACTATTTAACTCATTGTAGTTAACAGATAATCACTGTAGTTAACAAATAATCAACTACTAATCCACTACTTAACAGATAATCAACATATAATTAATGTTGAAGAGATTAATTCCAGTAAAGTATACTGTTTGTATGGTTGATAACCGGTATACCAATCAAAAGCCATTATTGGTAACCGGTATCATATAGGAAATCTGATCATGTGTGTATAGATTAAAAAGTTGTTTTAAATCATGAATAATATATGCTGTTTAATAACCATTGGGTAAACATCAGACCTAATAAAACTTGAACAGACTGATCGAATCATCAAAACCACTTCTAGTACACACTTACGGTTTTGATTTTTTTTTTTTTTTAGATCTGAAGCAATTGATCCAATTACTTCATCAATAAAAAAAATCATTAATTGAATTTCTTAAACAGGAAGATCACAAGGGACCCTAAATTTCTTAAGTTTCTTTAAACGAGAAACCCTAAATTTCTTCAATTAATTCAGCAAAGATGGCTCTGATACCAATTGATGGAATTTTATATACACTTTAGGACATGCATAAAACATTAATAACAACCTAAAACATGTTTATATGAATCTAGATCTTAATCATGTTACAAAAGTGCTTTAATATAAAATCCTAAATCATGAAACTATAGATCTTTGCTAAATCAAAAGAAGAAGAACATTAAAAGCGGAAGCACTAACCTGAAGCCATTGATGGAGATTGTGCAGAGGGTTTGGATCTTCCTATATGATACGCACTTCTATGAGATGCCATCTCTCTATTCTTCTATTGATGGGATTACAGATGGAATAAGAAGATGGGTATATATAGAGAACCATAACCCTAATTGATAATTACTGATTTCCAATTTTGCCCATCACAAAATAAGAAATTTACTTTACGGTCTCTACACGTGTTATATCACACTTTAAATTATATGCTTTTAACCCATTACTTAATCTTGATTAGATCACTTTAATTTGGGTTAGACTTTAGAATAGCAATTATACATTTAGTCACATATGTGAGCCCACATAGATTATTTTCCAACAATATTTTCTCAGTGAAACGAAACTTTCACTCTTGCTAGCGTCTTAGCATTTTCAGCATGGCCTCCTCTTGGGTATGAATGCATTTCTTGCAAAACTTCTTTCCGCAACTCCTCAGGGACTACAATTTTGCCTTTATACATTAAAATGCTTTCCCTCAATCGAAACTCAGGTTTAAGCTCTAGGTTTCTTGTTATCTCTTCCATCAATTTCTTGTACTTCATATGATCAAGTAACTCTTTTCTCAATTTTTCAAACCACACACACTTGAGGACTGGACACTAATGACAAGATAACATTCTCATCATAGGGTACTCTGGACAACCTGTCAGCTGCAGCATTTTTGTATCCTGGCTTATTCACAATCCTATAGCTATATCCAACCAATTTGTGAAGCCATTTTTGTTGCTCTGGAGTCTAGATCACTTAATTAAGCAAATGGTGGAGGCTTTGATGATCAGTCCGTATACTAAATTCCCCTCCAAGCAAATACTGCCTCCACATCTTAACTGCCTCCGTTATTGCAAACATCTCTCTTACATAGGTCGATGCTTATTGCATTCTTTTGGACATTTTTCGACTAAAATAGGCCACTGGATGCCCTCCTTGCTGAAGCACTGCACCAATTACCACCCCCGATGCATCTGTTTCCACTATGAATGGCTTAGGAAAGTATGGCAAGGCAAGAACTGGCGATTGCTGCAATACCTTCTTAAGCTGATTAAAAGCTTGTTCAGCATTAACAGTCCACACAAAAACCTTTCTCTTTAACAAATAAGTTAAAGGTGCTGCTAATGAAGCATAATGGCTCACAAATAATCTATAATACCCAGTGAGTCTCAAAAATGCTCTCACATGCCTCACACACTTAGGTGTAGGCCAATCTTTGATTGCTTAAATTTTATTATCATCCCTCCAATCCTTTTGCAGATATAATATGTCCCAAGTAGTCAATTGAGGTTTTGCCAAATGAACACTTAGATAGCTTCACATAGATCGGATTTTCTTCCAAAATTCTCAAAACCACTGACAAATGCTGCAGGTGTTCATCCCAATCCTTTCTATATACAAGGATTTCATCGAAAAAGACCAATACAAAAATTCTCAGATATTGCCTTGTTGATTTGCAGATTCTTTAATTCCTGTAATTGCCTCATCCACGACCACTCTCCATCTCGTTACATCATCAATCGAATGTCGCCCGTCTGCCATGATTTCAAGTCGGTGAAAGCACCAATAGATACAAGAAATCAAATGAAATCAAGTTGAAGAAGGTGAATTTGAGAAAATTTGAGGGATTGAGGAGAATTGGGGAAGAACAGGGGAATGAGAAGAAGAATGAGATTAAGAACGATGAGAAATAGGATATGATTACTCAATATCTCATTACATCTTACAATCCACTATTTATACCCTTACAATCATTCAACTACAACCACACATCTCTAACAAACTTCTAATAGAAATATATTCTTTTCCCGCCAAAAGTGCGTGTTTGCTACGGTGTATAATCCTTCAAATATTGAAGCTTGCATCTGACCCATGTAGCTTTATTTGTGCCTGCACTTGAACTCTCTGCATTTGGGTCACTCGTAGCTGATACATTTGGCCCTGACTCGGCTGAATCGTCGTCTGCAATTGCTGCGCTTGCTGCACCTGATTTATCAACGTCCATGTTACCACAATCCTCATTTGTGCCCAATTCTCAATCTTTGTTATGAAGAGGTGCCATTGAGGGCATTGGATGAAGGTATGGGTCTTTGTTTCACAGTAGTCCTCCCAGCAGTTGAAGCAAGTTGTAGTAGGTACACTACAGCAATTTGTGTCTACCTCGGCGATGCTTCCCGGCATTTGGGTAGTCGCGCCGGAGTAGGATGGAACCAAAAAATCTATATAATAAAACACAAAGAAAAGCTATCAAGTGGCTCTCCTTCAATAGTAAGGAAATCAATGGTCCAGATCTCAGCTCCCAAAAGACATTTCCCCCCCAAAACTCAAATTCAAATTCCCCCTCCCAAAATAACTCCTTTATTTATTTAATTATTTCTCTCTCTCTCTCTCTCTCTCTCTCTCTCTCTCTCTCTGTGTGTGTGTGTGTGTGTGTGTGTGTGTGTAACTACCGTTTTTGTAATTTTCCATTTCCCCTTTTTGTAATATTTTAATTATAATTGAATAAAAACCCTATTTTCTTTCGTTCTCAATCATTTTTAATTAAGAATTTCTTGGAAATTTCCCGTTCTTCTTGTTGGAGTTTTCCTCGTTGAGCTTATTATCTTTTAATTGATTGTGGGTTTTTTTATTCGAACCCTGTTGATTTTGATTTACATCCTGATTGAACCCTAAAACCCAATTTAATGAATTCTTGACCCAAAACCGCAATTATTAAACCTTGATTGTGCCCTAGAAATACAACTCCAATGCAAAACCTAATTTTTGCACACAAATCGAAACCCTAGCTGCCCTCTCTCTCCTATTCTCTCTCTCTCCTGCCGTTCTCTCTCTTCCGTCCCTGTTTTCCCGCCTGAATCCCCCAAACCCATCCTCTTGGTCGTCTTCTCCGGCGAACTATCCCCCTCCGGCAACCCCCTATCCCGTCTCCACCTCCCTTCCGGTCGGTGCTACCTCTCTGCACCACCAGACAACCACCCCGACCCTCCTTTTCTCTGCCTTACCATTAAACAGAGCTGAGCTGTTTCCTACCTCTCTGTTTCGATCGGCGACGCCCTAGCACCGCCCTCTGCTGCCGCTCGACGCCATCCGCCGCGTCGCGCCACTTCTGGTCACCGGCGCCGCCGCTGGCCTTGCTGCCATTGCTGACTGAGTTGCTGTCTCTTTGTTGCTGAGTTGCTGTTTGCTTGGGTTATTCTATTGCACGTAGTTTATACGTGCTATTATTGGAGATTGTGCTAGTTCGTGAGTTCGTTGCTTCGGGATCCTTATCCCGTTATTCTTGGTATTCGTTTTCACCGTCTAACAGGCAAGTCACCGTCCTCTTGAATTGTAAATTGTATAAAATTCAAGTTTCATTGAAATTCTTGCAAGTGGATCACTTAGTTATCGTATTATCCTTTGTTTATCTCTTTCGTTGGGTTTATTGAGGGTTTACACGAGCTAACCCCAATACTCTTGACATCGTGCCAATTTGACTCCAAAAATATTGAATCTTGCATACATAATATAGTATGGGTATTAGGGTTACACAAATAGTTACGATACAAATAAATTATTGTAGAAACAATTGATAGGTTGTATGTTGTTTGATTGTTTGATGATTGATCGATGTTAGACTTGTATGCGTGTGTGGTTCTAATTTTATTTATTATGTTTTGGCACCCATCATGCTAATTACACAATTTATTGACTATAGAATCGATACCTTCATGTTCAATTACCTTAAAAATTATACATGCTTGCTGACCTGAACTTTAATCGCTGTTTCGAACTAGTAAATGACCTTAAAATGAAATACTTTCTGAATATGAAATGTAGCCCCAAGTGTCTAGTTGCCAATAACCTCCAGAATTTTTGAATTCCGAGTTTTGTAGAAAAAGTTATGCCCGTTTTACCACAGCTGTATTTTTACATTTCAGATTTTCAGATTCTCGTACCTTTCATGTTTAAACAGTAAAAATGTTGATCAAATGATAAAAGTTTACTATGAAAATTTTCAGATTGTTGCTTAACATGTGTAGGAGTCTAGATTATATTTTTACTGAATTTAATATTGAGATTTTGCTGATTCAAAAATTGAAATAACAAGATGTCGAATTTCTGCCTGAACATAAAACCTGTAAAGAACCATGTGTTTGACCTAGCTATTGTTGTCGGAATTTGAACTTTAAGTATGCGTTAGAACCGTGTGGAAGTCTAGTTTCCAAATTTTCTAACAAATTCAACTTTCAATTTCTGAGTCAGCGGAAAACTACATTTTTGAACAGGTTGCACTTACTGTCAAGAATTTTGGATACTACTTTTAATGAATTAATTATTCCTATATCATATTATTACATGAATTGATGTATGTATGTTGCATTGAATGATCCTAATGAGTTATTGTCATCATTCTAATTGCCCTACTCCATGTTATCAACCTATTGTTTCCCTATTGATACAATTGTTCATCTCGCGTCTTATAATTGTATATTGTATTGTTGTATTGATAAATAATTAATAAGCTGGGGTTTAAGAAATTGACTAGAGTAGTTGATGATATAGGAACTGTACTTGGATGATGGCCCGTGTTATTATTGATATCGTCATTGTGTAAGAAATTGCACCTTGACCCGTGTTATATTGTTATCGTCATCATACTCAGTACATGAACTATAGAGTCTACCACTATAGTCCAAACAAAATTGATTGTATGCATCAAACCTGTGGTACGGCACACATGAGACACAGTAGTACCTGCATTAGTTAGGATTAAAGTGAATAATAGACATAAGGATTACACATTGACATTACATATTGCTCATTATTGTTCCTATTGACATCGAATATTGGCTAATTATTATTGTTATTGATCATTGATTATTGTTACCGAATATTGAATCATTGTTTATAGACATTGTATTGGTTATCATGATTATTGTCCCATGTTATTGATTCTTATTGACCCATTGATTCATTGTTATATCGTCATTTCATTGTTCCCTGCTTTTTCTACTTGCTGTCCATGACTTGCTCTAAGAACAAATTTTCTCATCTTTTTAGATGAAGTGTATATAGGTAATGAAGGAGAATTGCCTGTAAGAATTGGCGAACAAACATTCTGAAGACTACTGCTTTTAAATTGCCATTTGCTTTAATAAACTTAATGTATTGAGACTTGTTATTATTTTTGGAATTGGATTATTATTGTTTTGTGCTTATGTCCCGGATTTTATTATTGTTTCTAGACGTTGGATTATTATTATTGTATTTGGATACTATATTGTTTCATTCCAAGTATTATTGTTCATGAGATTATTATTATTGCTTGCACATTTGTTCTGTATTGATTATATTGTTGAGTTGATCGATTAAACAGCTTATGGGTGACGTTAGTCATTCGCTGGGCCAATGTCATGTGCTTGTATTCCATATTTTTGGGAAGCGAACTATGACACTCTTCTCTCCTATTCAGATCAGTTTGCTCCCTCTATTTCCAAAACCAGAGAGCTCCAATTTCTCTCTCCCCCCTAGGATTTCTAAGCCGCTAACTCCAAATCCTTAAAACCATTTTCTTAAACCTTCGCTTCCATTCCATTGGCGAAGCCTCCATAATCATCTCAAGCGTGAATCTCAAAGAAAATCCAAATCCAAATCCAGTGTCGAACTCCGATGAAGAGGTCATCGCCGATATCTGATCTGCTGCTGATTCTGTATCGGCGACTCCCCACCACTAAATCGAGCGCGAATATCAACTCTACATGCGATACGGCAACTCTAATTTCATCTCATTAACCGAATTCTTATTCTAATTTTTAATTTTGTGTGTGCAAGGGATTACTTGGTTTTTTGCTGACTCGAATTTTGTGTGTGCATGGGATCAAAGTTCAGAGAGGTATGATTGTTTTATTTTTGGGTTTAAAAACTTTTAATTTGGTGATTTATTTGATGAGTTTTTTATTGGTTTTGATTTAAGGTGTACGCAAGTAAGAGATGGATTATTTGGTTTGGGCTTCCTAACCATGGCAGGACAGGTAAGCTGATCAGCAACCTAAAATAACTTGACAAATATGCAACATTAATTTCTTTACTACAAGAGAATATACGATCGTGAAGTGTTCCCTTTACTGGTTATTAGAAACCATGGATAACATAACATATCAGAACTTTTAGTGTATGTTTGGATATTGAGGATGAGGATGACTGGAGTTTACCAGTGAAGGATGCAAACTCTCCACTCAAGAAAGACAGCTAAAGTAAATTTGTTATTGATCCTTTTTTTTTAAAAGGTGCAATGGGAAGACAAAGTTGAGATAAAAGAAATGATTAGCTTGGATTAGTGTTTTGAGAACTTCATGTTGTAACCCCCGTTCCCGTAAATACATATTTTCTGAATATTTTAATTTTCTATAATTTAATTTTTATAAATTTATTTTTGTGCTAAATTCGTTTCGGATATTTTATTAAAGTATTTTCTAATCGAAAATTTTATTTATTTTGAATAATAGTATATTTTAACTTTATTTTTCTATCCCTAATTGATCGACTATTTACATTTTAACCCAAATCAAAGGTATAATTACTATTTGGAATATTTCAATAAATTTGTTAAACCCAATTCTTATTTTATTATCTGATCTTATTTTTATTGTTACTATTATTATTATGGTTATTATTATTAGTATTATAATTATTAGTATTGTTATTATTATTGTTGTTATTATTGTTATCGTTATTATTATTGTTTTCATTATTATTGTCACTATTACTTTTGATTGTATATTAAAAATCCATCTTTTATTATTTTGAAAGCCTATTGATCTTGACCTATATTTTATTCTCATTGGAGGATAGATTTTATGTATACTATTTGATTTAATAGTTATATCATATTACTATTGATTTATTTGTTTGTTTAATTTTTAATCTAAATTCTAGTTGTATCTCCTATTGCATTTAAACCCAATAACCCACACTTTTCCCTATATATACTAATCCTAAATTTAAACCCTAACCTAATTACCCTACCCTACCCTACCTAACCACAACCCAAAACAACTTCAGCCGCCAACCCCCCTTTTACTGTGCAAACCCCTCTCCCATGTTCACCTTTCCCCTACCTCCCGCCTGCGTCCTTCATCTCCACCCTGATTCCCTGAGCGTCTCCCGCTCTCGCCTCCACTCCTCCTCCCGTCTCATCTTCTCCCTAGCCCTCACCGCCAACCACCCATCATCCTCATCCTCCCCTCGTTTCTGAAGAACCCATTAGCCGTCATCTCCCATCATCTTCCTCCATCTCGCCAACTCACCGTCGTCGCTCTCTCGTCGCCCTCTTCCATCTCTGATCATCCCTAACACCACCAGCCACCATCCTCTGCTCTCATCTCTATCCCATCGTAACCTCTCATCCAACGCGCCGAACGCATTGCCTTCAACCTTCGTCTGCACCCATCCGCTCTTCGTCATCCTCGCACCCTCGCCCTCGTTGACCACCGTGATCCTCCCCCGCATCCACCGTAGAACCCCCCTCGCCCCTCGTCGTCATCGAACACTCGAAACCCCGCCTTCTTATTATCATTTGTTTCATTGCGAATACAGAGAACACCGTTGCCGCCGTTTCCCTTGGTCGCTGCGTCGCTCCTCGACCGTAGTGCCGCTGCCAGCGTCACCCCTATCAGCCGCCTCGCCATGGGTCGCTACTTTCGTCATCCACCACATTCGACATTCCCTCCCACCGTCTCTATCTCTCTGTCGCTGTGGAGAAGAAGGAGGGTAGTAGTTACGGTGTTTGCTATTTTTGGTAGAGGAGAGATCTCGATCTAGGAGTTGGTGTTTGGTGTTTGTGAAGGGATCCAGTTGTTGTGTTGTTGTTAAGTGCCTGATTTACTGTTCGTTGTTTTGCACGTGGGTCGCACGTGTTTTCCGTGTTCATGGTTCGTCGCCCGGGATTCTCATCCCGTTATTCTTAGTATTCAATTTTACCGTTAATAAGGCAAGTCACTGTCCTCTTGAATTGTTAATTGTATCAAATTTAAGTTTTATTGAAATTCTTGCAAGTAGATCATATTCGTTATCATATCGCTGTATTGATCATCTTCGTTGGGTCTACTGAGGGTTTACACGAGCTAACCCCAATATTCTTGATATCGTGACTTTGACTCAAAAAATATTTAATCTTGCATACATCATACAGTATCGATGATAGGAAATTTTCATGCATCTCATAACACGATTAATTATTGTAGTGACAATTGCTAGGTTGTATGTTGTTTGATCGATTGATGGTTGATTGATGATAAATTGATATATGTATGTGTTCTTAATTTTATTTATCATGTTTTGTTATTCATCATGCTGATTATATAGTTTATCGACTAATAGAATTAATACCCATCATGTCTAATTGAATTATTTTATGAATAATACTCTAAAACCTGTATATTGCTTGCTGACCTGTATGTTGACTGCTGTTTTTGAACCAGTAAACGATCTTAAAATAAATTACTTTATGAATATGAGTTGTAGACTTATCTTTCTAGTTTTCAGAACATCTTGAATTTTTGAATTCCAAGTTGTGTAGCAAAAGCTATGCCGTTTTACTACAACTGTGTTTTTACTTTTAGATTTTCAGATTTTTGTATCTTGCATGTTTAAACCGTTAGAAGGCTGATCAAATGTTTAAATTTTGCTCTAATAATTTCCAGATTGTTAGTAATCATGTTTAGGAGTCTAGAAAATATTTTTAATGAATTTATTATTGAGTTTTTACTGTTTCTAAAATTATAATAACATATGTCGAAATTCTGCCTGAACATGAAATCTGTAAAGAACAATGTGATTGACCTAGCTACTATTGACGGATTTTGAACTTTAAATATGCGTTGGAACCGTGTGGAAGTCTAGTTTCTAGAATTTCTGACGGATTCAGTTTTCGAGTTTTGAAATAGCGAAAAACAGTATTTTTGTACACACTACTCTTGCTGCCCAGAATTTCATATTCCAGATTTTAATAGATTAATTATTCCTATATCGTTGAATTGCATGAATTGAAGTGTATATATTGCATTGCATGATCCTAGTGTCCTATTTTCATCATTCTAATTGACCAATTCAAGTTATCATCTTATTGTTCCCCTATTGTTGCTATCGTTCATCTAATGTCTCTAGATTGCATATTGTATTGTATTGTTGTATCGATAAAAATTGTTAACAAGCAGGGGTTTAAGGGTTGACCTAAGTAGTGAACAATATAGAGACTGTACTCGAAAGGGAGCTCGTGGTTTCCTTACAATTACTGAATGAATGAATGAATGAATGAATGAATAACTAGATAACTGTATATTCTTCCATGGATACCGATACTGAATAACTGAATGACTGAATAACTGAATACTGAAGAGAATCGTTTATACCATTTTCCGAGTGCATGAACTATAGAGCCCACTACTAAGTTTAAACGTAACATGATTGCATGTAGCAACCACGTGGTAAATAAATGGGACGCATGAAGTGCTACATTAGTTAAGATTAAAATAATTAATAGACTTAAGAATTGACATGATATTGACATTGCATATTGTTCCTCATTGTTGCTATTGATATCGAATATTGGCTAAGCGTTATTGTTATTGACCGTTCATCACTATTACCGAATATTACATCATTGTTTATAGCCATTGTACTGATTATCATGATATTTATTATTGTTATCATGCCATGTTATTGATTCTTATTGATCCAATGAATTCATTGTTATACCGTTATTCCATTGTTCCTTGCTTTCTCTACTTGTTGTCCATAACTTGCTCTAAGGACAATTTTTCTCCTCTTTTTAGATGAAGTGTTTATAGTTGTCTGATGGATTGGGAGAACAATATTGGAGAATGAATTGATATCATCGCCGCTTAATAAATTATTGTTTTGCCATGAAGACTTAATTATTCAACTATTGTTATTTCATTGTATTGTGGGCTTATGACCCAGATATTATTTTTGTTTCCAGATATTGGATTATTATTATATTTGGTTATCTCAAATTGTTTATTCCAAGTATTATTGTTCATGAGATTATTATTATTACCTGCGCAATTGTTCTGTGTTGATTATATTGTTGAGTTAATCAGATTATTATTATTACCTGCGCAATTGTTCTGTGTTGATTATATTGTTGAGTTAATCGGATAAATAGCTTATGGGTGATGTTAGTCATTCGCTGGGTCAATATCACGTACTCGTATTCCGTATTTTTTGAAAGTTGGGCGTGACACATGTATTATATTTTGGTTGATATAATGAGATGTATTTCAATTGCAAACTGAATCTCAAACAACTAAATGTTTAGATTATTGGTACTGTAGATAGCTTTACACCTGCACTTGGGTTACCATTGTATTTAGACATGCTCATAGTGGTTATGAGATTAGAGTAAGCTCTATAAAACCTATATGATCATGCCATTGCATAACTATTACAAGTATCTAAAAATGATGCTAAAGATAAAAAATATATATATGCAGTGTTCCTAACAAACTATATGCATTCCAGGTAAGTTCAAGCTAATGATCAAGAAGGCAATGGTTGAGCTTAAAGGTAGATATGCTGCTTTCTCATATAATATGTTTTCTACTTCAATTAATTTGTTGGACCTCTAAAACTATTTTATATAATCAAACCAGTTGCACCGTTCCGAAGACGTGTCGTAGGCACGTGTCAACGGGCAAACCTAGTATATATATAAATCATACAAATTAATTAAAATCTTGGCATGCTACTACAAAAGGAAACAAATCAAGGAGTTGGAGACCCCCCCCCCCCCCCCCCCCCCCCCACACACACACAGATATATATATATATACAATCTAGCATACTACTAACAAGAACAAATTAGAAAGTTAAAGAAACACCCACCTAAATGATAAACTCCTTGCAAGTAAAATCTCCAAAAGCTTCTCCTTCTCCAATCCAATAGCTCTCTCTAGAATTCTTTGATCACACACCAAAATGAAATGTCAAACTCTCTCTCACAAATGTTGGCCGGTCAAGATACTTATTTTATGGGTAATTGGGGGTTAAAATAACTACACATGATTCCCCACTAACTACCCCACTCTCTCCACTAATCTGAAAGCCTTGGACTAATTCAAGGCTCCATCTCATTTCCCCAAATGTGGCCGGTCAACTAGGGTAGCATATGTATGGGTTCATTTCATTATTTTTTTGTACTCAAAGTTACAATCAGTGTTATAAATTGGTTAGTTAAAGTAGACCCATATACAACTCAATTCAATAAGATTTAAGCCAAGTTAATTTAGCTAAAAATTAAACCATTTCATGTATTTATACTTGACAAGTTGAAAACAACATATAACTCCATTAATTTACATTAAAGAAAATGCAATTAACACGTGCACTGCACATATGTGCATCACACATACTAACAAAATATTAAAATATTCTTTTAGTATTTGGTGGATGTTACTACACTCCCTCTTTAGAATAGTTCTGTCTCCAGAACTACACTTAGTGAGGGGAACCACAATGTACAAAGTTAAACAAACGGTTTAGGAAAATCGTTCGTCATTCAGTCATCTTATTCCCAAGTTGCTTCTTCGACCATACAATTTCTCCACAACACCTGGACCATGGGTATAACTTTATTCCTCAATACCTTTTCCCGTTGATTTAATATCTATATTGGCCATTCCTTGTAGCTCAAGTTCAGCTTCAACCCTTCCTGTACTTCAAGCAATTGATGATTTGGATCCGGGACATATTTCCTCAGCATAGATACATGAAATACGTTATGTACCTATGCTAGTTCTTTCGGTAACTCTAATCGATATGATGTCTTCCCAATATGCTTAAATATTTTATACAGTCCTATATATCTTGGAGCTAGTTTTTCGCCCTCTTCCAAATCAGATCACACCTTTCATCGGAGATACCTTCAGGAACACGGAATCCCCTTCTTCAAACTTCAAGTCTCTTCTTTGAACATTTGTGATGCTTTTCTGCCTACTCTAGGCCTCGACTAATCTCTTTCGGATCAACTCGATATTTTCAAAAGTTTTTTGTATGTTCTCGGGTCTATACATCTTCCTTTTCCTTACTTCATACCAGCAAATGGGTGTTCTACACTTCCTTCCATACAACGCCTCTATGGCGTCATGCCATACATCTACCTTTCCCTTACTTTGTGATGGCCGATAGCAAGTAAAAAGTTGAGAGGTTCGATAGGAGTAATTTCGTGATGCGGAAGATTCAGATGATAGCGTATTTTTGTCAGAAAGATCTATATGATTCATTGTTCGATGAGAAGCCAGAAGGTGCAGATAATGATACGAAGATCTTGGCAGCATGAAATCGCTTGGATCAAAAGGTGTTAGGGCAGATTCAGTTGAGACTGAGTAGGAAGGCGTTGTTTCATATCTCAAAGACAAAGATCCCAAAGGAGACTATGGAGATTCTCACGGATATGTATAAGGAATCATCGGCATCCAATCAAAATTTTCACCCTAAAGAAATTGGTTAATATGAAGTTGAGGGAAGGGGGCTCAGTTGCAGAATATGTGAACAATTATTGCATGGTTTACAATCGGATGGAAGCTGCATGATTGAAGTTTTCAGAAAAGGGACAGTCATTGTTACTTCTATCTACTTTGTCTAATAGTTATGGTACGGTGAAATAGACAATTACAGGAACAATGACCAATTTAATGACTCTACATGATGTGGTGAGTAGCATTCTAAACGATGAGGTGAGAAGGGTGAGAAACGGAGGATTTTCATCATATCTTCTAAGGATTCTGCAATGATAATTGAGAAGAGACGTAGGAGATCTAAGAGAATTCAAAGAAGATAGGATCAGAATAGTGCATCTTAGAGTGGGTCTGATGACAGTGACAGGAGACTTAGACCTGAGTGTTGATATTGTTACAAGAGGGGTCACATGATGCACAGTTGTAAGGCCTATATGAAGATGAAGCAGAAGAAACTAAAGGAAGCCAATGTAGTGTTCACTGAAAATGGTGAGTTATGCGTATCAGCTCGGGTGGAGTTGGACACACGAGATTTGTGTATTGACTCAGGAGCTTCTTTTCATTTCACTTGGAGGAGAGATGTTTGAGGACTACAGAGAGGGTTATTTTGGAGATGTGGTCGTGGGGAACGGTCAAAGGTATCCTATAAGTGGACTTAGATCTGTTTGCGTGAAAGCCAGTGATGATAAGAGTATTGTCTTGTAGGAGACAAGGCATGTTCCAGAATTGAAGAAAAATCTTATCTCGATGGGAAAGCTATACAAAGAGGGTTTTTCAACTACATTTGGTAGTGGAGAGTGGTGTATAACTGCAGGTTCAAGGGTGATAGGAAGAGAAAAGCGTGAGGGAACACTGTATTTGCTTAGAGACATGAGGGGTGTTTCAACTGTAGTTGACTCTCAGACGGAATCGAGTAGTAGGTTGTGTGGGGAGCAACCTAGTTCTTTCAGTTGTGGGTTGAATTCAAAGGAGGTTGCATATTTAGTGGGAGCTATTGGCCATGAGAGGGATCCTAGAGAACAAGACGAAGCTGCGGTGAGGGTTCTTTGTGATATGGCAGGAAGAAACTTCAAGCTGCTCTTGTGAGGCAGAGAGTGCTGGTATCGTTATGCGAGATGTCAATTAGTGTAACCGAAATGTGGCCGTGGGGGTTGAGCAGTCTGCATATTTTGTGGAGGTTTTGTGGAGATGTCATCCATGGAGTCTTCTAGTGCAGATGGTGCACTGAGAAGCTTTAAACCATATCGGTGTTAATAGAGATTCTGCAAATTGTAGAGTCTTGTAACACATAATTCGATAGGGAGGTTGTTTCTCTATTATTCGTGTCCTATACAATTGGTGGGGCACATCCTTCATGATACTATGAGGGGTGGTTGGTACACTCCACGTGGTGGAGTGGTGGAGGTGCTCTTCTTGAGAGTGAGGAGTACTTGAGTCTTTCATGAATTTTGGAAGACTAGCAAAGTTAATGTGAGTCACAGGGGTCTTCTTCTTTGAAGTCTGATATCTACCTATAGTGAGTGAAGCTCGAAGTTAGTGGGAAAGTGGCAGAACTCTTACCTGGCCTATATTCTCGACTTCGGGTAAAGATACAACAACTTTGAAGTGTTGTATATTTGGTCCAAGTGGAAGATTGTTAGGATTGTGGCCTCAAATACACGTAGGCACAAGTTGAAGTTGGAGAAGAAGAGAAGACACAAAGTAGTGAGGAGAAAGCAGCAACACAACAAGAGAAGATGACAGACAAAGGAGGGGACAGTCGACTATCACATGCAGTCGAATGCCACATGCAGTCGACTTTGAGTCTTGGCGATACTCATTGCAGTCGACCGCAATTGGGTGCAGTTGACTGCATCGACGCTGTATGTTATATTTGGGTTATGGGTTTCTAGTCCAATGAGTTGTATTTGTGTATATCTTGAAGAGTTTGCTTGGGGCTGTATATATAGCAATGGATGTGAACTCTATAGTTAAGAACTGAAGAAAGAATCAAGGTTAGTCGTTATCATTGTACAACTTCAAGAGATGTAGTGCCGAGTGCTTCAAAGGTGGCACTACAAGTGGTATTAGATTCTCTACAACCCCCGCCATCACCGTCCCCGCTTCCTCTCTCTCCCACTCAATCGTCCCACTCTCCTGCTCACTCCTGCCACTCGTCCCCTCTGTTGTGATATAGATTTTAGGGTTGTATGGATAGAGTTAATTTTGTTAAGAATTATTTGTTTTAGATTTATTTGTTTTAGAGTTTATTTGTTTTAAGACCATAAAAATAGATTTTAGGGTTGTATGGATATAGTTAATTTTGTATGCGATTATTAGAAGTGTTTAATGTTCGTAAAGTGGTGTAAGATCTTGAGGAGTTCTGTTTGATTGGAGTTACATTATTTGTTGAATTGGGGGTTTGAGTTTGTTTCATTTATAATGAAGTTGTCGATCTTAGGATTATTTTTCGCAATTTAGGTTATTTCTTGATAATATTATTTTGACATGTATGTGGGTGTGTGAGGAAATAAGTAATGTTTTTTTACATGTATGTGGGTAAATTTTTGAAACTTTTATATAGTTATATATGATAATTGTTATAATTCCGGAGAAGTAAATTTAGAAATTTATGGAGAATCATTGTATCTGGCTTTCTACACCTTTGTTAATATCTGACCGTGTCTATAGATTATAGATCTAATCATTTTAATTTAATTCTTAACTGTTATTTTCTTGGTTTAGTTATATCATGATTATATCATGTTCTCTGTATTACTTTTCTAATCGTCTACTTAATCCAAAGTACAACACTTGGCCTATTCATATCAACGGATTGGACATTTAATAGAAAACCGGCTTAGTGGAATAGTCACTTAAATAAATTATATTAATTTTAAATTTTTTGAAATTTAAATTTCTGATTGAGTGCTATTATTCAAATGGATAAAAGTTGAATTAATACGCCATGATTATCCAAGGAGTACCGCGACGGTGTTAAAGATTTCCTTAACTTCACCAAGCAAAATTCCCGTGATCTCAACTTAACTCTTTGTCCATGTCTGCGATGTACAAACTATTATTTGAGGACATATGATGTAGTTGAATCACATTTGATTTGCATTGTTTTCTACGATTGTACACACGATGGTATTTGCCATAGTGAGTGAGCTACGTCAGCTCCTGTTGGTCCGGTTGTGTTCGAAGATGAAGATGAGTCCTTAGTGAATGATGACCTATGTATTGCGATGAGATGCAAGCGTTAGTGCGGGATGCTTTGGGAATTCATAACATTCCAGTTGACGCAAACAATCCAATAATCCAGGTTCATAATGAGTCAACTGAAACATCACAGATTGGTGGTGGGGTAGAAGAGGAAAGATCCGGTCCTAAAATTAATAAAGAATACAAAGCCTCTGCTATGTTTCTGGAAGATGCTAATACACATCTGTATCTTGATTGCACCAAGTTTTCTAAGTTCTCATTCGTTGTTAGACTATTTAAGACTGTTTAAATGGGTGGTTTGCCAGTTCTATCACCATGCTACTTGAATTACTGACTGAAGAATTTCCTTAAATATGTATTCCAAATTCATCCCATGCAACCAAAAAATTTCTCAAGTGTTTTGATCTCGGTATGAGAAGATAATAGCATGCAAATATGATTGTATGGTATTCAGGGGTGATAAGGAGAGTCTCAAGAACAGTGAAGTCTGCGGTACTTCAAAATTGTCAGGAACACCTGAATGAAGACTCAACAAACAAGTGTGTCAGTTACAACAACTAAGGGGAAAAAGCCTGCAAAATGGCTGTGTTACTTTCCTCTGATTCCTATGCTGCAAAGACTATTTATATGTTCTCTAAAACCTCTTCTGATTTGCAATGACATGTTGAAGGTCGCAAGAATGATGGGATTCTTAGGAACTCGGCTGATTCTGAATCATGAAAAAGTTTTGATGAAAGATACCCAGATTTCGCTGAAGATCCTCGCAATGTGAGACTTGGATTAGCTAGTGAAGGTTTTAACTCATTTCGGCAAATGAGCAATACCTACAACATATGACATGTTGTGTTAATCCTATAATATCTGCCCCCTTGAAAATGCATGAAGCAATCCTTCTTTATTTTGTCCTTGATCATTGTGGACCAAAAAGCCCAAGAAACGATATAGATGTGTACCTGTCAAGCCTCGCTTCCCAAAAATACGGAATACGAGTACATGACATTGACCCAGCGAATGACTAACGTCACCCATAAGCTATTTATTCGATCAACTCAACAATATAATCAATATATTTGATTGCGTAGACAATAATAATAATCTCATAAACAATAATACTTGAAATGAAGCTATATATAATATCCAAGTACAATAATCAAACGTCTGGAAACAAATAGCAATATTCGGGTCATAAGGCCAATATAATAATAAATCCAAGCTCAATTAATAATACATCTCAATACATTAAGTTTGATAAAACAATAAGCAATTAAAAACATTAAAATCTTCAGAATGTTTGTTCTCCAATTCCAGCAGACAATTCTCTATCAACACCTGTGAGCACTTCATCTAAAAAGATGAGAAAAATTGTCCTTAGAGCAAGCTATGGACAGCAAGTAGAGAAAGTAAGGAACAATAGAATAACAATATGACAATGAATTCAATGGATCAATAGGAATCAATAACATGGGACAATAACCAATAATCAATATCATGATAATCGATACAATGACTATAAACGATGATTCAATATCCAATAACGATATTTAATGATCAATATCAATATCACTTAGCCAATAATTGATATCAATAGGAACAATGATGAACAATATACAATGTCGATGTTGTGTCAATTCTTAAATCTATTATTCATTTCAATCCTAACTAATGCATGTACTACTGCATCCCATACTACAGGTTCGGTGCATACAATCAATGTCGTATGGACCTTAGTGAAAGAGCTTATAGATCATGTACACTGCACGATAACATTATTTACAGTATTGGTGCACATTGGTTGGCTCAATAACAATAAAACAATACACGATCAATTGGGATACTGTGTCAGTAATTCAACAATAAACCGATAATTATAACAATAGCCAACACACAATATTTTGGAAAACATGGCCCACACTTCAGTGTACAGTCACTATATCATCAACTACTCTAGTCAATTCCTTAAATCCCTGACATATTAATTATTTTATTAATGCAACAATACAATATGCAAATATGAGACATAAGATGAACGATAATAATAGTACGGAAACAATAGGATGTTAAACAATGACAATAACTCATTAGGATCATGCAATACATCATACACACTTCGATTCATGCAATATTATGATATAGGAATAATTAAATTAAGAAAACTGAAAAGTGAAATTCTGGACAGAGAGAGCATTCTGTACAAAAATGTAATTTCCCGCTACTACAGAAATCGGAAACTGAATCCATTAGAAATTCTAGAAACTAGAGTTCCAAAAGAATCCAACGCATATTTAAAGTTCAAAATTTGACAACAGTAGCTAGGTCAAACACAGCGTTCTTTACAGATTTTATATTCATGCAGGAATTCGACATCATATTGTTATAATTTTAGTATCAGCAAAAACTCGTTATAAAATTCATTAAAAGTATTTATTAGACTTCTAAACATGTTAAAGCAACAATTTGAAAATTTTCGGAGCAAAATTTTATCATTTGATCTGCCTTTTTACTGTTTAAACATCAAATATATAAGAATCTGAAAGTCTAGAAATAAAAATACAGCTGTAGTAAACAAGCATAACTTTTGCTACACAACTTAGAATTTAGAAATTCAAGATGTTATGGAAACTAGAAAGATAAGGCTATAATTCTTATTCAGAAAATTATTCATTTTAAGATCATTTATTGGGTAAAAAATAACAGACAAGATACAGCCAGTAAGCAACATACGGGTTTTTGGATAATTTTTCATGAAGCAAATTAATTAGACATGATGGGTATCAATTCTAGTAGTCGATAAACTTTTCAATCAACATGATGGGTGCAAAATAAAAATAAAATCACATATATACACTAATTTAACATCAATCGAACAACAAACAATCAATCAAATATACAACCTAGCAATCGTTTCTACAATAGATTAATTGTGTGACAATTATATTAATAACCCTATTATCAATTCTATATGCACACATGAAAGATTCAATCTTTGGAGTCAAAAGTGGCACGAAGTCAAGAATATTGAGGTTAGCTCGTGTAAACCCTTAATAGACCCAACGAAAGATATTCAATACAACGATATGATAACGAATAGGATCTACTTGCAAGAATTTCAATAAAACATGAATTTGATATGATGTTCAATTTAAGGGGATAGTGACATGCCTTATTAACGATGAAATTGAATACCAAGAATAACGGGATAAAAATTTCGAAGCAACAAACCCACGAACACACGAATCCACAAAATAGCATGTGTATAATACCTGCAGAAGAGACCCAAAGTAAGCACAACACAAAGAGAACTCAGCAACAACAGCATAAGGGACAGTAATGGCAGCAACGGCCAAGGGGTTGGACGGCGGCGAGGCGGTGCTACACTGCTGGACGAAGGGATGGAGGATCAAGAGGAGATCGGGTTTGGCTGTTGCCGACGAGGAATATGAAAGGGAGGTCGGGGCTGGGGTTTTGGGTGCCTGGGCGTCGAGGGAAGGTGGGGCGGCACTCAGGAGGCGTCGACGGGGGGTGTCGACGAGGAGGGTGGCCGGAGTTGGCTGGAGGAGATGAAGCACAGTAATGGGTTGGAGTTTTGGGTGGGAATTCGGTCGAAGAGAGAGAAAACGGAGAGGATAGATAATAGGAGAGAGAATAGACGGCTCTAAGGTTTTAATTTGTGTAATTTTTTAAGGTTTGTATTAGGGTTGTATTTATAGGATACAATTAGGATGTTAGGTTAGTGGTTTAGGATCCAATAATAGCAGTTTTGGGTCAAGAACAATTGAAATTGGGTTTTAGGGTTCAATAAGAGATGGGTTTGAAGATAATCTGGTTCAAATCAAAATAATCACAATCCAATACAATAAAATTCACACAATAGATGGCCCAACAAAAGAGAAAATAGTTCATGAACGAAAATTTAAATCCATTTAGTTAGATGAATAACACAAATGCAAAAGAATATCAATTGGGCTTGGAAATAGACTGAAATTTGCTAGGAAAATCAGAACAAATAAAATAATAAAATAATTCAATAGATGGATTTTAAATAGATTAATCAAAAAATAACAATGAATTATTATAATTATAAAAATAATAATATCATACAACAAAATAATTTTCGGGTTTAACAATTTCATTAAAATAATCCAATAATAATAATATATTAGATTTTTGGCTCAAATATAAATAGTCGATCGATAAGAAATAGGAAGTAAGATTAAAATACACCATTATTCAAAATAAATAAAAAATTTCGATTAGAAAACACTTTAATACAAATTTGAAATGAATTTAGCACAAAATAATTTATAAAAATCAAATTGTAGAAAATACACGGAAAATAATTATTGTCGGGAATGGGGGCTACAGTACCTGTAACCATTAATAGATGAAATTCAACAATTGTGGAAGGGTATTCCAACTTATGATGCAACAACTAAAGAAACTTTCCATCTCTTGGTTGTGTTGACTTGGAAAATCAATAATTTCCCTGCATATACAAATTTACCTGGTTATATCACCAAAGGACATTATGCTTGTCCTTATTGTGCTGACCATATTATTTCAAGGTGACTGTATAATGGAAAAAAGTTATGCTATGTGGGTCATAGAGGATGGTTGCATGACACACACATTTTTAGGGCAGAAACAACGTCATCTGATGGTACCGATGAGTGGGGACATGCTCGTCTTCATTTGGGTCAGATGTGTCAAGGTGGCTGGAAGGTCATCAATTAACCTATGGAAAGGAACCACAAGTCATCAAAAAAGGCAAGAGAAGAGCAAAGGAAGAGCAACACGAGGACACTGATTTATGTGATGCAGATGAGTGTGACAGCATGATGGGTGTTTGGTCATGGAAGAATAAGAGTATTTTCTTCAAGTTGTCGTATTGGGAATTCAGATTATTGCGCCACAACCTAGATATGATGCATGTCGGAAAAAATATTAGTGAAAATTGTATATGAACAGTTATGGGGGATGACTGGAAGACAAATGCCAATCTTAAGTCTTGTCTTGATCTAGCGTCAATGGGCATACGAAATGAGTTGCATCAAAAGGAATTACCTAATGGCAGAGTACGCATTCCTCCTACAATCTATTTGATGTCAAAAACGAAGTTGGAATTGTTTTACAAAGTTGGAAAAGAGAGTTTGGTTAAGTACGCCACATGTTACTTCACTAGCCAATCTCTAGTTGGGAGAATTTGATTAAGAACCTTTCATATGAACCACCAAGTCTATTTATGACCCTCTAACTTCCCTACGATTTGTGGATTTTTCTGATGGTCCGTGATGTTTGCGATTAGAGCTTGGTGATGTTCAGCTACCGCTCGAACAGAAAAGGATCCATCCACTGAGTGCCAATAATTTCAGTTCTGTTTGTAGGTCATTTGGTCAAGGAACCACAATGATTTCTCTCCTGATGCTAGGCGGTAGCAAGATTAGCTTGCTATTGTGGGCTCCCAAAACTCTTAGTGAATGGAGGAGTAACGTAAATGGAAGGTCCTGATGATCTCTATGTACTTGAACTCGAAGCTATGAAGTATGTAGCAATTACATTGCCGGCCCACACCACCGGAAATGATGCCGAATGATTACGATCGCCACCCAACCGAAGTTTGAAAAAGAGTGCCTAAGGGGAGATGAAGTTGACTCATCCTCAGTGTAGATGCACGTGTAGACTAAGCTAGTCGATATGCCAATCTGCTAACAGGGTAGGTCCTCAAGCAATCTCGTAAAGTGTGTACGTAGTCCCTACAAAATAAAGAAACAAATACGCCTAATTAATAAATGTGAAGTGTAGTTTCTATCCTAAGAAAAATGCAAATGAAGTGAAAATGGTAGGGAATCTTACCACACTGGTGATCCGATGCGAGGAGGCTAACAATAAGTCTCCTTACCCTTAAAGGAGTGAAAATATATATGTAAAACACAAGAAAATTAGTAAAATTGTTTTGGTAAACTAAAGATGCTAGCTTTGTGGCAAAATAAACAAGAAACATACTCCTGAACTAACAACACAAAGTGAAAATATGTATTTGAAAAGGTATGTAAACATATAAGAAAAAAGTAGTGAAAATATGCAAGAGGTGAAAGTGGGGTGATTTTTGGTAATGAAAATATGGTTTGAGATATGCAAATATTAAAAAAAGAAAAAGAAAAAGATATGATCTTTATGCTAGAAATGCAAAACTATGCAAGCAAACATGCAAAAAATATAATCTTTATGTGAAGAATGTATGAGTGCAAGTGTAATTATGCTATATATCAATCTAAGATGAAAAATATGCAAACATTAATCTAAACTAGAATCAATAAAAATGTAGTGAGCAAGAATAAAATAAAGACAACAAGAAAATGTGCAAGATCTAATATAAAAATACTAGGACAAAACTTAGAGAAAGTAGAGACTAACCCTAATCTAAACTAACAATCCCTTGACTAGAAACTAACACAAAAATAAATAAAACTAAATTACTAAACCAATAGAGACTAAATATGAGAGAAAGATGAGAACTTTATGGAAAAAGAGCCACGCCACATTTCATGCAAAAATGCTAAGGCAAAAATAAATATAAGGAAAGACATGGAAAAAGATTAAGAAGAACTCCCTTAGAAGAGGCCTTTTTAAGCTCCTACAACTCCTTCCTAAAAAAACAACAAAAAAAGAGAGAAATATTGTGGAAAATGAGCTGCTCACTATCCAAAATGGACAAAGAAAGAGAGATCAATTTCTATTAATTAGAAAAACTCTAACCTTTCTCCATTTTTGGAGTTTAAAACCTAGAGAAAGAGTTTAAAAAAATATTACTAGTGGCTAAATTCTAAAAAAAAAAGCCATTGTTTTTTACCTCGGAATATAATATCTTAACCCTAGTTTTTCCTTCTTTTTTGGCTATCTTTAAAATGGTGGAGATGAAGGGGTATTTATAGAGGAGGCTTGTATGATGAGAGTGCACATCTTGAAGCAAATATATGGCTGGAAATGAGTCAAGAAAGATCTAAACCTTAGGTAGGAAGCTGCATAGTAGTTGGGCTGGCTTAGAGCTTGGCCGGTACCAAGTGGCGCTGGCCCGTGCACGGCGGTGTCGGCTGGCACCATCTCCTGGCCAAAACCCAGCCAACTTTGGTTAGGCGGTTTCTGAACATTTCTAACTGCTTTGGCACATTTGTGCAATCTAGTGCGGCCGAAAGTGGGGTCAAATGTCTCCTCGACTTTCTCGTATAAAAACGAGCGACATTGGACCCAATTTTGACGTTTTCTAACTCAACAGGTGTCTTGGGCATCACTCATAGCTGAATCATCGGGATGAGAATCCGAGATTACTTATACTTGTGGCAATAAAAATATCAGTTTGGTATATAGTGTTGTATGTTTGGAGCATTTTTTGGAAAAAGATTTTTTGAGGCCCTAGCAGATCAGCCGATCGAGCTGTCAATAACATCTGTAATCTCAGGCACGTATGATCGGGACATTCTTAGTGGCGTTGGAGTTGTTATGAAAAATGGAGTGTTTTGGCTAAGGAGATTGTGACTTATAACCGTCAGACCAATAGGTGACTTTTGGGTGGCGAGTAGACGGTTGAGATTGACATGGAGATATAGGTGTACGATTGTAATGATTCTTATTTTGTTGACTTCGTATTGAGATGAATACTTCAAAAGAAAGAATGACCCGGCCTTTTACGGTCGGAACATGAGCGATTGGTGAAATGTGCAATTATGGGAGATTTGAGTCACTTAACCCCTTGGTACTTTGAGGGTATCAATTGGGGCTCCTCGTTGGTAAGGTTATGTCCAAAATTTCATCATACAAGGAGCTTTTTATTATGGAAAATGGGTTGTGCACCTAACTAAATGAAAAATGAGGAGAATGAAAACATGCAAATGAAGATGCAAAATGCAAGATGACCTTTATATTTTGGCTTGGGGGGTGCAAATGGTCTCAGAGGTCGGAACAAACTGAAATATGAGAATCTGCCGGTATTATGGCAGTTTTGACCCCAAAAATCTGGGTGTCGACACTTATCATCCCAATCTCCACTATTACTCGGGAGGTGGCTAACATTGAGTTTGTCCTAAAGTTGGAAATTAATGGTTAAAGGGTAGTAGTCTAAAGGTCTTTTCCATAAGAGGACGGAGATGGGGTTTAGGGATGGCGGAGGTGGGGTTTGGAGGGAGAGAGATTGGAGAATGGGGATTGGAGAACGGATTAGAGAGCGGCGCATAGTGAAACTAGCCCTAGATCAACACTCCAAAAGATCCATTTTCAATTTGGGACTTGTTTCACATTCCCTAATGTCTGAATCAAGCATCCGATATTCTAACATGCAAACTACCAATCATGATGGCTTTTAATACAACACTGTTATCCATCCCGGTGTATCCCATCGTTCATGGCTTTGTAGGTGGTAGATAGATTCATGTTTGGGCATAGATTAAACAAACAACCCAAATCAAATATTCATTCATTAGAGAAGTCATGCTTGATAAGGATAAACAACTCCACATTAAGTTTTGATTTATCCAAACACTGGTGTAAATCTTAAAAGGCAAAAAGGTTTGGAGTCTATGTTTATCTCGGACTTGATTGTTTAAAAAACATATTTATCTCTAAAATAATTAGAGGTTGGGTTGTTTTAACAACCGTTTAATTAGGAGTTATCTTCTAGTTTAGTATGTGATGGTTGAGACTGAAACGTCTCGAAAGTTGAAGGCTCTCTGATCTATCAATGAGGGGAATATATTTCAAAAATTAAAGGACTACTGTTCAGAAAATGGCATTCAGCTTGAGAAAATTGTTCCATACACTCTGCATCATAATGAGGTTGCTGAAAGAATGAACTGTTCTATTATGGAAAAGGTCCGAACCATGTTGTCCTGCGCTGACCTTTCCAAGGAGTTTAAGTAGAAGCTATGAGTACTGCAGTCTATTACATTATTAACATGTTACCATCGGTTCCACTGGGTGGAGAAGTACCATTGAAAGTCTGATGTGGTAAGGAAGTTACTTATTCACATTTAAGGGTCTTTAGGTGTAAGACCTTTGTTCATGTGTCGAAGGAGAATTGCTGAAACTAGATGTGATAGATACACAGTGCATTTTACTTGGTTTTGGTGATGATGAGTTCGATTACAGGTTGTGGGAACCGGTAGATGAAAAGAAGATCAAAATTTGTGGTGTTACTTTTAGTGAGGATTAAAAGATTGCAGATAGTATTGATAGTTCGCTAGAGGTAGTTGTGTTTGATTTGCCAGAGGTACCAGTTAAACCCTACTTATGAGGCTAATCAACAGTTGGTCATGGGCTTGACCCAGGCGATGGAATCCTACATGATGTTGTAGGTGAGGAAGCATAACAAGTGCTACATTATTTTGCGCAAGGTAATCAAACTGAAGAGAAGCAGCACGTTGTTGTACCGCAGCTTAGGAGGTCTGAAAGAGTTCCTATACCGTAAACAAAGTATCCATCATCTAAGAAACTAAAAGCGGTGAGGTATAAAGTTTTTCAGGAAGCCATATCAGACAAGGCTGAGAAGTTTTGGGGAGCAACTATGCATGATGAGATTGATTCATTGACTCAGAACCGAACTTATGATCTTGTGAAGCTATCGAATGGTAAGAGAGCTTTGAAAAACAAGTCGTTGTTCAAGCTGAACTTTTAGGAAAATTCATAACTTCGATATAAAGCCAGACTAGTTGAGAAGGATTTCAGTTAAAAGAAATGTATTGACTTCAATGAGGTGTTTACACATGCAGTAAATATGTCATCAATTCAGTTGGTTCTAAGTATGGTAGCCAGCTTGGGGCTAGAGTTTGAGCAGATGTATGTGAAAACAACCTTTCTCCATGGTGATCTTGAAGAAGAGATATAAATGGAACAACTTGATGGTTTTGAAGTTAATGGCAAGGATAAAATGGTTAGCAGGTTGAGGAAAAGCTTGTATGGCCTCAAGCAAGCACTTCAACAATGGTACAAGAATGTATTCTCTTGTTGTATATTGATGACATGTTTGTTGGGATTGGGGCATCAACCAACGTCCGTTGTCGCAGCGGAACTAAATAGAGCAATGAGGAAGTCGAAGTAGATGAGACGAACCAATTGAGCAAGTAAGTAGATCCACCAAACTAACACAAACACAATGATGACTTATCCCAGTTAGATTTTTGCTTAATCCGGGGGAAAATATAGGGAGATCTGATATTCAACTAGAAGAGATTACAAGGATTTACTGATTTACTCAATACAAGGAATTAGACTCACTCACTAAGAACTATCTCTCTCTCAAGCCTCACTTTGCAATGGAGAAAATAATCTATAAAGTACTCTACTCTCATATTGGAGGAGTTTACAATATATAAAAAAGAATAGAGAGAAACCTAGGTCTAATCTTGATTCTCAGTCGTCCGATATAACCTTGATTCTCAGTCGACCATCCACCTCTCGGCCATACCCAGTGCAACTGTGGTCAGGGTGTGCGTTCGGGTGTGCAGTCGGGGGTGCGGTCGACCGCAACTTGGGACAGTCGACCGCAACTATGCCTGCACTATTGCTGCTCTGTTTTCTTCTACTCTCTTTAACGCTTCGACCTCCGTGCTTCATCTTACCTTCTTCTAATCTGAACCACGAGTATTCAAGACACATTCCTAACAATGTTGATAGTTGGACAAGGAAAGTCCAAGATTAATAACTTGAAGGGGGAGCTAAGAGTCTTTTTTTATGAAGGAGTTGGGACCAAAAGTAGATATTTAGTATGGAGATCTCTCTGATAGAAAAGCTCGGAAGCTTTGGGTATCATAAGAGAAGTATGTTGAGCATATCTTGAAGAAGTTCAATATGCACAATGCTAAGGTATTCGGTACACCTTTGGTCAGCCACCTCTAGTTAAGTGCCGGACAAGTCCGAATTCAGAGTCAGAGAAAAAGGATATTATCATAATTTTGTATGATTTAGCAGTTGGAAGTTTGATGTATACAATGGTGTGCACATGGCCAGACTTGGTACATGCAAATGGCGTTGTTAGCAGGTATCTATCTAATCTAGGTAGACAGCTTTGGGAAGCTATGAAATGGATAATGACGTACTTGTAAGAATCTTTGAAAATATGTCTTTCGTTTGGAAGCTCAGAGCTTGTACTGGTTGGTTACATATATTTTGATATTGCAGGGGATCTTGATAGGAGAAAGTCAACATCCTTTTATTCATTTACTTTCGTATAGGGGAGCTGTCTCATGGCGGTCCACATTGTAAAAGGTGGTTGCATTGTCCACTACTGAGGCCAAGTACATAATGGCCATTGAAGCGTGTTAGGAAGATTATTGATTGAATCATTTCTTAGCTGAGTTTGGGTTCGAACAGGATAAGTACGCAGTCAAATGTGCCAGTCAAAGTGTCATTGATCTGAGTAAGAACTCCACTTATCATTCTAGAACCAACCATATTGATGTTAGGTATCACTGGACATGGGATGTGATTGATGATGGAGAATAAGAGCTTGAGAAAATACATATACATCGGAATTTGGCAGAGATGTTGACGAATGTCGTCACATGAAAAAATCACCAAAAGTGGTGTTCCATTACGAGGATGAAGATTCATGGAAACGGCAATATGTCGGAGGGGGAGATTGATAAGGATAAGCATAAATCATTCACATTAAGCTTGGATTTATCCAAACTGGGTTTAAATGTTAAAAGACAAAAAGGGATTTTGGTGTCCATGTGTAACTTGGACTTGAAGGTTTAAAAACCATGTTTATCTCTAATTTAACTAGAGGTTGGGTTGTTTTAACAAACATTTAAATTAGGAGTTATCATTTAATTTAGATTAATATATGTTAGTCTAACTAAATTTTATTTCCTTTCTCTTTAAATAGAATTGTAGAGTGCATGTATATTGCACTGAAAATAATTAAGAGAGTTCTACTTCCTAGAGTTATCTTATAGGCTGTGGAGAGAAGAAGATTGTTCTGTGTTGGGCGATCTAAGAAGATGGTGTAAGCTTTGCATATTTTTCTTATTTTTTTAATAAAACTTTATCTCTCTGATAGTCTCCTCTTGAGGATCACAAAAATATCTCTCGTGTAATTTATTTATTTATTGTTGCTACAATAGGTGCTCGCGATTTTGGTGTGTTACTTCGAGTTGCAGGATTTGTTTGGGAGTTTCGTTTCATTGTGGTGTATTTGAGTTTTCACCATTGTGGTAGAGATGATGCATTCCATTGACTACCACCAATACATCAAAAGAATCTTCTTCTTCATCCGAATTTGAATTTGCAATTGCCTGATTCGAGTGTAAGTTCTCACTTGGCTTATCTCCTTTCCTACTCTCACCTACGTTTGACTCTATATATTTCTAGCAATCTCTTTTGAAGTGCCCTATTTTGCCATAGGAGTAACGACAATTAGGACCAATGTCTTCACCGGTTGTGGACTTAGATATCCTTCTGTTTGTTGCACGATATTTAGGTATCCCCCTACCGATTCTTGTAAATAACCTCAAAGCCTCTTCATTGGAATCTAACATTCTCACGATCTCATTATTTTGCTGTATCGACATGACCTCCTCCAACCAAAGAGTATCATTCCCATATAAGATGGTTGCCAAAAGATGAGCATAAGTACTAGGCGAGAAAAAGACTAGTAGTAACAGAGCCTTGGCCTCTTCCTCATGTTTCACTTTTAATCTAAACAAATCCAAAAATGATTTTATTGAAACTATTCAATTGAGAAAGAATCAAAGTATCGTTCTTCCTTTGCAAACCATTCATTTGTTTCTTGAGGTACAACTTGTTCGGGAGACTCATCGTTATATATAAGCCCTCAAGCTTCACCCACAATCCTGTTGTAGAAGGCTTAGAAAGAACAATATGTATAACTTCATCTGAAAGGCCAAGTTCAGTTACACCCATTGCCTTGAATCCATATCCCCCTAGTCTTCATCTGATGTGCCTGCTAGCTTGTCATTTAGGCCCCTTAAAGCCTTGAGCAACCCTTCTTTTGCCACAAAAATAGTAACCCTTCTCTACCATAGAGAGAAGTTATTCCTCCCAAACATCTCCTCCTCAAACTTGTTGCTTCCGCTATCTATCGTCATATCGAACCTTATATATAGCCTTAAATATATCAGGATACCAAGAGAATACTAAATCTACAAGGGAAAAAACAAGTCAAACATCACAAAAGAAATATATGGAAAATAGAATAGGAAGCGTTATTGATATTCAAGAAGATTATATAACTCACAACTCCGATATATCATTAAACAATGATCCTATTCTCCCTTAAGAGCCTAAAACACAAGCCGTCTCTCCTTGAATCTATCTATTTGTATAAACCTAGAATAAACACATCTATAGATGTATAATGGTACGATCAGATCCCTGAAAATACTTGTAAAAATCTGAACACAATTTCCTGCGTCAAAGTAATAAGACAGTCGACCATTCTATCCAGTGGACAAAATTAGTCGACTGTACCAACGATTATTAGTCCTATAGTTGTTACCATTTGCTACAACAAATCGAGGCTACCCCAGCGTTTCTATCCCGGTGTATAGGTAGAAACGCCGGTGCAGCTCCCAGGTTTAGAAAAATAGAAATAAAATACCCCCCTAGCCCAGCATTTTGACTAAGAAATATCGAGTTAGGGGTTCTAAAATTTCCCACCCCCCCCCCCCCCCCCCTCTCCTTTTTTTACTTCCGCTCTTTCAGTTTCCCTCACTTTCACTCTATCACTCTCTCTCCCGCTCACAAACCCATCCCCCAGCTCCCCGTTGTCGACCTCTGGCCCATATCGTCGTGCCCTCATACCCTCCCCCTATGTCGCCGTGCCCCCAACCACCACATCTTAGCCCACACAAACCTCTCTTTCACAAACCCTGGCCGCCGACCACTGTGCCTCCACGTCGTCGTTGTCGTAGTTGTCACGCTCTGCTTTCCAAAAATACGGAATACGAGTACGTAACAAAAGCCCAGCGAATGATTTTCATCATCCTTAAGCTATTTCAGAATCTTTACAACACATCACAGAATTTATTAGAGTCGGAAGCAAAAGGTGGAACCAACATGCAATATTGAAACAAAACACCTAACAGAAATTTACTTGAAACCAAATACAATATTCTCAAATAAATCAGAGTCTGAAGAAAATAATATTCTGGGTCACATCGCCCAAATACAAATAATATCCAAATATACCAAATACAACTTATTCATTGTTCAAGCACAACTAATAATAATAATAAAGCAGAAATTTCCAACTTAATACATCCTTTCGCCACTACCATCAAGCAGCTGACCAACCTGATCTGCAATTATTAATTTGCAGAAAAAGGGAAAAAAAGAAAATAAGTACCCCTCAATTGCAAGTCGCGGGTCACAAATAATGTAGGATACAAGCACATGGGGAAAAACTAACATATCTAATTATTACCAGGAACAGACCTAGCATGGTATGGCAGAATCACTAGCATGGTATGCTAACATATGTCAAGTGCTAAGTGTCAGATAATAAGCAAACAGATATACAGATAGTGTTAAGTAATGTGCCACATGGTAGTGTCAGACAGATATCAGATAATAAGATAATAGATAACAGATAACAGATAACAGATATTTAGATAACAGATTTCAGAAATAGATTCAGATTCAGATTTCATGTAGGTCTTGTGTGATTACTATCTAGGTAGCACTTCATGCAGCCCACCTACATGGTTGCTACAACACAACAGTTTCGCTTTAGATTTCGTAGGGGATCATATAGGACCGTGTACTTAGGGTTCAGACAGATAACAGACTGATCATGTAAAATGATCTCATAACAGATAACAGACGATCATGTGAAATAATCTCAACAGACGATCATGTAAAATGATCTCAATAGACGGGAAACACGGGCCCCCTTCTATGTACACATTTCTATGCTTTCCCACTACTAGATCTTTCCCATAAAACCCGACTTGGTCACTTTTATTATGGTTATCAACAGAAATGAATGTGTGCGAAATAGTGTCAAACTAACATGATACAATCATTATTAGGTTCAGGGAAATAAATCAGCGTGCTTAGATAATATAGAGTCACATAAACGAGCAAAATAGTATATGTTCATAATCAGGACAGCAAGACCAATCAGTACTAAAATAGAGATTTCTGTCTCTACAGAAATGCAAACCTAGATCCGTCGAAGGATCTGGAAACTAGAAATATACACGAATCCAACGCATATAAATAAGTCATATACTAGCTTACAATAACACAGCTCAAAACTGATTTGAATACAGAATTTACGTTCAGCCAGAAATCAGGAAAACAACTTCAAGAACAAGAAAACAGCTTGAAAACACTTTAAATAAATCCACGAAAAATCTGGAGTATTCCTCTATAAGTCTAGATTCAAAATAATAAGTTTCATAATATTCCAGTAAGTATAGGTCAGTCATCAAAAATACCAAAGCATCAAGAAAATAGAGTTTAACGAATCTGGAAATCTCAACACTGCTGTACGAAAACTAGGATATCTCGCAATCAATGAATCAAAATCCAATTCTACCCAAGGGACATGAAAATAGATAGATTTTACTAATTTTCATATTTCGCAAAGAATTTGCATACAGTATGGGAAAGTATAGTGAAAATAGAGTTCTTTACTAAACAGTAAGCAAAATACAGCATGAGAAGATTTTAGAAAAGAGCTTAAAACACCACACAAAACTTGTCTTTAAAATTCATCAAAAATCTGGGTAGTCCCTATATCATAAAGAAACACTGACCAAAATATTAGATCAAGATATTATGTATAGAATAGTTCTTGAAAATAGTTTGTTAACAAAATTAACCTAAAACAGAATCTGAAATTTATCAACACGTCTGTACCAAAATATTCATAACTCAGTCATACAAAATCCAAATCAAGCAAAACCAGTGGGGTTTGAAAATAGACAAAATTATCTAAAATTCATCTTTTATTTTGAAATCAAGATTCGGACTGTAGCATGGACGAAAACAGCAATCAAAACAGAACACCCAGTAAATATAGATTTCACACTTCTTATCAAGAACATCATAACTTCAATAATATTGATCCAAACATAACCAAACTTGAAATACAATCTACCAAACATCTAAACATCATGTTTTAGGATTGCTAACATGTCCACTCTTATTATTTCACATGGGTATTCATCCAAACATCAATTCAAACAAATATTCACATACATGACTAAAAATCAAGATTTGGGCAAAACCTAGGTTATCTCCTATCAAAATTTGTGTCATAAGTCATCTATAGCCAAATTATCACAATAGAGACAAAACCCATCAAGGAAAATACAATCTTTGGTTGTCTCTAGACCCAACTACACTAGATGTGAACTTTTTGACTTGTATCAACCTAATGAATTGTAGTATAAGTTACTTGGCTTAGTATGGAGATGAACACGATGCAAATAGTCCTAGAAGCAAAACCCACAAATGAAATCCTCTCCAAGCGCGAATCCAAGCAACAACGAACGAAAACTCCCATACGAACAATCTCCTTGATGCAACGAACGAAGTGGAAAATACCCACTTCAAGAATCCACAAGAAGAGATGATTGAAGGGATGTTGATGGTGATTGTGATGCTTGGTGGTTGCCAGCCAATAAGGAGGGGAAGGCTCGGGTTTGTGTGGTGGTGGTGTAGTGGCCGGAGGTAGGGGGATGTGGTGGCCGGATGTAGGAGTATTGGTGTCGGGTTTGAGGGCAGGAAGCAACCGGGAGCAAAAGATTAGGGGGAGAGAGAGGCCGGGATTAGGAGGAGGAGAGAATAGGGATTAGGGTTAGGGTTTAAGGTGTTATGGGTTATATATATGGGGTTAAATGTGGGCTAATGGGTTGTGGGTATTAGTATGTAGTAATAGGTATACAAATGGATTATGGGTATTGGGTCAATTTCAAATAGGAATACAATTTAGTGTGAATTCTATGACTCCTAAAAATCTCATTAGGAGTCAAGAATCATAGGGTTGGAAAATCACCACCCAAATTTCATCACATCAGCAGGGAAAATAAAATAAAGATAACGAGGCCAAGAAAATGAGAAAAAGAACAAAATGTTGGAAACAAACAAAAACGACGAACAAACAATACAAGGAGCTCAAAATGAAATAAAAAGAATATATATTAAAAACAAATCCAATATACGGTTCAGAAAAATACAAGAGAGATAAAAATACACAAAATAAAAAATACACTCCAAAATACATAAAATGAAAAACAGGGGTTACAGTAGTTGTCACCGTTCCCGTGCCATCACTCAGATCTCAAACCCTAGGATTGAATTTGAAATTATGAAAATTTATTTATTTGTCAATTTGATCATTTGGGATCGTGAGAAGAATAATTATAGGTTTGTGGAATACTCAAGGTTTGGGATTGTGGAATAATTAGGGTTTGGAATTTGTTAATTTTTGAATTTGATAAATATGATATTGTGAGAAGAATAATTAGGGTTTGGAATTAGGATATTTAGTTATTATTATCTAGTAAAACATTTAATTTATTCCTCTCTTTTTGGATAATGTGCATTTTAATACAATATATTCCATTATTTATCAACTTATTAGAATGATATCAGGTTATTTCTCCCTCAGGCACAGTGAGATTGAGAAAGAGGTACCGAGAGAACAAAAGTATAGAGTGAATATGTCCTGGTTCAAAGGAATGAGTTGCTCACAGAGTGCAAAAAGCGATCTCTCCTGGTAAAACAATATATATAATCAATATAACACATGGTACATTTAACACTTTTTAAATGGTCTTTATCATCTTTTGCATGCAAAATATGTATTATTTGTTTGAATCGCATTGCAGGAAGAAACGAGTCTTTGAGCATAATTACTATGCCTAATTTGGGTTGATAATATAATTGAATAAGCTTGAAATTGTTGTGTGAACTACAATATTCTATTCTGGCCCCTTTTTTTTAAGGAAAAGGTAGATCTTACTGTATCATTTGGGATAGGAAAAATGACCAAATGATACTTAAAGTTTATACTAATTCCCAAATATCATACAAAGTTTTTAAAATATCCAAATAGCATCCGAAGTTTTTAAATATGAACAAAAAAGCACATGTCGTTAAGTTTTTTGTTAAGTTAATAGAATATTTCCGAATATATATCTCTTAACAGGTTTAAACCTGTTAAGTCTATGAAATATCTTAGTAGGAGGGAGAAGGACGTAATAGGTGCACCTAAAGGTTCGGAGTATATTGTAGTCGGGAGGTGAGTGATAAAAAGCCTCATAAAGTGTCGTACCAGCTAGGGCAGACGAGGAAGTAATGTTGATGAGACTAACAGAGGTCATGACAGCTTCAGCCCAGAAAGAACGAGGAGCGGAAGAGGAGAGTAAAAGAGCGCGAGCCGTCTCAAAGATGTAACAATGCTTACATTCAGCTACACTATTCTGCTCATGTGTGTGAGGGCATGATTGTTGAAAAAGGGTACCGTGAGACTGAAGGATCGATCTCATAGTGGTGGAAGTGTACTCACGCACACCGTCCGATCGAAAAATTCTTAATGCGGACACCGAACTGAGTGTGAATCATAGTCGTAAAGAACCTGTAAATATCAGGCTATCTCAGATCACTGACGCATAAAAAAACTCATGTATGTCTAGTGAAGTCATCGATGAAGGCAACATAATAGAGATAGCCTTTCTACGAAGGTACAGGAGAGGGTCCCCATATGTCAGAATGAACAAGTTGAAAATGATGGGTAGTTTGAAAAGTACTTTTGTGACTAAAGGGTAGGGCGATATGTTTGGCCAAATAACAATCCTAACAATCAGATAAATATTTAAAAGTAAGAGAACCAAGGGCACCACTGCGAGCTAGAGTCTGGAGTCGTGATGCGCTAATATGACCTAAACGTCTGTGCCACAAGTCAGCATCAGAGGAAACAAAACCTGCAAAACTAGAAGGAGATTGATGTGCACGAAGAAAATCTAGATGATATAGAAGTCCCTGATGACTAGCACGCCCAAACTCCTCACCTAGTGCATGAATCAGTAATAGAATAACCGAAAGAGTCCAATGTAATGACAAGACCACTATCGCACAACGCACTAATATAAATAAGGTTTATGGATAAATAAGGAGCATAAAGAACATATGGTAATGTAAGAGTGGGAGAGCTAATTGCCCCTGAGTGTGTAACGAGAAGTGGTGAGCCATCAGCTGTGTGTAGAGATGGAGAGTGAGAGGAAAGTGCAGTGTAGGTGGTGACTAGGGTCTGATTACTAGTGAGATGATGTGATGCACCAGAATCTAAAATCCAGAACAAATTCAAACTGGGAGTGGCAGAGAATGCAGGAGCAGAGGAGCCAGCATTGATAGACTGATCCATGAGCTGTAGTTCCAGCTGAGTGAGGCGCTGATGAAGATTAGCCCAATCAGCAGGAGACGGCAAGACTGGAGTAGCAGGCATGGCCGAGGATGTAAGGGAAGAAGCACTTCTAGGAGGAATATGTTGCTGGTGTCTGGATCGGGGTAGGGGGCAGGAACGAGGCTACTAGTGGCAGAAGTAGAGGTGGGGTAGGGTAAGGAATGATGCTGGGAGAAGGTAGGAGACCGAAGGCAGACTGAAGATGGAGCTGTTGGTGTTTGAATCTGGAGGAGTAACGAGAGGTGGTTGCAACGGGGAACTAGGTGGAAGCAGAAACATGTGGAAGAGACTGAGATTCCATCAAGTAGTAGTACCTGTAATATATATATATATATATATATATATATATATATATATATATATATATATATATATATAGCTTTCTTCCGTTGCAAACGGGTCTGTGTGCACAGACCCGTGCGAACGGAGATCTGGGACGTTGGATCTTTGATCCAGCAGCCCACATATTTTTTTCTAAAATTTATCCTTAACTCGTTTTTGAAAACGACGGGTTAAGGCAAAAAAAAAATTTTAAAAGAAAAAAATTCCTTAACCCGTCGTTTCCAAGAACGGGTTAAGGCACTCTTAAATTTTTTAGATCTATATACAGATCATCTGTAACACCCCGAATTCCAAAATACAACTGAATTCGAGTTCCACAGGATCTTTACACTTCTTTCGTACAATTTTACAAGGACATAAAAACTTTTCTTTCATCAGAGTTACATTTACACTTGTACATTATCACAGCGGAAGCAACATTACAATAAATTACATGAAACAACATTTAAATCAGTCTTGCACAGCATGTATACTTCAATTTTCAATCCTCTTTACCCTGCATATAAAACTGTGGGCACGTCAGTTCATTCAACTGACGAAATATTATATACGGTCATCGCCTCTATGCCAGAAACAGTATAACGATTCTCATTTCTTAACAAACATAAACTTGTCACAAACAAAGCTAAAGGGACTATCCTATTGTTGTCGTGTTGTGAATGTGCACCTAGTCCTTAATGCAATTATTTATATTATATGACACTAATGCATCCCATACTACATAGGTCCGAAGGCAAGCCCTTAATCGTTCTTCATCTTATAGGGTTCAATCCCTCGCCATGACTTAATCTACTACTGTAAGTACGGTAAGTATCCTAGATGTTTTCTGACCTACGAACTCATGTCTAGGCGTCCTGGAGGGAATCCCAACGCACTGACACATGACTCATCATGCAGGCATCCTGTGGTAATTCAGCTCCTACCATAGACATGACACCACCCGCAGTCGTCAAACACCCTACGAGCATCGCCACCAGGATGGTACTCTGGAGAAGTATCCACGCCCTATCATGACTCATCATGGGACATCCTGTGAATACTCTCACGCCGCCAATCCAATGGCCCTCATACTCAAATGTTTTTTCTCTTACTTTCATCACATCTTCACTATGTATCTAATCCTTAATTTAATTGAATCATGAATAAAATCAATCTCTTAGAATGTAGCACTCCCACTATACCGGTCTTATCCATTTATTCAACATGACCCAAGTCTTGGTCTTTTCATTTCAAATTCCATTTCAATTCATTTCTCTGCCGGTATAAGGCTTGGCTATACCCTAATTCTCAATTTCAACTCATAATTACAATGTCGTGCTCATAAGACCTTTTCATGATTAATCAGCATTCATGTTTCAAAAGCATAGTATTCATGTATTCACATCTTTCATAATTCATCACAATCAATAATTCAATGCATAGATACTTGAAAAACTGAAATTCTTCAAACATGTCACATTCACTAGTTTATAAACTCACATAATTCTATTTCAATCCATTCTAATTCCACAGTTCACATTTTCAATAGGTTTCACAATTCATACCTTTCAAATTTCTCATTACCAAAATTTCATCTTAAATTTCTTAAACAATCCCTTCAATTTCCTTTATATAAAAAATTAATAATCAAAATAAGTTCCTCTTTGTAAAAACCGTCTCATATCTCATTTATACTAAGACATAGGTCATAGAAATTATCTCACAAAGAGAATACAGATTTACTTAAAACTTCAGGGAAGTCGACTATCACAGATCACCAGTCGGCTGTTCTACGATGTTTTTAAACTTAAAAATAAAAATGTCCAGGGCAGTCGACTGTTAACCATGACCAGTCGGCTGTTCTGCGAGTTTCTAAAGCTCGAGAATAAAATACTCAGAGGAGTCGACTGTCTTATATGGACAGTCGGCAGTTCCGCTATGATTTTTAAATTTAAAAAAAAAATAAACGATCAGGCCAGTCGACTGTTAAATGTGATCAGTCTGCTGCTCTGCGATGTTTTTCAAGTCTGAAAATATATTTTCTTCTCTTTTTGAAACATAACTTTTCAGATCACAATCTACTTAAAAATTTACAGTAAACACGTATTTCACAATGATCATTTGCTTTATAAGAACTTCTGATTTATTAATTACATATGATGCATTCGATCATTTGTTTGCAAAAATACATTCCTTTTCATTTTTTTTCTTCTAATGGCATAAATAGCAATGGGAAATTTCATGACATCTATTACCAATCATTTCTTAATAATTTATTCTATCAATTCATCTTTAACACACCATTCTACATTAGCACTTTAATCCATAAACATGATGTTAGTCTTTTACTAGTTAAACCACATAGTTCACATTTAGGACATATTTTGCATACTAACATTAGAAATAACGAGAACATTCACTTCACTCATAATTAATAAATATAGTAATCAATCACACACATTTGCTAATTTCTTAATTCCCTTCTATTTAGGCTAGCATGCATTTCATTTCAACTAGTAATTCATTATAACAATTCGATTTCATTCCCTAGCATGATTTCTACTTTAGAAGTCATGAGAAACACCCATCTTTTGAAGAAAACCCAATTAAGAAAATCACTTAGAGCCTCCTAGATTGCGAGCGAGTGCCTTCTCCTCCTAGATTGCAGTGCAACGAACTCCTTCTCCTTGCTCCTTGCCAAAAACCGAGAGCTTCTTCTTGTAGGGATGGCCGGCCTCCAATGGGGGAACACTAACACTCAACTAACCCTAATATAAATCTCCTAAGTAATTGTTCTCTTCTTTCAATAGATTACTAGTGTAAAATACAAACAAATAGGAGGGGTATTTATACTAATTTTAGAGTAGATTAGAGGGCTAGGATTCGATGGATGGTTATAGAATGAAGGGCTAGGATAGGAGTAGGAGTTATAGCAACCACCCACACACAAATAACTACCCATGCACACAACCCACTCTCACATTCCTTCCAATGCACAACCAGCCCAAAATAAAGTATGCATTGCACACTACGTTCTTCGCACGTGCCACCTAGTACCCCTATTTAAAAGTTGTACAATTTAATTAATCAAAATGTTCACCAATTATCTCTACATGACAAGTGTGACCATTTAATTAATTAATTAGATTGGTGGGCTTCATAAATAGTGGGCTTAGGCTTGTGGGCCAAGACAACAAATTAATAATTAATTAAAGTGGGCTAAAACAATTAATTAGTGTTTTAGGCTTTTGGAAATAGGCTTTTTAGAAAAATAAAGAAAGAAAATTGTTCATACAAAAATGAGATTTCATACAAAATAAATAAATACTATACACATGAAGTTTGCACGTGCACAACACGTGAAAAATAATGTTTTTATGAAAATGAAGTTTTAGGGTATTACATCATCTTCTTCAACCAAACTCTCCCCACTCTCTATCTTGTTTCTTCCCAAACCCAAACCCAAGAAAACCCTAACCTAATCAAAACACAAACCTGTCCTCCTCCTCCGTTTGCTCCTCCTCATCCCTCCGATCCTCCTCATCCTCTTCTATTCTCATATAATCTCTCTCCCCCAGTATCTACTCCAAACATTGAAACACAACTCTCTCATCCCATCTTCGAAAGCAAATTGAAACCCTAGTTCGGCCATAACACCTATAATGGCTAAATTCGGACTTATTTTGTAAGGTATTGACTAATTCTTCACCTTAGTAGTTTTATTTGTGTTGATTTTTTAATTTTTTTCATACTAAATTATTTAGAAAGTGGCCAAAAATTCTTTGCCTTAGTAATTTGTAAATGTAGAATTGGGAAGATTTTTAATATATTCAAGTGCCCAAAATTTTTCTTTGTCTTAGTAATTTGTAGAACTAGAATTAGGAAGACTTTTAATATATTCAAGTGCAAAAAAAAGTCTACATTTAGGATTAATATATTCAAGTGCCCAAAGACTTAAAAAATTTGGAGATGTAGAATTCTTTTTCTTAGTAATTTAGTTTTATTTGTGATATTTTTTCACGTTCGATATATACGAAATTATTTAGAAAGTGTTTAGAGCGGTTATGCTTGAAAACCCTGCAAACGGCCTTCAAAAAATACGAAACTTTGCGAGTAGGTTGGTCTCACGTAGAACAAGTCACCCCAACTTGTAGAAGTGAGTTTCGACTTACAGATCGAGAGATACGGCTGCGTATCGCTTTTGGTTGAAAAAAACTAAATAAAGCGGTACACGGCCGTATCTCACAAACCGTGACTCAAAACTCACTTCTACAAGTTGGGGTGGCTTGTGTTATGTGAATTCGACCAAGTAGCAAAGTTTTATAAATTTTGGATGCTGTTTGTGCGGTTTTCTCACGTTCATCGAAGTAGAAGTAAATGACTTCGAACTTTTTTAGTGCGGTTAGACTAGAAAATCCTTCAAACGACGTCCAAAAAATACGAAACTTTGCGAGTTAGTTGGTCTCATCTAGAACAAGCCACCCCAACTTGTTAAAGTGAGTTTCAACTCACGGTTCGAGAGATACGGCCGTGTATTGCTTTTAATTTTTAAAAAATCAAATAAAGCGGTACACGGCCGTATCTAGCAAACCGCGAGTCGAAATTCGCTTCTACAAGTTGGGGTGGCATGTGCTATGTGAGTTCAACCAAATTGCAAAGTTTTATAAATTTTGGATATCGTTTGTGCAGTTTTGTCACGTTCATCACACAAGAAGTAAACTACTTAGAACTTATGTAGTGCGGTTAGACTAGAAATCCCTTCAAACGACTTCAAAAAATAAGAAACTTTGCGAGTCGGTTGGTCTCACGTAGCATAAGTTACCCCAACTTGTAGAAATGAGCTTCGACTGACGGTTCGAGAGATACGGCCGTGTATCTCTTTTGCTTTAAAAAAACCAAATAAAGCGGTACACGGCCGTATCTCACAAACCGTGACTCAAAACTTACTTCTACAAATTGAGGTGGCTTGTTTTACATGAATTCGACCAAGTTACAAAATTTTATAAATTTTGGATGTCGTTGTGCGGTTTTCTCATGTTCATCGAAGTAGAAGTAAATGACTTAGAACTGTTTTAGTGCGGTTAGACTAGAAAATCCTTCAAACAAGCTCCAAAAAATACGAAACTTTGCGAGTTGGTTGGTCTCACCTTGCAAAAGCCACCCCAACTTATAAAAGTGAGTTTCAACTCACGGTTTGAGAGATACAGTCGTGTATCGCTTTTGGTATAAAAAAACCAAATAAAGCGGTACACGGCCGTATCTCGCAAACCATGACTCGAAACTCACTTCTATAAGTTGGGGTAGCTTGTGTTACGTGAATTCGACGAGGTTGCAAAGTTTTATAAATTTTAGATGCCGTTTGTGCGGTTTTCTCACGTTCATCGAACTATAAGTAAATGACTTAGAACTTTTTAGTGCTGTTAGACTAGAAAACCCTTCAAACAACCTCCAAAAAGCACGAAACTTTGCGAGTATGTTGGTCTCACCTAGTACAAGCCACCCCAACTTCTAGAAGTGAGTTTAAACTCACGGTTCGAGAGATACGGTCGTGTATCGCTTTTGGTTTAAATAAAACCAAATTAAGCGGTACACGGCTGTATCTCTCCCACCGTGACTCGAAATTCTCTTCTACAAGTTGGAGTGCCTTCTGTAATGTGAATTGGGCTAAGTTGTATAGTATTGCTATTTTTCGTTGTCATTTGTGCATTTTTTTACACTTTTTCGCTTTGTTTATTGCTGATAGATAAATGGATGTAATCCGTATCAACTAAGCTTAAATTTTTGGTTCACAGATAAATGGCTAGAACGAGGCGACCGAGAAGCCCTTCTGGTAGCACTAGTGGCGCACCAATTATAGAGGTAAGATTGATTATTATTATTATTGGTTTTAAATACGAATATGTAATATTGTCTCAATAATGACAATATTTATCTTTGTTGGTGCAGGTTGGTGGCCACCAATCTATATCTACCGAGGCCGGTCCTTCATCTTCAGTTTCCGTTGCACCTCCTGGACAGTTGGACTCAAGCTAACTTCCGTTGCAATTCATACACCGATCCAAAGCCTGTGTGGACTGAGTTCGCAAAGAAGTGCAAATTCTGGAAGCACGCGGTTCTTCCCATGGACCCCCGTATCACTCCATACTCAGTTAAAGCCGGTTTCTACCGAGCTCGATTTATGGGGGATGTGAAGCTTGACCGACCTCTACTTACATCTCTGGTCGAATGATGGAGGCCGAAGATCCACACATTCCACCTACCGGTGGGTGAGATGACCATCACTTTCCAAGATGTAGCACTCATTACTGAGCTACCAATAGATGGGGTCACCGTGACAGAGAACATGGACTTTGACAGAGTAGCAGTTGTTCGTGATCTGCTCAGTATCGATGTTGAGGAGTCGTTGATCCAAAAAAGAGAGGACGTTGAAAAAGAAATCCTCAAAGATACTTCTGAAGAATATGATCCAGATCTGTTAGATCAAGCCACAGAAGATGCGAAAGATAAAGCAGAAGTTGAATTTTGGAATGAAATCTTCGACAGTAAATCACTTCTACTTAGTTGGTTGAAATTCCAATTTGACAGATATTTGATGGAGAATTCAGACGAGGAATCCATACATTACTATGCTCGTGCGTACATATTCAGTATGATCGAGGGAGTGATCTTCCCTAACTCATCCGTTGCGAGCGTGCCGCTCGTGTACTTACGGTTGTTGGAAAATTTTGGTGTTGCCGACCGTTTCAGTTGGGGGAGTGCGGCATTGGCACTACTATATAGGAATTTGTGCGCATGTACATTAGGTGCCATAGAAATGGGTGGCCGATGGTTCTATTGCAAATCTGGAGTTGGGAACGCATCCACATCGGACGTCCCTGTATTATTGAACCAACACCGGATTAGTTGGCCGACCCACCGGTTCCAGAGTTGTTACCTCCTTTAGGGATATATTGGGCTGGGCGGCACACGTGGGTCGATAACCCATACCAATCTCTTACTTATTATAGAGATGAGTTAGATAACTTGCTGTACGAGTTCGTCAGTTGGGTACTGTACTCGACCGCCAGGTTGGAAAGGATTCCACCAGGTTTGTTTGGTAGGTGCCCTTTGGTTGACAGCTACACCACTTGTGAATTTTTCTGTTGTTGAGTTCCAGTATCCGGATAGAGTGATGCGGCAATTCAGATATCAGCAGAAGATTTCGAAGTCTGGTGTTATGATAAAAAGTTGCACGAGGTGAGAGGAACAGATCGGGTGCCCAACTTCGATTGGGCTGATTTCCACCGGGTCCATGTGGCCACCTAGAACACCATACGGTATCAGATGACACCGAATATGATGTTCTTCGCTATACCGTTCGATGGCTCTTTCCAACATGTATACATGACGTGGTACAGGCGCATTACACGGTTGTATGTTTCTCCACAAGCCGCTGTGCCAGCTGGTGTGCAGATTCGAATTCTCCCAATCGAGGAAAAACCACCACCGGCATATTCCTCTTTCCAGCCAATGTATCAACCAAAGGCGTCGACGTATCGGAACTTGGTTAGTAAAATTTCATGCAATTTCATACATTTAGTATGCATGTATTGTTATTTGAGGATGGGATGATACAGTTAGTGTACATGTTGTTTAAAATGAAATTTTCAACCTAATGTAGATTGAAAACACATGGAAAAACGTTCAGATAGCTACTCGCGTCTTGAAGAGTAAGGTACCCGAGAGCGTTAAGAAATTAATGTGGGAGATGCTAAAGCTGTGCCGCCGTAGTCTTGAAGAGGTGGGTGAAGGTCTGCAACTTGATGCATATTTAAAAGCCAACGTGGCAGATTCTCGGCGAAAGAGCGTGACAAGGCCGGAAATTCACATCGCCGAGCCACAACAAGTTCAACGACAGCAACCACCTGATGAAGATGCAGAGGAGCAGTGGTCGGATGACCCTCAATCCCCCGAGATGCAAGGTAGATGACGAAAATCCCCAACGAAAGAGGAACCTGTCTGATCAATTTACACCCGTGGTCGCAAACCACATGGTCGTAAAGGGTAGTATGTAACAACTGGTTCGTTATTAGTATTTTAGTGTTTGGTTGATGATTTTATTCCTCAAATAACTAATACAAAATTTGTTTCTATATTGATAAATGTTGTAGATAAATACTGGGCATCCACGGAAGTCAACCATGAAGATAAATGTATTGATCCATCTAGACTACTTTAGCTTCATTGTTGAGATGAATATTTGGTATTGAATGTCTTGTAATTGCTACTTGAAATAATTCCACAAATGTAGTTGAATGAACTGTTGAGATGAATATTTGGTAATGAATGTCATATTATTTGTCGTATCATATATATTGTTGTGATCTCAGTTTTTATTTATGTGAATGAATTGGTGTGATACGTAATTGATGTGGATTTCTGTGAATGAACATGACATAACTTTTCTGAATTTTTGTGAATGAACTCATTTTGTGAAGTTGTATTTTCATCCACAAACAACAAATAGAACTAAAGAAATAACCCTACTTAACCCGTCATTCCAAATAACTGGTTAAGTAGGAAGAAATTGGCAGTACTTCATCTTGTAAAGAGTCCACATAGACAAATACACTTTCAAAATCTCTCTACTTAGCCCGTTATTGACGAACTGAAGAAATAACCCTACTTAACCCGTCATTCCAAATAACTGGTTAAGTAGGAAGAAATTGGCAGTACTTCATCTTGTAAAGAGTCCACATAGACAAATACACTTTCAAAATCTCTCTACTTAGCCCGTTATTGACGATGACGGGTTAAGTGATCTTAACCCATCACCTGAAATAAAGAGTTAAGTAGTAAGATATCAGTAGAAATTCATCATCTACAAACCAAATATTCATCCACTTAGGCCAAAACACTGTCAAAATCTCTCTACTTAACCCGTTATTGACGATGACGGGTTAAGTGATCTTACCCCGTCTTCCCCAATAACGGGTTAAGTTATAAGATATCGGCAAAAATTCACATCGACATAGACATATTCATCCACTTAGACAAATACATTGTCAAAATGTTCATACTTAACTAGTTATTAATGATGACGGGTTAAGATCACGTAACCCGTTATCGTCAATAACGGGTTAAGTTAACAGATATTGGCAGAAGTTTTCTTTGAAAAATAAAATTTTCTACCACAAAGAGAAATAAATTATTATAAAATTTATTGTAATAATTTTGATATTAATATTAAAATTGTGATGAAATAATATTGTTGGATACTCTAACCCTACTGTAACCCTCTAACCCTAGCTGTAACCTTCTCACACTCTACTATTAAACCAAATTCAATGAATATAAGGAATTATGTTAAATATTTATTTATTTACTTTAAGGGATAATATGGAGTTTCCAATCTGTTTAGATAGTTGATTATATAAATTTTTTTCTGAAGAGATTGTTTTTTTCCCAAAAATTGAAGAAGTTTTATGTTAAAATGAAAAATATATATATCAAATAGTTTTAAATCTAATAAACATATTCAAAAAATACATTATCAAACTAAAAATATAGTTGAAAAATGTAAACAGTCTATAAAAAATTACTCTAACCCTATTGTAACCCTACTATAACCCTCTAACCCTAGCCGTAACCCTCTCACACTCTAACTCTTAAACCGAATTCGATGAATATAAGGAATTATGTTAAATATTTAGTTATTTACTTTGAAAGATCATATGGTATTTCCAATTTGTTTAGATAGTTGATTATATAATTTTTTCTGAAGAGATTGTTTTTTCCCAAAAAATGGAGAAGTTTTATGTTAATATATATATATATATATATATATGAAATTGTTTGTAAATCTAATAAAAATATTCAGAAAATACATTATCAAACTAAATAATATAGTTGAAAAATGTAAACAATTTATAAAGAATTACTCTAACACTACGAAATACTCTAACCCTACTATAACCCTCTAACCCTAGTCGTAACCTTCTCACACTTTAACTCTAAAACCGAATTCGATGAATATAAAGAATTATGTTAAATATTTATTTATTTACTTTAAAACATCATATGGTGTTTCCAATTTGTTTAGATAGTGGATTATATAATTTTTTCTGAAGAGATATTTTTTTCCAAAAAATGGAGAAGTTTTATGTTACATATATATATATATATATATATGAAATTGTTTGTAAATCTAATAAAAATATTCAGAAAATACATTACCAAACTAAATAATATAGTTGAAAGATGTAAACAGTAAAAGTTCATGAAAAATACTCTAACCCTACGAAAACATCGACCTTACCCTCTAACACTCTAATTCTTAAAAAATACTCTAACCCTTGCCGTAACCCTCATAACTTCTAACCCTAGCCGTAACCCACTAACACTCTAATTTTTAAATCGAATTCAATGTTTTTGAAAAATGATGTTAATTCTTTTTATTTTTTTTCAAAACGAACATTAGATTTGGGGAAAAATTATATAAAAAATAAGAAATTAAAAATAAAATTTGGGGAAAACCATTTAAAAACAAATTAGTCAATTTTAGAAGTATAAACATTGAAGTTGAAAAGAAACTAAAGCCCCAAGTTGAGGCCTCTCTTTAAACCTACTCTAACCCTTTCACCCTACCTCTAACCCTCTTAACACTCTAACTCTTAAACCAAATTCAATGTTTACGAAGAATGATATTACATCTTTATTTTTTATTTATAAATTATATTGGAGTTCTCTATTTGTTTGGATAGTTTATTATCTAGTATATTTTTAAATGAAGAGATTTTTCTTTGAATCTCTTGCTTTTTTTTGGTAAAAAATTATTCACCTTTACCCGTTATTAACAATGACGGGTTAAGTGAGCTTAACCCGCCATCGCCAAAAACGAGTTAAGGTGAAGTATATTGGTCGAACTTTATCTTCAAAATGTGAAGTTTGTGCAACAAAATGCAAATACACTGGAAATATTATTCAACCTAACCCGTTTTTTGCAATGACGGGTTTGGCTCACATAACCCGTCATCGTCAATAACAGGTTAAGTGGGTCGATAATTGTCAGAACTTTATCTTCAAAATTTGAAGATTGTACCACAAAGAGCAAATACACTGCAAATATTTTCCAACCTAGCCCATTTTTGGCAATGACGAGTTAAGCTAACTTAACCCGTTATCTCCAATAACGGGTTAAGTTTTAAGATATTTGCAATACTTTATCTTCAAAATGTAAGTTTGTACAAATTTTCAGTCTACCTAACCCGTTATTGTCGATAACGGGTTAGGTTCAAAGAAATTTAAAAATAAAAATAAACCCAGAACAGATATATACTTCACAAATACACAAAGTGCACACATACATAAACATTTGCAAACCAATTACAACATCAACATTCACAACAATATAAAGTAGTTCACAAATACACAAAGTGCACACATACACAAATTACACTCTACTTAAATACACAAAAAATCTACATAAAAATTCAAAAGCATTGAATTGAGCATATATATACAATCAAAAGTGTAAAATATTTTCGATGATTGACGCCTACCATCAGCACGCTCAACTTTCATTCCGGGCCGACAAAAAAAAACGGAATGAATAATTCTCTTCTCATCAATTGAAAAAAAAAAGAAGAATTGTAGAAAGAAGGTCCACAAAGTTAAATATGACATACATAATACAGAAAATACCTTAGCACAAATCTTCACCTTCATCGTCATCACTCTCTCCACCAATTGGAGCTTCTTCATATGCTACTGATCCACTAAAAAATGAGAAGCATGAGTTGGTGTCAACAACAATAGTTAAGATTGATTGAGTCAAATTAATATATACTTAGTCTCAGATATATTACATTGCCATATTTTTTGGACAATTTCGTGAATCGTGACATACGACACGAAGGCATGTCCTGCAAAGTCTTGGTCTCTTCATTTTTTGGGCTTCTCGTATGGACTTCAACCTCTTCCCTCTAGGCCTTCCCTTTATAGTCATTGTATAGGGTTCCCCACCAGTGCATGTGCATGTCCACCACTCTCCGGTTGTGCACTACCTTCGCGTTGTCTGCTATTCTCGGATTGAATATGAGAAACGCCTTCAATGCCCTTAAGCATATGGTCAAGCATGTACTTGTACGCTCCCTTTGAAGAACAACCAAGATTGACCAACTGTCTTGAGTACTGACTCAATTCACAATAACGGGAGGCAAAATTATCGCCCATACTATTAGGAATGGGTGTACTGATTCTTGTCAACTGATCTCGGGTCCATCGTCTACAAATATATTGCTCCGGTAGTGCGGTGTGATCGGTGAACCAAAGAACCGCCAGTAGATATTTGCATGGAATGCCTACAAATTCATACATGGAGCAAGGACATTTAGCTATTTGACGAACTTTGCAAAAAGAAATCACCCTCCCCGGTTCTGAATTTCCACAAATCGTTATAGAAAAAGCTAAACTATCAGGTGTCCATACTCGGAATGAAATTCAACTTAAGTAATAAGCTTTTTTGGACTTCTTATTGGAATTTGTAGAAAATCTTTAGTGTGTATGTTCCCGCCATTTGTGACTCCAACGCCCATTCGGTTTTCAATTTTGGCCTCTCCTCGTGATTTCGATGAGTTTCTTTAAGTTCCTTGTCTCTTTGTTTTGCTAAGACTCGGTCAAAGATCACGACAAATTCATATAATGAGTACTTCTTATGGGTATGTTGCTTCAAGAATGGATGTAGCGATTCGCTACGTTGAGTACTCAACATGCCACCCCAAAATGAATCTCTTGCGTAGATGGGAGCCCATTTCTGGCGAATTTCAAATTTTTCATTCAATCATTTGTTATTCTCAAGTTTATATCGCGAAATCAAATTGTTCCACTTCTCTTTAAATTCAGTTTTAAATTCCATCGTATAGGTGAAGGTCTTCAAAGCATCCCTAAACGCATCGATATTATTTGACATATGCACCTCATGCGGCAACTTATCCAAAATATACCAAATACAATATCTATGATCAATGTTAATGAAAACTTTTTTCAATGCAGCCCCTATTCCATGATCCTCATCTGTCACGATGCCCAACGGATCGTGCTGCATTACTCCTCACCACATTTCAAAAAACCACTCAAATGAGAAAGCCTTTTCATTTTGAATGAACCCACAACCTAAGAATGTTGATTGCCAATGATGGTTGACTCCAACAAATGGTACGAATAACATCCCGTATCGGTTCGCATTGTAGGTGGCATCAAGCAAACTACATCCCCAAATACTCCATCCACCCAAATACAATGGGACATTAGCCCTTCGGGATCTACTTGTTAATCATAAAAAAATAAATGATCGGTCTCCTTTTTCGATTCAAAAAACTCAATTAGCATTTGCCCGTTATATCCTTTCAAACCTTCCAACTCGTCTCTCCTAAGATTTCTAATATCAATTTCAATGAATCTAATTTTCTCATTACCTCCACTTGCACCATCGAAGAAAAGCATTTGTCTGCATATAGGGACATTAGCTTCGGCAAGTTGACCAATCACTTTTTTATTTGAATTTGTCAATACACGGTTTCGAGGAAGCAAGTGACGTCTACCGGGTGAAGTAAATTCATGATTGTGTGGTTCATTGAATGAATAAATAATCCACGAATTACTTCGTGAGTTTAGTTTTACACGAACAAAAGCTTTGCAACCTGTTCTAGAAGTAGTTCCCTGTCTATCTTCATTATGATTATTCGATGACTCCCCAGCTTTATTACATACATATAATTTATCTACTACATCATTTTCCTTGTATTTATTTTCACCCTTGCGCATAGCGAAACCCGCACATCTACAATATGAGGAATAAAATTTTTTCACTTCCTTTAAAGTGAAAAATGTCATACCAATCTTCGGTTTTAGGTGCTCGTCAACATGAGGCCGAAATTCACCAATTTCTTGTGCACATACATATTTTTCTCCGGCAACAGAACTTTCTTCAAGACTTTCCATATCTAAGATAAAAAAAGTATAACAATTAGGACCACGAACCCTTACGGAATGCGAGGAATAAGTTCTAACTTTATTTAGTTATAATTCAATGAACGTGAGAAAACCGTACAAACAGCATCCAAAATTTATAAAACTTTGCAACTTGGTCGAATTCACGTAACACAAGTCACCCCAACTTGTAGAAGCGAGTTTTGAGTCACAATTTGCGAGATACGGCCATATACTGCTTTATTTGGTTTTTTTTTACCAAAAGCGATACACGGCCGTATCTCTCGAATCGTGAGTCGAAAATCGCTTCTATAAGTTGGGGTAGCTTGTGCTAGGTGTGACCAACAAACTTGCAAAGTTTCGTATTTTTTGAAGGTTGTTTGAAGAGTTTTCTAGTCTAACCGCACTAAAAGTTTTCTAAGTGATTTACTTCTTATGCGAGAAACGTGAGAAAACCGCACAAACGGCATCCAAAATTTATAAAACTTTGCAATTTTGTCGTATTCACGTAGTACAAGCCACTCCAACTTGTAGAAGTGAGTTTCGAGTCACGGTTCGAGAGATACGGCCGTATATCGCTTTATTTGGGTTTTTTAAACCAAAAGCGATACACGGACGTATCTGTCGAACTGTGACTCGAAACTCACTTCTACAAGTTGGGGTGGCTTGTGCTACGTGAGACCAACCTACTCGCAAAGTTTCGTAATTTTTGGAGGTCGTTTGAATGGTTTTCTAGTCTAACCGCACTAAAAATGTTTTAAGTCATTTACTTCTTCATGCGAGGAACGTTACAAAACGGCACAAACGACATCCAAAATTTATAAAACTTTGTAATTTGGTTGAATTCACGTAGCACAAGCCATCCCAACTTGTGGAAGTGAGTTTCGACCCACGATTCAAGAGATACGGCCATGTATCACTTTACAAGGGGTTTTTTTAACCAAAAGCGATACACACCCGTATCTCTCCAACCGTGAGTCGAAACTCACTTCTACAAGTTAGAGAGGTTTATGTAACGAGAGACCAACCTACTCGCAAAGTTTCGTATGTTTTGGAGGTCGTTTGCAGGTTTATCTAGTCTAACTGCACTAAAAAGTTTCTAAGTAATTTACTTTTTCATGCGTGGAACGTGAGAAAACCGTACAACCGGCATCCACAATTTATAAAACTTTGCAATTTGGTCGTATTCACGTAGTACGAGCCATCCCAACTTGTAGAAGTGTGTTTCGAGTCACGGTTTGTGAGATACGGCCGTGTACAGCTTTATTTAGTTTTTTTAAACCAAAAGTGATACATGGCCGTATCTCTCGAACTGTGAGTCGAAACTCACTTCTACAAGTTGGGGTTTCTTGTGCTACGTGAGACCATCATACTCGCAAAGTTTTGTATTTTTTTGAGGCCGGTTGAAGGATTTTCTAGTCTAACCGCACTATAGAGGATCTAAGTAATTTAATATATACGGAACAATTATAAATACAACTCAGTCTACAATATCGTCGAGCGATCAACAACAACTAGGACAACATTTGCACCGTGTAAATTCATCCAATGACTACTTACAAAGTTCTACATCTACAAATTTTTTAGGCTTTTTTTTTATATATGATAAATTATTGGAAAGAGACCCAAAAAAAATTTAAAATCTACAAATTTTCGGCACTTGAATATATTACAAGTCTTCCCAATTTTACATCTACAAATTACTTACACAAAGAATTTTTTGCCACTTTCTAAATAATTTCCTATGGAAAGATTTAAAAATCAATACAGTTAAAACTATTAATGCAAAGAATTAGTCAATACCTTACAAAATAACTCCGAATTTAGCAAATATAAGTGTTGTGGCCGAACTACGGTTTCGATTGCCTTTCGAAGATGGGATGAGAGACTAGGGTTTGGATGTTTGGAGGAGGAGGAAGAGCAGACGGAGGAGGAGGAGCAAACGGAGGAGGCGGAGGAGAGGTTTCTATTTTGATTAGGGTTACGGTTTTTTTTGGTTTGGGTTCGGCAGAAACGATAGAGAGAGTGATGAGAGATCGAGAGAAGATGATCTGTATACAGATCATCTAAAAATTATAAGTATGCCTTAACTCGTCATTGGAAACGACGGGTTAAGGCATATTTCTAAAAAAAATTGCCTTAACCGGTCGTTTCCAAGAACGAGTTAAGGCTAAATTTTAGAAAAATTATGTGGGCCGCTGGATCAAAGATCCAACGGCCCAGATCTCCGTTCGCACGGATCTGTGCACATAGACCCGTTTGCAATGGAAGAAAGCTCATATATAAATATATATATATATATATATATATATATATATATATATTGAATTTTTTTTTGATGTTTTTTTTAACAGAAAAATATAGCTTATTGGATTCCGGGTCAGGTATAGGGTAATGGTTCAGTATGCGTAATGGGTTTCGGGTAATGGGTTTAGAAGGGTAATGGAGAAGTAGGGTTAGGGTTTGGGTATACGGGTATGAGGAGTTGGGTATACAGGTCGGGTTTGAGGAAAGTGGGTGTTGGATTCAGGTAAAAATTAAGGTAGGAAAAAAAAAGAAAAAAAAATTGGATTAGGGTTTTAGGTAGAGTGGCAGCTAGATAGGGATAGAGCTTGAATGGAAAGAAGAAATTGATGATATATTGATTGGAGATGTGGAGTTACTGCTTGAAGGTACACGAAGGCTCGCCATGGAAATAGAGTGGATGGAAGTGGGAGGTCGAGTTCGGAGTTGGAGGTCGGGGTTGGAGACGATGGGTAGGGCGGTCAGTTGGTAGGGCGACGATGTTGGAGTTAGAGGTCGAGGAGTTGGGTTCAGAGTTGGAAGTCGAGGTTGGAGACGATGGGTTCCGTCGTCGTCGGGTTCTGAGTTGGAGGTCGGAGTTGGAGACGAAGATGATGGTAATGGAGTTGGAGTTGGATTGAGAGGTTGCCGGAGATGATGATGAAGTTGATATTGTTGCTGTTGGTTTGGGAAGTCGGGATTTTTTTTTTTTAGCTGTTGGAATTTGAGGATTTTTGGATGGAGAAATTTAAGAGAATAAAGTTTGTATAATTGGCTCTGATATCATGTTAAGATAAATCAGAGAGATGAAAACAATCCAGAATATTGAATTGAGAAATAACTGAGTACAATATCTCCTATATATAAGAGTGAACCAAAAATAAAATTAGCCCAATACCCAATGTGGGACTATATTATCTAATAGTCATCACATCTTAACAAGTTTAAAATCCTAACACATCTCCACTGCCGACCACCATCTCCACCACCACTGAAAAAAATTAAAAAAGGGAAGAATAAAAAGAAAAGAAGAGAGTGGGAAAATTTCTGTAATTCCCAGTTATTTCTGCTAAAAAAATAACGGAATAGGATTTTTGTCCTATTTTAAAAACTACGGGTGCTGTTTGAATATTATAAAAACTTGGATGCTATTTAAGGATTAAAATAAACTTTGGGTGTTATTTCATCCTTACCCCTTTGGGATAATACGATCTTATGTGTAATGAGTCAAACTTGTAATGTGCAGAATTTAAATCAAGACAAAGAAAGACAAACTTTGGTTCAAGAAGAGGACGAGAAATGCACGAAGGAATTTTCTCAACTTCAACTTTGGCTAATAAGATTGAGGAATAAACTGTAATTATTACCTATCACTATCTGGTGAAATAATTAGTTTCTTTTTCTCTTTTTAAGATAATATGCATTCTATATCATAACAGATTCCATTATTTATCAAATTTTCACTAATTTGAAAAAAAATATGAAAAGATAACAAAAAAGGTATAGGTCATTTCTCCCTCTATCTAGTTAAGAAAGAGGTATAGGATTAAACATACAGACTGAAAAGAGTCTTGGTTCAAAGGAATGAGTTGTTCAGAGTACAAACTGTGAACTCTGCAGTGAAACCATTATATATAATCAATATCACACATGGTACATTCAACACACCATACACTCCAGAACCAAATCTGATAAAGAGAGCAGTACTTAGACAACAGACAAGTGGTGCACTTATGTTTATTCATTAATAAGTCCATTACGTTGATCGCTCCAATAGTCCTACTGGTCCCAACAAGAAGTAGTCCATTAGATAGATTTAAGGATGATGCATGAACGTATTGCTAACTATAATTAATTTGTAGGTTCTAATTAGTTGGAGAAGTGAAGTGGGATTAATGTCAATATGATAAAAACATGGTTTTCGGAAGGCTAATGAGTGCATGTTCAACATAAATAAATCAATGGTATACTCATGATGAGATCAGGATTGATGCCTGAACAAGAACATTATCCTGATTCCTGATACTCGAATCAAGTTGTTCTTCCTTTCAGGAGAAGAGCATAACAGTTCTTGTAATGCAAGTAATAATCACAATTTCCAAATGCTTTCTTCTGTTTTAGTACAGTTAATACTTGAAATTATATTTAAAAAATAATTGCATAAATACAGGTTCATTCAGTGGTTAAAACTACACCTACGTAGCTGCAGTGAGGGCCAACCTCGGACCAACCCAGGTGTGGTATTATGGGGCTGCTCAGTATATCAATCTTTTTGGAACTAATGTTGTTGAAAACAGATTTGGGGGAAAATCTTTATTATTCTTCTTATTCTTTATTCTTTACGGTATACATCTATATATAAATCTATATATAAGGATTACAATCTTGGAGGAGAATAAAGGAGATTAAGAGAAAATTGAGGGGTGAGAGGTTTCGGGAATCTGTTTCTTATAGATTAGGAAACAGAATATACATATTACTACTTACTATATTTCAACACTCCCCCTCAAATTGGTGCATAGATATTGAACATGTCCAACTTGTCAACAAATTTCAAGAAGAGCCGACTCGAAACTGCCTTGGTTAGGATATCTGCGAGTTAATCTTCAGACTTCACTTTAGATATCTCAATGACTTTCTCATCCAATTTCTCCTTGATGAAGAATCTATCCACCTCTACATATTTCGTCCTATCATGTTGAACTGGATTGGCGGCAATATCACATGCTGCTTGACTATCTCAATACACCTTCATAGGTTCATTCGGACCACAGCCTAAGTCCTGCAACAAGAGTTTCAGCCATAAAACTTCCGCTATACATAGCGCTATTCCGCGATACTCAGCCTCTGCACTAGAGCGTGCAACAACATTCTGCTTCTTGCTTCTCCATGTAACTATATTTCCTCCAACAAAGGTGAAGCATCCTGAAGTGGAGCGCCTATCAATTATAGATTCTGCCCAATCAGCATCAGTATATATGTCAACCTTCAAGTGACCATGTTTCGCAAATAGGACCTCTTTTCCTGGAGCAGACTTAATATATCTCAGAATTCTCATTACTGTATCATGTGATGTTCCTGAGGTGCATGCATAAACTGACTTACCACACTTAAAGCATATGATAAATCTGGCCGTGTATGCGCAAGATACATTAGTCGTCCAACCAATCTCTGATACCTTTCCTTATCACAAGGCACATGATCAGGTTCGTTGCAAAGTTTCAGTCCTTCTTCTAATGGTGTACCAATCGGCTGACAAGCAGACATTTCAGTTTCCTTCAATAAATTGAGAGCATACTTTCTTTGAGACAGAAATATACCATTTCTCGAGCGAAAAACTTCAATACCAAGAAAATATCTCAAATGGCCAAAATCCTTCATTTCGAACTTTTGTGACAGTAGCTCTTTAATGCCATTCTCTCCTCAGGATCATTTCCAGTTACTATCATATCATCCACATATATAATGAGAGCAATAATCTTACCTTCTTTCCTTTTCCGAAATAAGGTATGATCTGAATTACTTTGACAATATCCGAATGTCCTCATTGATTTTGTAAACCTCCCAAACTAAGCTCTTGGCGACAATTTGAAACCATATAGTGCCTTCCTCAATCGACACACTTTATTATTGTGTTGGACTGGTCTGTTCCATCCTGGTGGAAGATCCATATAAACCTCCTTTGTCAATTCCTCATGCAAAAATGCATTCTTCACATCAAATTGCTCCAACGGCCAGTCAAGATTTGCAGCAAGTGAAAGTAGGACTCGAACAGTATTGAATTTTGCCACAGGTGCGAATGTATCTTCATAATCAATTCTATACGTTTGATTATATCCTTTGGCAACCAGCCTTGCTTTTGTATCGCTCTATTGAACCATCGAACTTATACTTCACCGTATAAATCCATCTGCATCCTACTGGCTTCTTCCCTGCTGGCAGCTCGACTATCTCCCAGGTCTCATTCTTTTTCAAGGACTTCATCTCCTCATCCATAGCTACTTTCCACCTTAGATCAGTAAGGGCTTTCTGCACACCGATAAGAATAGATACAGTAGATAATTGATTTACAAATGACTTATTTGATTCCGACAAGCGGTGAGTGGATACATAATTACTCATGGGATATTTGACGTTACTAGTGGGATCAGGTTCATAAGTGGGTTTTGGAATACCTCTATTAGTACGGTGCGGGAGTTCTCTTCTAGGAGCTTCGGACAACGATGACGATTGGTTTTGGGATAGGGATACTGACGGTTCACTCTCACTGAGATTTGGTACTGGTTGCAATTCTTCAAGAGGGTCTTCTTCAAGTGGGGCTTCTTCCCTTGGTTGCACTTCTTCGTGAGGCCTTCCTCCCTTGCTAGGTCTTCATTCAAGTGTTCGCCATTATTTGTATCCAGTTGTTCATTCTGACTAGTAATTACTTCTTCATACCCAAGAGTCTGAACTTCACTAACCCCTTCATCATACCCAAGAGTCTGAACTTCACTTCGGTACTCCCCCTGAAGTTCAGTCGTAGAAGAATAAAAATACATCTCATCTTCATGGAACACAACATCTATAGTCACAAACATCCTTTGAGTTGGTGGGTGATAGCACCGGTACCCTTTCTTATCCTTTGCATATCCCACGAAAACACAGCGGACAACTCGAGGAGTTAACTTATTGTGTTCATGTTGATGAAAATAAACAAATGCAATACACCCAAACACACGAGGTGGCAAATTGACAACTTTTGGTGCATTTACAGCTTCAGTTAATGCTTGAAATGGTGTGAGGAGTTTAGGATACTAGAGGGAACTCGGTTGATTAAGTATGCAGCAGAAGCAAGGGCTTCCCCCCAATAAATGAGTGGCATATTTCCATGGATAAGAGAAGCACGGACCACCTCGAGCAAGTGTCTATTTTTTTCTTTCTGCAATCCCATTCTGTTGAGGTGTATATGAGCATGTAGTCTGGTGAACAATGCCGTGTTCCACCAAATATTGTTGCAGATTCGAACTCACGTACTCTCCGCCATTATCACTCCTGAGAACTTGAATCTGTAATTTATACTGAATCATAACATGCTTGTGAAATTTTTAAACAAGCCACTAACTTCACTTTTCGACTTCATCAAACAAATCCAGGTCATACAAGTACAGTCATCAATAAATATAACAAACCATTTGGCTTCTCCAAATATAGTGGTTTTGGATGGACCCCAAACATCAGAATGGATAATCATAAATGGAAGAGAGCTTCTACTTAGACTTGGAGAAAAAGAGACAAGGTGACTTTTTGCGAGTTCACACACATCACACCGAAAGGTAGAAATATCCAACTTTAAAAATAAATTTGAAATAATTTCTTCAAATAACCAAAAGAAGCATGCCCTAGACATCGATGCCATAGCCAAATATATGATTTGTTCTTCTCATCTTTTGATTCTTCCACACTTAGAGCTTGAGTCAACTTGCTTGAACTTTCAGATTCTAAATCTAGTAATAGAGCTTCCCGTGTCTAACCCCATAACCAATCGTCTTGCGAGTCCGAATATCCGTAAATACACAATGTGAAGGCCAAAAGACTACAATACAATGTAAGACAGTAGTTATTTGAGCAACAGATAATAGGTTAAAATTCAAGGATGACACAACTAGAGCAGTATCTAAGGCTAGGTTGTTTGTGAGAGATATGGTACCCTCGCCAGTAACAGTGACAGGATCACCATTGGCAGTGGACACAGTTGATTTGGTAGAAGGTTGAAAATTTTGAACTTGTCTAGAATCAAAAGTCATATGGTCAGTAGCACCCGAATCAATTATCCATGCATTATTCATAACAGAGCCAGAAATATTAAAAACCTTACCATCATTACCTTGCAGCAGCACGATCAGTAACTCCACTTGCAACAGTGGGTTGATTGCAAGTGTTCTCCCGAATATCCCTGCTATGATCCCAGATCTCCAGATAGCCGATAATCTTATAACAATGAGCTTTCGTGTGGCCGATCTTATCACAATGAGTACACTTCCTTGACTCATACGGATATTGTCCCATAGCAACACAACAAACAGCACGGCAAGCAGAACCAATGATCCAAACACCAAACAGCGGACGGGATCAAAAACAGCAAACAACACCCCCCAAAAATAGCACACACCAAAAAGAGCACAACGGCAACAGCAAAAGAGACAACGGCAAGAGCGAGGGCGGCGGACGGCACGACAGCGGCGCTGCAGAGTTCAATGGGGTTCGTCGAATTGGGCGGCGCAAATAGGGATCCGACGTAGTAAAGGGGGAGCAGCGATGGGTCCGGAGATCTGGACGCGGCTGATGTCGAGGAAGAGGGGAAGGGAGGTCGGGGGCATTCGGATCTGGGTGGCGCTTGAAGGGGGCGACGGGTGGCGTCGACAGGGAGCGTCGACGAGGAAGGTGGCGACCAGGGGGTCACCAGAAAATGGCCGGAGAAGAGAACAGGGAGATGGGTTAGCTGATCGGGGTGGACGTCGGAGGTGGAGTCGGGGGTGGGTCTGATCGGGGAGAGAGAAAATGTCGAGGAGAGAGGAGGTCGGGGTTTTGGGGTTTGGTCGGGATCGGATCGGGATGGAGGTGTCAGATCCGATCAGCTCCTTCTATTCTTCTTCTTCAACTAGCCTAGATCTGGTTAGGCTCTGATACCATGTTGAAAATAGATTTGGGAGAAAATCTTTATTATTCTTCTTGTTCTTTATTCTTTACAGTATACATCTATATATAAGGATTACAATCTTGGAGTAGAAGAAAGGAGACTGAGAGAAGATTGAGGGGTGAGAGATTTAAGGAATCTGTTTTCTATAGATTAGGAAACAGAATATACATATTACTACTTACTACATTTCAACATATGTGAGCTACACGATCACTACTACATCAATTAGTGCTGCGTAAGTGAACCGCCTTCTTGTTGAAAGTAAATCAAAATCTATGTTATTAGGAATGAATATATGCCACAATTTAGTCATATTTTGGCATTTTTCCACCTAAATGTTTGTCAGTTATTCCTAAATCATTTGAAGTTTCAAAAATATATTTCTGGTACATAATCTATGAAGCAAGTCTAGTTGATATTAATTTCTGGTCGGGTTTAGTGTCATTCAGGTGTTCCTATCTCAGCTACCTATTTTTCACGAGCTATATATGGTGGCTCTCCATTCTCGCGGTTGTCATGTCTCTAATTTACTCTTTAATCGCAATTGGCCTTTCCATATCCAAAATCATCTCACGTAGATGCAATGTTCAAATTTCATGATTATCCAGGACCCATTGAGATCGCCTCCAGCAGAGAACAAGGTAATGAAGTAGGCAAGTTTCATTGGAGTATCGACAACTACCACATTCTACTTCCTCTGTGGATATCTCGGTTATGCTACCTTTGGGAACAAAGCACCGGGGAACATATTAACTATTGAAATCAGATTTGGGAAAAATTATATTTTTTTTATTTTATTCTTCTACTGTGCATCTCTTTATCCACACATTACATTCTTGCAGAAGAGGTACAGTAGATTTAGGAGAAGATTAAGGATATGAGAAATTTGAGGAATCTGTTTCCTAATCTATAGGAAACAAAATATATAGATTTATTTTTACTATATTTCAATACTCCCCCTCAAGTTGGCGCATAGATATTAAACATGCCCAACTTGTCCACAAATTTCAAGAAGAGCCGATTCGAAACTGCCTTTGTTAGTATATCCACGAGTTGATCTTCTGACTTCACCTTATAGATCTCAAAAATTTTCTTATATAATTTCTCCTTAATGAAGAATCTATCCACCTCTACATGATTCGTCTTATCATGTTGAACTGGATTGGTAGCAATATCACGTGCCGCTTGACTGTCATAATACACCTTTAACAGGCTCATTCGGGCCACAACATTAGTCTTGTAACAAAAGTTTCAGCCATAAAACTTCAGTTATACTTAATGCTACTGTGTGATACTCAGCATCTGCACTAGAGCGTGCAACAATATTTTGCTTTTTGCTTCTCCATGTAACTAAATTTCCTTCAATAAAAGTAAAATATCTTGAAGTTGAGAGCCATCAACAACAGATCCTGCCCAATCAGCATCAGTATATGCCTCAACCTTCAAGTGACCATATTTCTCCAACAAGACCCCTTTACCTGGAGCAAACTTTATATATCTCAGAATTCTCATCACGATATCCATGTGTTGTTCATGAGGTTCATGCATAAATTGGCTTACCACACTTAAGGCATATGACATATCCGGCCGTGTATGTGCAAGATACATCAACTATCCTACTAATCTCTGATATCTTTCCTTATCACACGATACCTGATCTGGATCATTGCAAAGTTTCAGTCCTTCTTCTAACAGTGTATCAATAGGTTGACATGCAGACATTCTATTTCCTTCAACAAATCAAGAGCTTACTTTTTTTTAGACAGAAATATACCCTTTCTAGAGCGAGAAACTTCAATACCAATGAAATATCTCAAAGGGCCAAGCTCCTTTATTTCGAACTCTTTTGACAAGCAACTCTATAGTGCTTTCTTCAAATGACACACTTTATTACTATGTTGGACATGTTTATTCGATCCTAGTGGTAGATCCAAATAAATCTCTTCTGTCAATTCCCCATGTAAAAAGGCAATCTTCACATTAAATTGTTGTAACGACCAGTCAAGACTAGAAGCAAGTGACAGCAGAACTTAAACTGTGTTAAACATTGCCACAGGTGCAAATGTTTCATCATAATCAATTCCGTAAGTTTGGGTGTACCCTTTGGCATCCGACATTGCCTTGTATTGCTCTATTGAACCATCAGACTTATACTTCACCGTATAAATCTATTTGCATCCTACTGGCTTCTTTCCAGCTGGCAGTTCAACCATCTCTCAAGTCTCATTCTTCTTCAAGGACTTCATTTCCTCATCCATAGCTATTTTCCACCATGGATCGACTAAGACTTCCCTGCACACTGTTAGGAATAGATACTACAGATAATTGATTCACAAATAACTTATTTGATTCAAACAATCAGTGAGTGGACACATAATGACTCATGGGATACTTGACATTACTAATGGGATCAGGTTCATAAGTAGGTTTTGAGATACCTCTAGTGGTACGATTTGGGAGTTCCTTTCTTGGAGCGTCGGAAAACAATAATGATTAGTTTGGGGAATCTGACTGTGCTAGTGGTGGAGAGGACACTAGCGATGGTATGAATCCCGACGGCTCATCTTCGGGGAGGTTCGGCGACGATTGTAGTTCCTTGTGGAGATCTTCTCTCTCAACCAAATCTTCATTTGAGTGATCATGATCGTCACTACTTACATCCAGAATTTCACCCATTGTATCTAATTATTCACTCTAAATGGTAACCACTTCGTCATAGGCAAGAGTCTGAACTTCACTTCGGTACTCCCTTTGAAGTTTAGCCTCAGGGGAAAATATATCTCATCTTAATGGAACACAACATCCATAGTCACAAACATCCTCTGAGTTGATGGATGATAAAAACGATACCCTTTCTTATTCTTTGCATATTCCACGTAAACAAATTGCATAGCTCGACGAGTTAACTTATTTTGCTCGTGTTGATGAAGGTGAACAAATGCGACACACCCAAACACACGAGGCGGCAAATTGACGAATGTGGGTACATTCACAGCTTTAGTTAATGCCTGAAATTACGTGATGAAATTTAGGATACTAGAGCGAACTCAGTTGATTAAGTATGCAGCAGAAGCAAGAGCTTACCCCCAATACATGAGTGGCAAATTGCCATGAATAAGGAAAGCACGGACCACCACAAGCAAGTGCCTATTTTTTTTCTTTCGACAACCCCATTCTGTTGAGGTGTATACGAGCATGTAGTCTTGTGAACAATCTCATGTTCCACCAAATATTGTTGCAGATTCAAACTCAAGTACTCACCGCCATTATCACTCCTAAGAACTTGAATCTACGTTTTATACTATGTCATAACCCACTTGTGAAATTTCTGAAATAAACCACTAACTTCACTTTTAGACTTCATCTAATAAATCCAAGTCATGCGAGTACAGTTATCAATAAATGTCACAAACCATTTTACTCTTCCAAAAGCAGTATTTTTGGATGAACCCCAAGCATCAAAATGAATAATCATAAATGAGAGAGAACTTTTACTTACATTTGGGGGGAAAGAGACATGGTGACTTTTTCCAAATTCACACACATCACACCGAAAGGTAAAAATATCCAACTTCGAAAATAAACTTAGAAATAATTAATTCAAATAACCAAAAGAAGTATGCCCTAGACGTCGATGTCATAGCCAAATCTCTTATTTCTTCTTTTCCCCCTCGGATCCTTCCACAGATGGAGCTTGAGTCCACGTGCTTGAACTTTCCGATTCTAAACTCAAGTAATAGAGCTTCCCGTGTCTAACACCATAACCAATAGTCTGACAAGTTCGAATATCCTTAAACACATAATAGGATGGTCAAAAAATTACAATACAATGTAAGTCAGTAGTTATTTGAGCAACAAATGATAGGTTAAAATTCAAGGATGACACAACTAACACAGTATTTAAGGTTAGATTTTTTATGAGAGATATTGCACCCTTGCTAATAACAATGGCAAGATCTCCATTAGCAGTGGACACTTTAGATTTGGTGGATGGTTATAAGGTTTGGACTTGTCTAGAATCAAAAGTCATATGATCAGTAGCATCCAAATCAATTATCCTTGCATTATTCATAACGAAAGCAGAAATATTAAAGACCTTACCATTATTACTTGCACCAATAACTAATGTAGAGGCCTATCTAACACTCTTCTTAGCTCCAACGGCGAGAGTGCATTAGTTGCGATTCTTCTTCCAAGGATCCCTGCTATGATCCTAGTTCTCCAGGTAGCTGATAATCTCATAATAGCAAGCTTCTGTGTGGCCAATCTTGTCACAAAGAGTACACTTCCTTGAATCATAAGATAGTTTTAGTCCAGATCGACCTAGGTTGCTCTTTGAAGAACGGTTCTGAGCCACCAATTCATCTGCATCAAAAGGTTCTAAGGAGTTTTTCATGGTGCTTTGTGACAGAATGGAAGTGGCACAAAATCTAAAACTACCAAGAACAAACAACAATCGAATGATCTAATTTGATCCGATCGGAACTGGTCAGTTCTCCGGGTTGGAGTTGGACATGAATCAATTAGCAACGCATCAAAATCCTCTCCTCAAGCCACAACACGGAACAGCAAACTCGTGTTCAATATGAGAGCCTCCGGTTGGCTCAGATCTAGATCTGATCTCATGTCTGAACAATGAACAACAAAGTGACTGTCAATAAGAGTTAGGATCTTTGATGATGACAATAGTAGCGATAGGGGTCTTCGACGGTCGATCGACGACGACGACAACCGTAGGAAGATAGGGGTCTTCAACTCCATTGTTGGATCGGATTGGTCGATGATGACAAGCGGTGACGTGATCGGGATCTTCGACGACGGGATGGGAGAAGGTGGGGGTTCCAGAATCAATAGGAATTTTCGACGGGACCGGGAAGTTGGGATCTTCGATGGGTCGACGGAATCAGGTGTCGGTGAGGGGTTTCGACAGCGACAACTTTGGGTGGCGGCGAGGGCATCGACTTTGCGCAGCGGTGAGGGCTCTCGATGGCGACAGGCAACAGCTTTGGGCGGCGGTGAGGGCTCACGATGGCGACGGCAGCAGCTTCGGGTTCGGATCTGGGTCCGAAGTCAGGGAAGAGATTGGTGATCGGTGAGGCTGTACAACATATCTTCTTCTTCATCTTCTTCACGTAGTCTAGGATTTTTTTTGGCTCTTATACCATATTGAAATAAGATTTGGGGAAAATTATATTTTCCTATTTTATTTGTCTACTGTGCATTTCTTTATATACACATTGCATTCTTGGGGGTACAATAGATTTAGAAGAAGATTAATCAGATGCGAGATTTGAAGAAATCTGTTTCCTTATATATAAGAAACTGAATATACAGATTTATTCATACTATATTTCAATATTAACTGGTGTCGAATTTTATGAACCTTACTGGTTGGTTGATATTAGCAACATTGCCTTCATCATTGAGCCCACTGCTGCAGTGATTGTCCCAACAGCCCCGACGATGGCCACCTCGCCATTGAGCCCACTCCCCGATGAGCGAGGGACTCGAGAGCTCAGATGTGTTCGCTCCCCGATGCATGCACACCAACGTGCACATCAAAGTCGCGAAGGGAGGAACTACATTCATCATCGCTTCGGAGAGGGCTCCGCCAGAGGCTATGGATATCAATGCCGACATGAGGAGTTTTACGAGGGAAGGGCCCAACGATGGGGTCCTCCTACAGGCCAGTATAGGCATAAGAAAACCCCACCCCCAGAGCACCGTCAATTCCAACCCAGGGGACATTCTCTGAGAGATCAAGAAAATGTTGCACGTAGGCAGCAACACCACCCTCCTTCCAACACCAACACCAAACTATGTTATCAGCACGAAAATGGTGCACACAGGGAACATCATCTCCCTTCCAACACCAACACCAATCCAAGTTATCAACCGCTTCATCAACCTCAACAATCAACTCTACTACACCCTCATAAACCCTCTGAGGAACCCCCCAGTGGTTCTGACCATCCCCATCACCACCGTAGACACAGGGAGAACCATGAACCGTTACAAACAACTCCGACCACCCCCCTCAACCCCACCACCTTTCAACTCGCAATTCCAACAACACTGGAGTGCCATTCAACTAAATCTCACGCCGAGTGAGCCCAGGAAGGGGCTGCGCTAGACGGGACTGCGGTAGAAGGGGTCTCCGGAGATGTGGAAAGGGAGGGGCAGTGGGTTCAGGTTAGGGGGAAGAAAAATAAGAGTCAGGATTGTCTCACTAACCTTCAAGCTGATCAGGCCATACACATTAAGAAGCAGAGGAAGGGCAAGCGTAAGCCGGTGCCGTGTTTCAACTGCGGGGATCTAGGGCACAACAGGAGTGAATGCACCAAAGAAGTGCGTTGCCTCAAATGCATGAAGTGGGGGCATCTCTCCTATGTTTGCACCAATGTGGTGGAGACTCACAGCGACGAAGAGCACCCAGTCAGACGGGGGAAGTCCCCAGACAATCCCACGGTGATTCGATTGGCAAAGAGCCTGGAAACCATCAAAAGTGAAGAACGATGGCTGCGGCAATGGTGCGCCATTGCCAAAGTCATAAAAGGGAGGCCTTCAGAGGTACATGTAATGCAAGCACTTACTGAAAAATGGCCTATGAGAGCTCATCGAGATTGGGTTGTCAAGAAGTTGTGCCATTTGCAATTCCTAGTCTCATTCCCTTCGCCGGAGAAGGTCTCAGAAGTTGTAAGGTTAGGGAATGTCGATTTTGGACACTTCAAACTTGAGTTCAGCGCATGGACGCCAACGTTTGGAGCGGAGCTCCCACAGAGAGAACAATACTGGATTTGGATCCACAACGTCCCCCTACACTTCTGGAAGAAAGAAGCTCTTCAAGAGATAGTAGCGGAATTCTGGACGGTGGTGGACATAGATGAGAAGACGGTGTGACGGTCCGAGATTGTCTCAGCGAGAATGCTTATTAGAAGCACAGATATATCTTTGATGCCACGTTTCGCCAAGGTTTTTTCCTTCGAGGAATCCTATCTCATCAGATTCGTGCTAGAGAAGAAAGAAGAAGCACAAAAGGGACAGGCGGCCATCACCTCCCCCTCACCAACATCAGCCTTCAGAGACACCAGATCCTACCGGCAAGTGGTCTCGCCAGCAAAGGATTTGACTATCGATGGTTCCCATGAAGTGGAAAGGGCTCACAGGGAGATCATCAAGGCGGTAATGGGGCAGGAGCAGCGCCATGGTACACCGACAAAAATGGTCAGTTGAGTCAGGGGTCTCTCCGTCAAATCCAGCGGTTAAAAGCTCGCAAGAACCTTCAACTCAGCAGATCGGACGGTGGACCAGCTCAAACTCCCTAATTTGGAAGGGACAGAGACCAAACACTCAAAAGGAGTCAAAAGTATTACCCAAAATGATGGTTTAGCCCTGCATGCGACAGAGGAGGAGTGCGCTGGGGCTTAGAAGGGAGAGGCAAGGATGGCAGACCCTCAAAATGGCAAAACTCCACTCTGCAACAACTTGCAAGCCTCGAGACTGGGGTTGGTGAAGGAAACCACCAGTTTGGGAAAGAAGACAAGCAAAAGAACACTCTCGATCAAAGAGTGGGTAACCAAACGATGGTTTTCACCAGATAAGGAAAAAGGAGTTCTTTTGGACTAGGGGGAACAGGAGGCAGACGCCATTTTGGGAAAAGCGACGAGCAAGGCTCTGCTCAGCCACAGAGAAAAGTGCACTATGGCGATCGAGATTGGCGCTGAGGGAGTGGGTAGCAAAGCTACTCCTTTGAGGAAAGGCAAAACAAGTAAAGAAGACAACGGAAGAGAAGGAAATGCTAAAGTGCGGAAGGAAGAAGATAGAAATAGCAACCCTTTGATTTTAATGCCACACGCTTTGAATCCCACGCCATCTGTCTCCACCGAACTCCTCTCCAATCCCACATTGCCAGCTGGCGAGAGAGGTATGAATACAGCCCCATTAATTTAAACGGTGATTGATTCATTTGAGGACAGCGGTACGATAAACCGCAGAAGAGTGGCTCATTATTCTTCAAATGAGTGTAAAAGTGGTGGGCAGGTTTGTGGGCTATTTATAGGTGCTAATGGGCCCAAAGAGGGATCCCAAGCGCTTCTTATTGTCTCTGGGACTAGTAATTCTAAAAGTTCGAACAATCAGACTGGTAGTGGGCCCACCGAGGGGACCGCAAAGGAGAACACCACTATTACTATTGATTTGCCATCTTGTGGGGTCAATAAGGAGTCCGCATTGAGAGTGCCTACTCTACAACCAGATATTCAACATACAGATAGTGAGGAGGACCTAGAAGGGCGGCTAAATCTAGATGAAGAATTCTCATTCTCAGATGAGGAGTCCGAGGATCTAGAGTTCATCGCTAACACTCAGAGGGAGATCTCACCTGAGATGGTCTCCACACTTCCAGAGTCAGCACCCGGAGATAGTTCTAGAACGTCGCATAGGACGGTTGGGTTCAGAGTTTACCGATCGCCCAAGAGGGCTCATGTGGAGTCCTTGGATGATTATCTAGAGGTAGCGGCGGCAGCCAAAGCTGCTAAATTCGACAACGGAGGTACGACAAATTTTTTAGCTACTATATTAAATTTCATGTTAGATTCTGAAGTTTTTTTCCTAGCTAAAACATGTAGGTTAGAGGTCTGTGACACAGAGCGCAATGCTTTACTACTCAATAAAATTAGGAGTTGGAAAACTGAAAGGGTTAAGACTTGTTATGAAAAAATTCTAGGAGATAACGCTGGGTCGACAGACATCCCCGAGGATGAAGCTGGCCCCACACCCACACCAACGATCACCCCTGACAAAGTCCCCCAATAAATACACTATTCTGGAATGTTAGGGGGCTGGGGGATAGAGGGAAGAGAGATATGGTTAGGGACGTTATTAACAATTCCAAGGCGAAAGTGGTAGGACTACAGGAGATCAAACTCCAGCACGGGCTCAAACTCAATAGAATCGGGGGTAATGGAATCAAGGAATGGGTGTTACGCCCATCGGCAGGAGCCTCAGGAGGGATTGCTATTGGGTTCAATTCGGATATTCTCACCTGCATCGAGGTATACAGTGGAACATTCTCCTTGACCACCCGACTGAAACGAAGGTCGGATGATTGGGTGCAAACGGTGACTGTCGTTTACGGGCCGAATGTGGCTACAGAGCGAGATGCCTTTTGGCAAGAGCTAGTCAACATCCGACATTGCTGGTCTAGAGCTTGGATTGTCGGGGGAGACTTCAACATCACCAGATTTGCTTTCGAGCACAAGGGAAGAGGCTCCAGCAATAGACACAGAGAGAAGTTCAATAGGGTGATAACGGAACTAGAGCTAATAGATATCCCAATTAATGACAGACTATTCACATGGTCTAATATGCAAGCGGCTCCGGTTATGGCCAATTTGGACAGGATACTAGTATCGATGGAATGGAAAGCTAAATTTCCATTAGCTACAGCTAGATCGATTCCTAGACCCATGTCAGACCATACCCCGATCCTGCTCGATGTGGGGGTACGCGGAGCGCAGAGGACACGGAAATTCAGATTTGAGAAGGCCTGGCTGGAAATTGAGGGGTTTCATCACATGGTGATGGAAAATTGGGCGCTCCCAACTGCAGGCAGGGACACGGTATCCCGATGGTGTGAAAAAATCTGCAGATTGAGAAAGCGGCTGCAAAGATAGAATCGGTCTAGGTTCTCGACCATCTGGCGTACAAAAGTTTCTTTTTTGGAAGGAATCGATGAGCTAAAAAGGGTGGAAGAGACAAGGGTCTTGTTACAAGAAGAAAGAAATAGGATATTAGAGCTCCGGGGAAATGTCGTCAATCTCTATAAGCTGGAAGAGATCAAATGGCAACAAAGGTCAAGGATTTCGTGGTTCAAAGAAGGAGACGCGAATACAGCCTACTTTCACCGAGTGGCAAGCACAAGACGTAGATCCAATCTCGTCCTATCAATTCAGATGGACTCGGGAACATCGCATGACGAAAAGGTGATCTCCACAACCTTTCAGAATTACTACAAGGCCCTCTTTGGAAGGAAGAATGATTTCAGGATCCCTTTGAGGGAGGATTACTGGCAGGCATACCAGAATGATTCAGTGCAAACTTTCTCCAATTTGGAGGAACCGTTTTTGAAAATGGAAGTGAAAAAGGCCATCAACCAAATAGGCGCAGACAAGTCACCTGGGCTCGACGGCTTTCCGATGATGTTCTTCCAAGTGTTCTGGGAAGAAATTAAAGGGGACATCATGGCACTGATGGAGGAATTTTTTCATAACAATCTCAGATTGGGCATGTTCAATTTTGTGGAAGTTGTCCTGATACCCAAACGGGAGGAGTCTAAGCGGGTGGGGGATTTCAGACCGATTAGCCTCATTAATTGCTCGGTGAAGATCATCACAAAGGTCCTGGACATCCGCCTGGGTAGTATAATGGATAGCATAATCAGCAAAATCCAGATGGGCTTTATCAAGGGCAGATGTATCCTGGATTGTGTGGCCACTGCCGAACAAGTTATCCACCACTGTCATACGAGCAATTCTAAGAACTTCCTTCTAAAATTGGATTTTGAGAAAGCATACGACTCCGTCGACTGAGAGTGTTTGCTAGAAGCCCTCAGAGGGAGAGGATTTGGGGACAAATGGGTAAGATGGATCAAACAATGTTTACAGACTAGTAAGACGGTAATATCGGTGAATGGGCAGCTAGGTCCGTCGTTTCCTTGCAAGAAGAGACTCCGGCAAGAGGATCCGTTATTCCCACTTCTATTCACTATTATAGCAAATGTGCTAAGGGGAAATGCTAGAAAATTGTCGGAGAAAATGCTGGATTACGCCGGTGGCCAGCAGCACCTCCAATCAAGGATGCACGATTCTCCAGTATGCTGATGACACCCTACTGTTTGGGAATGGGACCAGATCAGAAACAATCTGCTTTAAAGGGGCCCTCTACTGTTTTGAAGCCTGGTTAGGTCTCAGGATAAGTTTTCACAAGAGTGTGTTGGATCCTGTAGGCAATGCAAGAAACACTAGAGGGGGGGTGAATAGTGTTTTATAAAAATTTAAAATGCGGAATTGAGAATTTCTTCTGTTCAGTCGACTTGAGAGATATACCAATCAACTGAAACCACAAAAAGAAAAGTATTTTAAAAATCTGTTAAGTCGACTTAGGGATGAGACAGTCAACTAGTCACACAAATTATTTCAAAGTAGTACGAGTCTGACCAGTCGACTTATATGAGTACACAGTCGACTGTCCAGACAAGTTTCACAGTAAAATTATAAACTGAGAGAATAGAAATGCAAGTAGAAAGATACAACCATAGAGTGCACACGATGTATCCTGGTTCAGTCCTCCCGACCTACATCCAGTCCCCAAGCAACTCACTTGAGATTTTCCACTATTCTTGAAAAAGATTACAAGAATACCCTACGACGTTCAGACAACAACCTTGTCCAACCCGTAGTCCTTTCTCTCAACTAGAGAAAGCAACCCATTCTTCCACCAAGAGTGACAAAATCCGACTCTACACCCTAGAATCCTACTCTTCAACCGAGAGGAAAAAGAAAAACAATAAAATTGTTTACAATCAACCTATAGCCTTGTTGTGATTGTGATATAGTACGTGGCTAATTGGTTGACTTCCAAATCTAATCCAAAACGAATTCAATGTTATACTGGACTGAAGACAGAGAACCAAGACTTAGTGAGTTTTGAAAGCTTTCCTCTCTTGAATGCACAAATCTTAAAATTGTTCTAAAAAATTCTTAGTAACATTTTGAAGGTGAACCTTAGGCTATATTTATAGACTAGGGTCCCTGGTAGTTAAAGACAGTTACCCATAACCGTTTGATCAACGGAAAAATAACGGATAACTCTTTTAAATTTGAAAAACGGCTTTTGAAATCAGAAAACGGTCAAAAAGCACTTGAACAATCGATTGGGTTGCCACTATGAGTTGACTGGTCAGAGTTTGAATAAGATCAGGCAGTTTTGTACAGACTCAGTCGACTGGTATAAATGGCAGTCGACTGGTACTCAACAGCTGATCTTGTTCAAGCTGTTTTGACCTTTGGATTTTATAAACTCACAGTTATAAAAAGTTATATGTGAGTGTATGTGTGTGTAACAAGGCTGTACATCAATCTAAGACTCAATAAATAGAAAAAATATTACATTTTTACAAGACACACAATTTTATGACATTTGAAGCTTTGGTCTTGACTTGAGTCTTGAGTGAAGCCATTGTCTTTATCCGAAGCTGTGCTTGATCATTTGTTCAGCTTTAGAGTAATGAGGCCTTTGTGTATCTTCTTGATACAACCTGCAATTATATATAGAGCATAGCACAAATATATTTTGCATTGTATTGTAATCATCAAAATCAAGAATCAACAGAGTGCACTGATTCCCATTACTCTTTCTGATGAAGAATCCCGAGAACATGCCACCATACTAAACTGTATGACGAATGAGTTCCCAATCAAATATTTAGGGCTCCCACTCAGACCAGGAAAACTCACTAAGTCGAACTGGTTGCCGATAATAGATAGAGTAGAGGATAGACTGTCTGGTTGGAAAGGAAAATTGCAGTCACTAGGAGGCAGAGTGATACTCATTAACTCTGTATTGTCTAATCTGCCCATTTATTATGTCTTTTTTTGAGCTTCCAAAGTGGGTTATCCAAAGGATTGACCGAATCCGAAAAAGATTCCTTTGGAAAATGGCAGATTCGAATAGGGGAGGTTACCACCAGATCAAATAGAGTTTTGCCTGCATGAAGAAGAAGCATGGAGGACTAGGCATCATCGACCTTAGAGATATGAATCTTGCCCTCTTAGGAAAATGGTAGTGGAAGGTTTTCCACCACGGTGGGAAAGGTTGGCAGGATTTCATTCAGCCATACCTACGGAGAAAAGGTACGAGAAGCCTGGGCTTTCGAGTAGGAGCTAAGGTCTCCCGATTTTGGAAAGGAATCACCAAAGCAAGTGGATCATTCAATTCAGCAGTTACGTCGAATATCGGAAATGGACGGTCCACCAAATTTAGGTGGGATAAGTGGTGTGGTGCTCAAACACTGAAAGAAACTTTCCCATAGCTGTTTGCCAAAACGAATCGACCTAATATTTCTGTGGCAGAGACCTGGAAGAGGAAAAATTGGAGGTCGTCGTTCCGAGGAGCTCTTACCCCAGGATTACATCAGCAACTGCTAGAATTGCAATCACACATCACATGAACCGGAAAGATGTGCGCCCAAGGACCAGACCAAATGCGATGGGGATTAGAGACTAAGAGAGCTTTCACGGTCAGATCTTTGTACCATCGAATTCACTTTCGGGGATGCCGACCCAGCTGGGCCCAGGTGTTGTGGAAGGCGAAAACACCACTGAAGGTCAGAGTCTTCCAATGGCTAATGCTCAATAATGCAATCCTTACAAGAGAGAACTTGACCAAAAGACAATTCCAGATTGTGACTGACTGTGGGTTCTGTAACATGAATACGGAAACTGTGAATCACTTATTTATTCACTGCCCAAGGAGTAAGGCGACTATGGTAGAGGTTTTAAGAGCCCCAGGTACAAGTGACTACCCCAACGATTATGAGGATTTGTGGATCGGTCCCAAATTCGCCTCGATTCTCCACGAAATGAAAGATGTGTGGTACATTGCCATTGCGGCAACTACATGGGTGTTATGGCTAGACAGAAACAACTTTTATTTTCGTGCTTCATGTAGTAGTATTTCTGGTAACCTTACTCATATCATGCATCTTATTTCTTTTTGGGCTACAGCTACCGCCATAGGAGCGAGAGGGAGGATTGCTAGAGTCTTCCAGGTGGAGGATTTTGATGATGAGGAGGTTGAGTTTGGGCCAACACTGGACTGAGGGACGACGCTACCCACACTCATCAGAGTCCCAATACCTACAGTCTTTCCGAGTTCGTTTCTGGCCTACTGTACTTCTGATTGGTTTTGATAGTTGTAGGATTAGACCCACCCCCCAGGGTTTTGTTGGGGGTTTATATTTTATTTCTTGCACTGTTTTTTATTTCCTGTTATGTACTTTTGTATCTCTCCCGGTACACCGGGATTGTTTTATTAATTTCTTATTAATGAAACAGGATGGCGTTATTCCACCTTTTATCTGGAAAAAAAAAACATTGCCTTCATCATTCATCCGGTTGGCGCTTTTCACGTAATTCTCATGTTATATATCACAAATTGGTCAGTTACTTTGCTACTTGAAAATTACCCTCAACCATAAATCTGACCGTAAGTCTGTTATATCATTTTCAAACGGTATTTTCCCAACTCATTTTCTCCCTAGTTGAAACAAGGGTCACATCAAAGTACTCAACTTCAAAACTTTTGATACAAGAACGCCCCCTTATCTCTACTGGATGCTTCAAATTCAACCTAAATCTTTTCTGATTGGTTTGGAGGACAATTTTCATCATCGTGGTCCCCTTTCTTGTGATCGTCCTTCCTTTCTTCAATGACATACTTGGTACCTTGGGCGCAGTAGGGTTTTGGCCACTTACTGTCTACTTCCCAATCGAGATGCACATTGCGCAGAAAAAGATCCCAAACTTCAGCAGCAAATAGATTTTACTAAAAACTTTCAAGTGTTGTTTGCTTCTTCATTTCGCTGGCAGCTGCAGTTGACTCAATTGAGGGCATGATCGACTCACTTTAACATTATGCACCCGTTGATACCAAATTATAAAGAGGCTCAACGAGAATTATAGTATCATGGCAGCAGTCCAATTGTTCTGGGTTCTCTATTGATTTTTTTTTTTTCATTTTTCATTTCATATTTAAAAAAATAGGTTTATGCCTTAATTAAGTGCTATATCATATTTGCTTTGTGATATTGGAGAGATGTCTCATGTAACCTAGTATATTTGATGATATAGATGATGATAAGAGTGATTCTTAATAACTAAAATAATTAATAAAGTTTTAAAAATCTTTACTATTTTAATAGAAGAGTTGGGGTTTGTAAGAAACAAATTCTAACTTTGTAACTATATAAACACGTATGATACACGTCTAAACTATATCAACAACTATAAATGTGCACCGCACGTGTAGTCCAAATCAAAATATTCAAATATAAACTATTTTTTTTCTTATTCAATATATATATTTATTTAATTTGATAACTTTATTTAATTCAATATATATAAACGTTTTTGAAAGATCACGTATAAAGTTAGAAAGCATCCGCCCACCTCAGCCACATAAACCTCAGTGGATTTCCCCTTTTGTGCTCCGTACTCAGACCTAACGCTTATAGACTTGATAGCACTAGTAACGAATTTCTTTCATCGGATCATTCAATCGCATGAGTGTCACCTATTGATTAAATCTAGCCAACTAGTAGAATATTTGATGAGCCAGTTAGCAATCATGTACTTTTGGTTATATAAAAATATTAATTTTCATTGTTCTTAAAATATGAGAAAATCTGATCATATGCCAAAAGCTTTCTTTTGTAAATATGGAAGGCTCTCAACAAAGATAATTTTTATTTATAAAAGCAATAAATACAAATATTTGTAGAGTGTAGTTAGAGCATCCACAGTGGTGTTTCTCATTTTCTATAATATGGCATCTACAGTAATAGCAAATAGGGAGCGATAGTGCAGTGGTCATTTGCTATATCTTTCTCATTTACACGAGAGACGGGATATGATATCTCGTCTCTCTTTTTTTATTTAAAAAAAAGCGTGAAACGGTATATGATGTACCGTTTGTCAACTTTTAGAAATTAATTACTTATTAACTACTTATTAACTATTAAACCTAATTAATTAACTAAATTAAATAATATAATAATAACTAAACTTAATTAAACTTATAACTAAACCTAATTATTATACCTAACCCACCAATTAAATACCTAACCCACGTTGACTATTTGACTAGATGGGCACAGACGGGGAATCATTCCCCGTCTGACCCTTTACATATTTTTTTTTTTTCGGACCAATCAGCGACGTGCATTTAAAAAAAAAATTACAAACGGCACAGACGGGATATCATTCCCCGTCTGACCCTTTTCTAAAAAAAAAATAATAAAATATTACAGACGGGATATCATTCCCCGTCTGACCCTTTTCTAAAAAAAAATAATAATAAAATATTACAGACGGGATATCATTCCCCGTCTGTATACAATAAACTATATTAAATTTTGTGAGACGGGGAATCATTCCCCGTCCTCTGTAATTTGAGAATTCTCAAATCGTTTCTCGTATTTGAGAAACAGACTTGATACGTTTGCTAAAAAATGACAAATATGAGAAATTTAGCAAACCGTTGCAGCGCTCGTTTTCTAAAAAAATGGCAAAATGAGAAATTTAGCAAACCACTGTGGATGCTCTTAGCAAGATTTCTTATATTTAAATAAGAAATAACACAATCGATTATTTTTTAGGATGGAACTCAATTTGACATATTAAACAATCCGTATCTTCCCCAACTAGATGGATAAAGCCGAATGTCAAATAAGTATATAAAATAAATTAATTAATCAATAAAAGTACAATAAAATACAAGAATTTTTTTTTACTTATTCCTACTAAGTTTTTACAAATTTGCATTGTGCCCTATTCAATTTTAATTTTGACAACCTTCTCTACTACTATTATATTTTCTTATAGGGGGCGTTTGGTACACGAATTGAAAAATTTCTAGGAATGAAAGGATTTCCGGGAATGTGAGGATGAGAATGAAGATTTTCGAAAATGTTGTATTATCGCGTTCGGCATAGTACATTGCATTCCCAGGAATCCTTTATTTTTGTAATTTTTTATTCTAGTTTTTTGAGTTTTTTTATTGTTTGTTATGAAAATCACATGAGAATGCTCAAATCCCATGATTTTAGGATGAAATAAATTTTTTATTCTAATTTTTGGGCTATTTTATTGTTTGTTATGGAAATCCCATGAGAATTCTCAAATCTCATGCTTTTTTGGGAGAATGGAAATCCTTCCCAATAAAGAATTTTGATTCCCTTGGGAATCTATCATTCCTTCTAAAACTATGATTGTCACATACCAATTCTCTTGCACATTTTCACGCACCAAATGCCCCCTATGTGTTTTACCATATTCCGCCTATTCATTCATCACATACGCGTGACTTAATTAACTATTTTGTATGCCTAAGTTACCCCCACGTTTTATTAAGTTTTAAAAAACTTAATACTTTTAAATAGGGCGAGTTAATGGGGTTTGGATCTAAAACAAATCCACCTAAAATATGAAGAAGATGATAAAGTTCATAGGTTTAGGTCCACTTCAAAGAAGATGTCGACAGTGGAGTTGCAAGTGGTGGTAGTGGATTTGGGAGTAGCGACGACCGATAGAGTTGAGGTTATTGGATTTGGGTTGGACTTTAGTTGATGGATTGAGGTTAATGGCGAAGTTATTAATTTCAAGATGAAAGAGAAGATGGTAAAGATAGGATTTGGTTGGGAAGAGAAGATGGTGAGGAAGAGCGGTTAGCAGATTCGGTTTGGATGAGAGAAGATGAATTATTGGATTCGGGTGAGTACATAGTAGAGAGAAATAGTGAAGAAGAAAAGAAGATGATAGGGTTCATATCTAAGGGTCTGTTTGGAAACATTTAAATTGGGTAATGGAAAGGAATGGAATGAAAATGAATGGAGAGGAGTGGAAAGAAAGAGAAATGGATGAATTAACTTTATAAGTTGTGTGTGTTTGGCAACTGGTGGAATGGAATTGACTTTTTTTTATTTCCATTCCCTAGTCTTGTTTAGCAAACAATGAAATACTATGGATTACGGTATTTTGAAAAACTTTTTTATAACATTTGTACATGGACATACTTCTGACATTTTGCATTTTAGGTTGAGTAATGAATAAAACTGTTTTCCTGGAGAGAAAAAATATACTTCTGACACTCCCACAACATAAAGTATAGATTATGACATTATCCTCCAAACTCAAGCTAGAGCACTCTACGTTCGGATCAACAAAGAAGTTTGATGACAAGTATTTTGCTAAGAAAGGCAAAAGGAAGCAGAAGAAGACCAAGGGCGAGTTTTTTGAAGGCGAGAAAGAGGTTTGCGTCCTTAATTTTACTCAGTGCTCTTGCCAGTGCTCTTGCCAATACATTTTTTGTTTCCTGTAACTCATGCTTAATTCGTTCTGTTTGTTTTATAGGAGAAAAAGGGTATTCCCCAAGAAAAGAAGGATGACCAGAAGGCTGTGGATTCACAGCTATTGAAGGCCATTGAAGATGTTCCAGAGTTGAAGTCTTATTTGGGCGCCAGATTCACACTCAGGGATGGCATGAAACCCCATGAGCTTATGTTTTAAGCTTTTGAATATCACGTTCTTTCTAAAGACTAGATGTATTCCTGATTTGAATTCAGAGAGAAACAGTTATATTTGTCACTAGTGTATTTGTTGGGATGGCTGGAGGATCGATGTCAACGATCGAGTGGGTTCGGAACTGGGAGGCAGGGAATTGAGTGAGAAGGGTGAGGGAGGATCGAGAGAAGGGTGAGGGAGGATCGATGTCAACGATCGAGGAATTGAGAGAGAGAGAAAAGAAAGAGACTGCTAAGTGGGATGCTATCATTTCTCTATCCTGAAGACTACTTGTAAAGTGTATTCTACCTTCTCCCTAGAAGCTGCACTCAGGGGAGATCTTCACAAGTAGCCGAAGCTTCAGCAAGAAGAAAACCCAATTTGAAGAAACCAACGAGAGACGGAGAGAGAGAGAGAGAAAGAGAGAGATAGTTGATCAGAATTGTGATTTCCTTTCATGTTCGAGATTGAGGTTTCGCCGTGATCGGGGACGGAATCCTTCGCCATTGCATTCGAGAGGTGATGGGGACGAAGAGCCCTCTCAAAATTTGGAGAAGAGGGTTGAGTTCTTGATGGATAGAGAAGAAAAATTAGTTGTTTCCATTCCTTTACCCAGCTTTCCGAGGGGGTGGAGCGAGAATAGAATTCGGCTCAAATCTTTCTCTAGGGAATGACATTTAATTATTTCCTTTATTTTCTTTTTCAAAACAAACAGGCTGTGGAATAGGATAAGATGGGTCCATCCGCAGTATTCCATTCCTTTCCCTAGTTTTTTGGGTTCCCAAATGCGCCATAAGATCCTCTGCTGAGTTGGATTGGGTTGGAGAGCGAGTGTGGGGAGAGAAAAGAACAAGAGGGAGAGAGAGGTAGAGGAAAGTTGGTACAGGTTCGGGTTTGGGTTTGGGTTTGGGTTTGGATTCGGGTTGGATTGTGTAGGGCATGTGAGAGATATGAGGGTGAGGAAGATTAAGGTCGGCCCCCACCTTGAGATCGGTGAGGCGGCTACCAGAGGTCCCTGAATTTTTTACAATTTTGGGGGCCCCCAAATTTCTATTCCCCTTGTGAATATATGCATGTATTTTGCGCGTAAGAAATTAAATTGTAAATTAGGGGCTCCGAAAAATAAATATTTGGACCTTTTGCCTCGGGCCCCTGGAAACTCAAGGCCGGCCATGAGGAAGATGAGCTTTTGGGTTTGGGTTTAGGTTTAGGATTTATTTTGGTTTGGATCTGTAACGCCCCGAATACCAAAATACGAAAACTCGTAGCTCAACAGGATCTACACTTCACTTCGTACAATTTTATAAGGAATTTTGAAACTTTTATTATACATCAATAACGCAGCAGAAAATAAATGAAGTACAACATGATCAATATACAATTTTAACAACTTGAGCAATTATCAGCATCAAATTCATCTTTATATCTCCTTGTAAGTTCCAAGTCTTGCATATGAATTTGTGGGCATGTCAGTTGCTTACAACCGACACAATGTTACAAACAACGATCCTCTCTATGTTGTATTATAATGAAATCTCTTACTTTAACAAACACAAACTTGAATACATATAAAAGTGTAAAGAGTGAGTATCCTAAATATATCAGTATATGATATGACTTAATACCTAATGCAGATGTTATACTACAATGACACTAATGCATACTTGTTCGGATTCTATGCATCCCATACTACATAGGTTCCAGGGCAAGTACCTACGTACTCCATATTGTAGGGTTAGATCCCGTACCATGCAGCCTACTACGATGCCTACTACAAGATTTAGACACCTTGCAAGTATTGACTCTCGCCCTTGGAATACTGGAGAACAATCCCTCTCTGTAGATCATTCTGTGGCCCTTACATCCATCATCCCGGATTACTGGGGATTGTCTCACTCCGCAGGTCATTCTGGAGCCCTCATTGCACAAGCATCCCATGAACGTCGCTCTCGTCTTGGAATACTAGAGATCGTTCCCACTCTGTGGATCATTCTGTGGCCCTTACGTCCATCGTCCCGAAATACTGGGGACCGGCTCTCTCTAAGGATCATTCTGGAGTCCATAACTCACGTTTGCACTCGTTTCGTCATATCTCCAACTAGTGTCTGTCCTTAAGTTTAAGTTATGATTGTTAAGAACTAGAGTCTAGCTTACCCACCGGTCTTAAACCAAACACCGAGACAGTTAACCCAATTGGTTACTTCTCACAATTCAATTATTCATTTTCATTTCTTTGCCGGTACCTGGGTCTCACTAAGCTTCTAAAATCAATATCTTTTCATGTTCAACAACTTAGGGTACTCATCCCCTTATAATTAATATTCTCAATTTTCATGTATTCATATTTTATTCAAATTCTTTTATTCATTCTTATTCATTCATCAATAAGTACAATCTCAACCTATTCATTTTCACAATACACTTTTCATATTCATCAAAACTTTCTCAATACAAGTTAATTAAGATTAAGACATAATCTTTTTAAAATTCATCTTTGAAAATTTATCTCATCCTCTTCCTTTGATTTATTTTGAACTAATCTTAACATCTTTAATCCTAGACATATATATTTTTCTTAAGTTCATCTCATCTAAGCATGAATATGATCATTACTTTTCCATAATATAACTTAAAACAGTGAGAATATATTTTCAATCAATTCGTTTAAGTATCATTTGTAAAACAGTAAATTCAAAGTTAGAAAATTACATTTCATTCTATTTGTAAAAATCATAGAAAATTGTATACTTCACGAAAATTAGTGTTTTTTTATATCAAACTGAAGGTATACAAGCATACTATAATTTTGTAATTATAAGTTTTGTCAAAATACTGTATCTATAACCCTGAATTCTTCAAAATATACAGTGGAGTCGATATACTGAAATACTGCCACAGTACAGTCTTGTAAAATTCATATAAAATCCAATTCTTTGTGAAAATTTGATTTCTTAGACTTTCCAGAAAGGTTAACGAGTCTACTACAATTTCGTAGTTCTGACTTTTATCAAATTATTTCATTTACAATGCTGAATTGATTGAAAACTGAAAGGTGTGCAGATTTCCAGCAACCAGCCAACTACTAACCAGTTTTGAGTTTAGATTTTATTAAAATAGTAAATGACCACCAAATCTTATGAAATTTTAAAGGGATGTTCCTGACACATACAAGATGCTTTCCAAAAAGTTTTTGTGCTAGATTCCAACTATTTCATTGGATACGATTTTCTAATGTGCAAACAAAATTCAAAACAATAACTTTTCTTAGCATGAATTAGTAACTTTGTGTACAAATCTATATCGATATCATTTAATCTAATCATAATGTACTACCATGTAATCAAACAACATCAATCAACTTATTTTCATGACAATCTTTCAATTAGCATGCATTGTCATTCTAAATATCATCATTACATTTTAATCACTACTCATATGCATATCAATTTTATATATCAATTTACCTACACATGCATGATACTATAATTTAGAAAGTTCAAGAAGACACCCACCTCAATGAAGATTCTAATGTAGAAGAAGACTCGTAGAAGTTGCTCCTAGCTCCAAGAATGGGACTCCCTTATCCTCCTAGTAAGTTCTCATTCCAAACAAGAATTCAACATCCCTCTCTCTTTCTTTTCCTCTCTTACTTGTCTTTTGTTTCTTTTGGTCTTTGGTGCAAGATTATGAAGAAAAGGGGGTGGTATTTATAGGGTTTGAGAAGATTCTTCTACCACTCAAATTAAGTGTTCAATTTCATAACCTACATAACCCCCTTCCCTATTGCCCACTTCCCATAATTACACAAACTCCCAACCCTTTCTATTCTTATGCATGGCTAACTCATCTTGTGACTTTTAGGATGCACTACGTGCACGTGCAACCCACAAGCACACACTCTCATTTGTTAGTTGTTATTTATTTGATTACTAGATTTGCCCGTGGGCACGTGCCTACGGCACGTCTTCGGAACGATACAAAACACGAAAAGGCATGTAAACAATAAAACAATAATTATGAGTTTGAATAGTATGGCAATAATTAGTTATAAATAAAAGTCTATGTTTTCATTAGTATATGTTGAAAAATAATTATAAATGGGGGTATAAAATCTAACATCTTAGAACTTTAAGTGTGAAAAATAATGAAATTTAATTGTTGAAGAAATATTTGCTATTAAAAATTTTGAAATTTTACAGAACCGAAATCTTAAAATCAAAATTTCTAAGTAAATAAAGAAAGAATGAGAGAGAGAGAGAGAGAGAGAGAGAAATATGAAAAAGTAAAGAGAGAAGAGAGAGATAGTAATAAAGTAATGAGTTTTTTTGGGGGGGGGGGGGGGAATTTTGATTTTGGGGTTTGAAATTTCGGAGGGAAAATGTGTTTTGTGAGGTTTGATATGGGCCTTTGATTTTGGGGGGGATTGATTGTGAGCCACTTGATAGCTTTCTTTGTAATTTATTATATAGATACATGTTGTTTATATGACAAGTGTACAACTAATTGTAAGATTTTTCTTAGTGGGCTTCCTCTTGTAGGCTTGGCTCATTTTATTTATTTATTTATTTTATTTTAATGGGCTTAGAGTCTTCTATTAGGCCTATAGGTTCTAATAGGCAACAGAAATATATGAAAGAAAATTATGCATAACTTTAAATAAATTTTAGAATGAAAATAATGATATAAAATTGCACGTGCGTTGCACGTGTAAAAAATATATTTTTATTTAAAAAAATTTATACGGGTTGTTACAACACTCATTCCTTAGAATAGCTCCATCATTGGAATTACACTTAAAAAGTGAGAAAAACAAAGAAAGAGAAAAAAAAAAAGTTTTACAAATTTTATTTGAAAAGCTCAGGGTGATCTTTCATCATCTTTTCCTCTGATTCCCCAGTGGCATCCTCAACAAATTGGTTTCTCCAGACGACCTTGACCATAGGTATAGTCTTATTCCTCAAGACTTTCTCCCGTCGATCCACAATCTCAAGTGGACGCTCAGTGTAGCTCAAATCCAACTGTAGACCTTCTGGCACTTCTGGCAAATGATGACTCGGATTCGGAATGTAGCCTCGCAGCATAGACACATGGAAGACATTGTGTACTTGGGCCAACTCTATCGGTAGTTCTAACCGATAAGCCGTTTTCCCAATTTTCTTCAATATCTTATAAGGGCCTATGTATCTCGGGGCTAATTTCCCTCCCCTTCCAAACCGAATCACTCCATTGGTTGGAGACATCTTTACAAAGACAAAATTACCTTCCTCAAACTCCAGATCTCTCCTACGGTTGTCGGCATAACTTTTCTGTCTGCTATGAGCGTCGATTAACCTCTTTCTGATCAACTCAATCTTTTCTGATGTTTGTTGCACAATCTCTAACCCATATAGCTGCCGTTCCCCCAGTTCATACCCACACACCGATGTCCTGCACTTCCTTCCATACAGAGCCTCATATGGTGTCATCCCAATGCTTACCTGAAAACTATTATTGTAGTAAAATTCTACTAGAGCCAAATGTCTTTCCTAACTGGCCGCCAAAATCCAACACACAACATCTTAGCATATCTTCTAGTACCCGATTGACCCGCAATATTTTCTGTAAGACCACAAGCTATCATACATTTCTCACGGTTTTCACCCAAGTTTAGGTCTTCCCCTACCTCTAACTCTATCATCAACATTTATCAAATCATTCTTTCTAACGGTAGCACTACTAGGTCTACGTGTGATATGTCCAAACTACTTGAGACAATTCTCTCTTAATTTATCTTGAATGTAAGACCTTTACCATGTCTGGTATATGCTCGTTTCTAATTATGTCCTTCCTAGTTTAACCACATCCATCTTAGCATCCTCATCTCTGCTACACTCATTTTTTGGACATGTTGTTTGTTTATTGTCCAACACTCTGCTTCATACATTATTAATGAGCTAACATTCGTCCTATAAAATTTTCTCTTCAACTTCAAAGGTATACGTTTATCACACAAAACACCATTAGCACTTCTCATCTTAAGCCACCAAGCTTGGATCCTATATATAACATCTTCACAAATTTCTCAATCTCTTTGTATAATTGAGCCTTGATATTGGAAGCGGTTTCTATTAGGTCTCTCTTGACTATCAAGCATCACTACTTTCGTATTTGTGTTCTGAATATCGCTAAAATTACACTTCATACGCTCTGTTTTAGTTCTGCTTATTCTAAAGTCTCTACCTTCCAAAGTTTCTCTCCACGATTCTAATTTAACATTGATTCCTAGTTTTCTACTCTAGTCTCGTCCACTAAGATGATATCATCAGAAAAAAATATACACCAAGGTTCCTTATTTTGGGTTTCTCGTGTCAATTCATCCATCACTAGAGCGACGTAGGAACCGAACCTTGGTGTATACCTACTGTAATAGGTAGTTCACTTCTTTCTCATGTGGTTAATCTAATTGTGGTAATTGTCCCTTCATACATATTTTTAACTACCTTAATATACTGAATAGTTACTCTTTTGTTATTTAACACTCACCATACTATGTCTTTAAGAACTTTATTATAAACTTTTTCTAAATCTATAAATACCATATATAGATCTTTCTTATTCTCTTTATATTTTTCCATAAGTCTTCTAGTATATAAATTGCTTTTATTGTTGACCTCCCTGACATAAATCCAAACTGATTCTCGGATACTATTGTTTTCAGTCTCAGTCTATATTCAATCACTCTTTCTCAAAGTTTCATTGTAGGGCTCATTAATTTAAGGCTAAATATAAAAAACACCTCACTCAAGTATTGCTTAGTTTTAAAAAAAACGCACTCAACTTTTTTTAAAATTTTAAAAACCTCCCTCAACTATGTTTTCAAGGCATGAGTGACTAAGGTTTTTTAAAAAAAGTTTGGGTTCAAAACATAGTTAATGAAGATTTTTTTAAACTAGGCAATTTTTTAGTTAGGTTTTTTTTATATTTAGCCTTAATTTAATGTCTCGATAGTACAACAACTTTGTATATCTTCTTTATTTTTTATATATAAATACTAAAATATTTTTCCTCCATTCATCAAACATCTTCTAGGCCCTCAAAATCTCATTAAATAATCTTATTAGCCAACCCACTCTTACATCTCCTAAGACAGTTCCAAACTTCATTTGGTTTACCATTCGGTTCTTAAACTTTTCATATTTTCATCATTCCTAGAGCATTTCGAACTTTCGAGTTCCTAATTCTATGAAAAAATATATGGTATTGACCCTCCAATTCTTCTATACTAGTAGTTTACACGTACGATGCACGTTTTAATAAATATAGTTTTTTAAACTAAAAATTTAGACGTAGTCTTGATTTGAACTTAGGATCTCTTTTATAATAGTTATGCACGTGTATTACACGGATTGGTAGAATGACAAAACATTTACAAATGACACTAAGGCCTTCTCCCATTATAATATTAGAGATTTAAATTTCCCACAATTTTTTCCATTCGATAAGTTTTCAAACTAACTTCGTGTGATAGTAAAATTCTCTTATAATTATATGCTTATAATGGGAGTTGGGTGATTAAAGCCAAGACATAAGACTGGCCCCTACATAGATTCTGAAGACAAGCGTCCCCTTAATTTGATCTCATTGTCTTGTCATTTTAAAGAAAGCAGAAAGAGAAGAGGAAAGCAAACGATTGCGTGGGGGATTCTGTTAACTTTTGAATTAGTGAGTTTTGTCCCCATTGAAAATGAAGACGCATGACATTTTAGGTTGCCCATTGTTAGTTTTGAAGGGTCACAGTAATAAAGTATGAGGAGACATTATAATCTCTACTACTACAATGGGAGAACCCCTTAGTCCTTAATCCAACCCGTGCAGCGCACGTGTTGGATTATGGACTAACTTTGGTAAATATTTTCGAAAGTGGACCAATTTGATAAATATTTTCGAAAGTAGATCAGTTTGGAAATTATTTTCTTTTTACCCTTTTCATTGTCCCTTCAATTTTTTCCACGTGCACGTGTGCACGTGTATGATACTAGTGAGAGGTGAATAGAAAGCAAATATGAGTCAAACATCAATTCTGTTTACATTCATTAATTCCTACATAAAGAATATTTAAAAGCGTCTAACGGAAATTAAGAGTTTGAGAATATATAAATAGTTTCTTTCGCATTTGAATTTGTATTTATTTAGTAATTCGGATACCTTCAAATATTCCAAATAATTTGATACTTAAACATGCATGTCCCGTATTTTAACGGACAAATGTCGATACTTATATTAATTAAAATACAGATACGAAATCACTTTGAAATTTAAGGCTTCACTGTTCTTTTGCTAATCCGTTTATTTAATCTATTTGCAATCTCTTCTAAATTAATAGGGGTGCCAAATTTTAGCCGGTAGGGCCACTGAGTACATCACCAATTGTGATATTGTTAGAGCATCTGCAGTAGTTGTCTAAATTTGAAGATTTTAAAAATTTTAAAAGAAAAAAAACCGCTGTAGTCGTTTCCTATATTTGAAAACTTTGAAATTTGAGAAACAGTGGCATCCTATATTTGAGAAGAGATTTGATCATTCTCAAATATAGCAATCGAAAGATCATCGATCGTTCGTCCTAATAACTTACTGTTAAATATTTCGGACGGTAGATGATGTTGTGTCTAAAAAAAGTTTTTTTTTTTAAGCGTCGGACGGTAGATCATTTACCGTCCCATTTTTTTATATTTATAATATGGACGGAAGATGATCTTCCGTCCAATGAAGATTCTCTCAGAATGGGATTGGGAAGGAATATGATCTTCCGTCCCTTATAAAGAAAATGAGTGATTTATTGAATTACTATAATACCCTCCTTCAATCCAGCGGCTACTAGAATTTCTCCAACGGCTAAATAACGGCTTTAAATTTGATCCCTGGCTATTTATATTCACTCTGTTCTTCCCCAAGATCAGACACAAAAATTTTCAATACAATCTCCTTGAAATTTTCTTCTGTATCTTTCTTTCTCATATATATATATATTTTTAATAAATCAATACAATGGCGAATCGTTCTAATAGAGGTAGGGCATACACTGCTATTGAAGATGTTACGATATCCCAGAGCTTGGTTGCTATAACTCAAGATCTGTTGATCGGTAGCGATCAATTTGACACACAGTTTTGGGATCGCATTTTTTTATATACATTTTTCGGTCTCGTAGGCATGACAACCGATAGAACGGCCGACTCTCTTTCAAGTAAATTCTCGGTAATTTCAAAAGAAGTAGCTTTGTACGATGCGAAGTTGGGTAGCGTAACAAATAGAGCAACAAGCGATAATACTGAGGTGGATAAGGTATGTATAGTTTATGTTGTTAATGTGAATTTATTATTTTCAAACTACAAATTTGAAGTAGTTATAACTAGTGCTTTTGTAATTCTGTAATTCGGATAGGTACGCGAAGCAAGAATGAAATACATGCAAACGGTCGGGAAAGCTTTCAAATTCGAAGAATGTTTATTTAATACTCAACCAAATTTTTCATTGCGTATAACCCAAGTTTTCGACTTTGTCCCGAATTTCCAATCCGGGGAAGGTGGTAGTACAACCCGTTCACTTACAACTGTCGACTGGGATTCAGATATACCCAATGAAGTCGATGCGCCTACCCCCCCTTTGCCGACCACCTGGCCGAAAAGCAGAGAAGAAAAAAGGAAAATGGACGGTCGAATATTCTAATTTTGCTGCAATTGTTGAAAAGACAAATTTTTTTAACACATTTTATAAAGAGACGCAGGCAAAGTGGGTGGTGATGAAACAAAAAGACTATGAACTGAAGGAATGAATGGAAGAAGATCGCATAATAAGTATGCATCTCCCTACTTTACCTGATACTCAATGCTTTTATTTCATGTGTAGACAAAATAAAATAATGCAAAAACAGGGTTACCATCTAGGGTAAAGTAGCATCAATTTGTAGCATTTATGTTGCATCATTTTTGTATCATGTTATTGTATCCGAATGTTGCAAGTTTTTTTATTATCTTGTATTAGGAAGGAAAAAAAATGTTGCATGGTAATTTGTATTATGGAATTCAATGCATTCAGATTTTAAAAAAACTAAACATACAATATTCTAGAAACATATACTTGCATTTGCTAATTCTCATCATCTCCATATTGATTCCAAATGTGCTCGACCAAATCTTGTCGAAGTGCATGATGTCTTTGTCTGTCATGTCGTTGTACCATGCGTGCATTTTGCGCTGCACGCTTAGTTGGTCCACCTTGGTTAGGTACGATGAAGGTAGAGTGAGCTTGTTGGTCGTACTCATAGTCTCTAATTCCTTATCCATGTCTTTCCTTAACAATCATATTGTGTAAAATAATACATGTCTTCATAATATAGGAAAGACTTTCGGCATCGCATAATCTGGTTGGACCTCTTACAATCGCAAATCATGTCTGTAAGACCCCGAATGCGCGTTCAACATATTTTCTTGCGGCTTCTTGCATTTGAGCAAATTTTCTCTTTTTTGGTGTATCTGGTGCCGAGTAAGTTTTAAAAATATTAGTCAATGGTGGGTATATACCATCCGCTAAATAGTATCACATATCATAATTGTGATTGTTAATCACAAAATCGGCCATTGGTGCACAATCATCAAGAATGTTATTGAATAATGGAGAACGGTTAAGTACATTTAGATCATTATTGCATCCCAGACATTCCAAAGAATGAATGTCAGAACCAAATATCATAAGATGCCACTACTTTGAGGATTATTGTGGGTTCCCGAACGTGTCCTATATACTATCCATGCCAAGCTACGGGATAATTTTTCCATTGCCAATGCATGCAATCCACACTTCCCAATATTTCGAGAAACCCCGAGAGTTGTTTTCTTTCAGTAAGCGTTGGAACTCAACGGTTCTTGGATGACTCATATACAGTGGCTCAAATATATTAACAACTGACACACAAAATCTACGGAGTGTTTTAAGAACTGGAGCTTCTCCGATTCGTACGTACTCGTCAACTGCATCTGCAGAAGATCCGTACACCAAACACCATACCGCCGCAGTAATTTTTTGATATGGAGATAAATCATAAGCTTTTGTTGCATTTTGTCGTTGAAGAAAGTATTGATCATAGCTTACAGTAGCTTCAAGTATCCGATTAAAAAGGTCCCGAAACATACGAAATCTTTGGCGAAATAGATAGTCGCCATAAATGGGATTATCTGAAAAATAATCCCTTCGAAGTTGCTTATCACCATCTTCTCTTTCGCGACGAATATATCGGCGGTGAAATGTATGTTGGCTTTGTTAAACGACAATAGAAAATATTTGCATACGGCTATTAAAAATTCTTGCAAGATTCTCGATCTCTTCGTCTGATGAAGTTGAGTTAGAAGAGGAGCTGAAATTAGCCATGAAAGAAACGAAACAAGAGAAGAAGTAGATATTTTGGTCTGATGATTATGTTCTAGATTTCAAACCAGATAGTGATAGTTAAATAGACTTTCTAGATTACTGTTTCTCCATATAACAAGTAGTAAGATTCTTATATGGAACAAAAAGAATGTAGGATTGTTACATTGGAATAAAGTTTACATAGTATTGACATGCTACTTTGTCTATATCAGGTGTAAGAATAAACCTATGGACATGATATTTTGTTTCCTGAGTGAATGGTGTAGGAAAACATACAAATATTTAATTGTGAGATTCTTCAGGTAGATAATTATTGAAAAAACATTGTAAATCGGTTCATTCCCATGCATTAAATTACAATGCAAATCAATATTTTTCACATGATATAATTATAGAACCCACTATTCCTCTTCCTCGAATTGTGAACACAGTACAAATTCTGGTAATTGAAAATATGAAGTCCCGATATTTAAGTAGTCTATATCCCTCTGCAACCCCCATTGTCTTGACGAGGATGGTCGGTCGCTAGATACAAATCTTCTACGAGAAATAGCTTGAGTGAGAATTGAATCTTTCAACATTGTTTCTAACATAATGATATACCGTAATTAAGCCCCGGTATTTGAAGATTCCTAGCAACTTTGGTATAATTTCTCTTGTAACAATATATTTTCAATAGCATATACAATGTTATATTTTTCGAATAAATTATTCTAAACAAATAAATATTTACTATGTACTCACATAAGATAGTGTGTCTCGCAGCTCAAACTCAAAAGATTCTTGTGGGAAACTTCTCGTAACTGTATCACCGCCAAAAAGTGGCAATTCCACTACACACTCGCCGTACCTGACAGGCCTTTCAAAGGAGATTTGTGTTGTATACTCGGTCGGCGCCAAAAATAGGGGGAGATGGGAAAGATAATTGAGCAGTAGGATCACTAATATTTGTTGGTCCAATGAAATTGATATTTGCAGCATGCGAGAGTATTTTCATAATAGCACCTATTGATACCGTAGCCCAATATTTATCGTATATATGTTGTTGTAAATGATGGACCAACTGAGTAGCGTCAATTGGTAGACTAACATCTTGTGGGGGGTATTCGAGACATAATAATAGGTAGATTTCTTGGGATAGCAATAATCACAGTCAGTTGGCAATAATAACAATCACCGAGATATCGTACACCCTGTATCACATATATTTACTTTAGAATATATTCAAACTTTATATGTAGGGTCATAAAATTTAAATTTACACCAGAGATGGATTGTCACCTGATCGCAAAATTGGAAGATAACTCGATGTCAAGACATTATGTTCGCGAGGACAATATCCTGCTCTCCCTCATATGACGATCCTCAATAAGGTCTCCATATAATATATGTCGATGTCTGCATCTCCAATTGATATCTGGCGATAGATATATTGTATCTAACTTGATCCGTTCTTCTCATCTCCAATTCGCTGCGATTCCAACGATCAATTTTCGATCGTTTGTTGCTGACTGGTAACGCATCCGTAGAATTATCTGGTGATGCACTTATTGGAACACAAACATGTGTGTATTCATAAGCCCAATACTAAGAAGTACTAGTTTAATTAGTTTCAATTAGCTGATATAGAAACTGTATTTATTATATCATTAAATAACGATTAAATTAAATGTTTCCTCTAATATTTGCCATGTGCCACTAAAATCCTTAACTTTATTTCTGCAATATGAATTGAGAGACATATACAACAATGCAAGTGCGGGACTACCCCAATCATATGTGCCCACTTTAGTGAGATCTTCAGGTGCTGCAAGCCAACCACATCTTATAACTTAAGCAGAATTGGAGAAATAAAACTCCCCAAAGAAGAACATAAAGAATGCTCGTGCAACCATCATTGCTACAGTATTATCAACTTTTGCTTTCTCGATTAGACTGCTATGAGAAACGAACAACGTATTCCCTGAGATTTTCAGTTAGATTCAGTTATTTTAGAAAAGAAGTGGGTCTTCATTGTTTCGAAAGGGTAGTCTTCATCATTGCACGAAGACTTTTCACCGACTTCGATGGATGTTCCCGTTAGCATTGCCCAATCCAACGGGGTGAATCTCAACTCGCTGCACGACAGGTAAAATGTATGGGTAGTATCCCACCATCTCTCAACTAAGGCCTCAATTAGCCGAGGGGATGATTTTTAGGTATCAATTGTAAAAAAAGGTGCCACCCCGCACTATCAATTACTTTCTTCACTAGTGGGGAACGAAAGCACACCCTGTATGCTTTAATTGGACCATTCCAATTTTTCCTAAAGTTACAAAAATCACCCGAAGAGTGCTCTATAATATGCTTATAATTATGAGGGCAGTCGTCGACAACCCATTTCCAGATTGTTGGATCACTGAGATCCACATCTGGACTATCTGATTCGGGTTATTTTATTCTCTTCCCATGATCTGAACCGGCTTGACTCTTTGATTTAATCCTACAAATAAATCTTCAGATCGACATGACGTTTTTGATTATATATATCAGAGAAGGAATTGAGAAGAAGGAATTGTAAAAAAATATTTTGGGACCGAGAAGCGAAGTCAGAGATAAGTGAGGGATGAGTTTGTATGAATGTCATAAAAATTATGTGAATATATATAGTTTAGATGGAGATAAACTATGAAGGGTAGTATAGGAAGAGCAAAAAAACAAATACGTGTGATGCTAGATGATTTCTCATCCTAACCCCCCCTTTTTTTTAACAACACGCTTGAACGAAACTTCATTTTGTGACCGATGTGAAATTTAACCTCACCCATGTCGGAAGACAAATCATGTCCCGTCCCAGGAACAAAAAATTTCATCGAATGGTAGATCATTTACCGTCCGTGCCATTTAAAAAAAAAAATTAACCTCGGATGCAAGATCTTGTTGCGTCCGTTGAGATTTTTTTTGACCTAGGACGAGATATGATCCCTCATCCCTGTCAAACTCGGGCATCTTTAAACTTTTAAAAAATTCATAATTTTTTTAAGGACGAGAGATCATCAACTATCCTTTAATTTAAAAAACAAAATCCCAAATTTTGAGTCTAAACGACTAGAGCAAGAAGTCAAATTTCCTATTTCTATTCTCCAAATACGAAAATTTTGAGTCTTAATGACTACTGATGCACTTAGCAGCCTTTCCTGACTCATCCTTCTTTTAGTCTTTTTGCTGCTACCTCAATCAAATCTGTTGAAATTCTTTGTATGAATTCAAATTAATTTTCGAACTTAGTATATATATGTGTGTGTGTGTGTGTGTGTGTGTGTGTGTGTGTGTGTGTGTGTGGTTTATTTCATTGCAAACGCATGCAAATCACTGATGCCTCTATTCAGGATAGCGGCATAGGTATATTAAGCCTAATGCCTATTCTGAATAGCAGCATCATTTGCATAGGTATATTAAGCCTGATGCTTATATATATATATATATATATATACATACTAGTTAAAATTTACCTTGCACCAAGTGCACATGGTTTGGTGAACATACCAATTGAATATTTTAACAATGTCCTATATATTTTTTGAAAATCAATTATAGAAAAAAATTCTCGTTAAGTAAGGAACTTTTTTCTTTAGAAAATCTAGCAATCATTTTGTCATTTAATGAATTAATGCACTCATTGTTCGCTGCTAAAATATCACGTTTTGGTGATGTAGCTAGGAGAGTGTGCATGTTGATGGAGTGGAGGAAAAACACTATCAAGCAAGACATTCTCAGATACTTCATAGTTCAAGTATTCAACGATCATATCCTTTGAAATTTAAACTAAATCATTGTCGGCAACATGCTCCTCTATGTTCCCTATTTGAAGCAATAAGTCACTGAATACTATATCTAATAGTGCCCTCATATTTTGTTGTAATTGTATAATTTCTATTTCTTGGCATGGATCTGATTTTACTAAGGTTGAAGCAATAGTCTCTTCCTTCGTTCCACGGGGTACCACTGGAAGAACTTGTAAAAAATCTCCAAATAAGACTTTACTCTCCACAAAGATCAAGATGGCTTAACAGAATACCTTGCTCTGACTTCTAAAATATTGATCATCTAGTTGAGACTATTCATTGCAATTCCATTTTCACACTATTATTAGTCAATGACATAGTGGAGGACTTTAGAGTTATAAGAGCAATTAGTGGATAGTTACATACAACCGCAATTGTGCATTGTACATATATAGTTGTTGAAGCCAAATAACCACAAACCTTAACCTCTTCTCTAATTAAATTATTATAATTGGTTTTTGAGGGTTCATGGAGATCTCTCATGTCAAGTCCGTATTTTCTATCCCTTGTACGTCGGCACCAGCTTGAAGACTAAAAGCAAGGCACTCACGTAGCACTTATGCCAGCATCACAGAGACCACTACATTAGCTATTGTTATATAGAATCATTCAAAGTACTAAGCACATGTCAAAACATGATTTAAAATCACAAAACAATGAATAAAAGAATATAATGAATCAGGATTGTGCCATCAATATATTCTACATGCAACACAACAAAATAGATTCAACCCAAAGATTGGGACATGTAACCAGTTTTGTGGAAGATAAAGCTGTGATTCAGTACCAACATCAATGATACTCATTAAAATGGACGACCACAACATAGATGGGAAGGTAACATGAAATGTAATTAATAATATTGATGTCAAGAAAAAAAAAGGAAGAAAAAAAAGAAAGAAAGATTAATGATCTATATAATATATACATTAATCTATGGGGTACTTGTCTGCTTGTCTAGAAGTGTGTTGTGCTAAAAGCAAGAGCAAGGAAAGAAATTCACTGGCCACAAATATTGCGTCAAACCAGCAATGGGTAGAAATCAAATTGAATGTCCCCACTCAGAATATGCATCTATTATGATCATAATCCTGCAACCAAAATTTATCATATAATATATAACTTTAGCAAACTCTCTTTGGAATGGAAAGGAAACACTCTACGAGTCTCATGGCATTATATCCACCAACAACTATTCTAATATTATATCCTAGTGCAGTCTAAAGCTGTCCAACACACTTCTATCACGGAAATATGCAAGAACGGAGAGCTCAAGACCAAAATATATGAAAGCAAGAACTTCAGTAATAGACATGAGGGAAACTATGTATTAGTTTTATAATCTAAACAATATCAAGGACTTTATTTTCAAACAAATCTATTTTTCGAGCAAGCAATAATAACCATACCCGAACTCAGTCGCTAGACTTTTCCTTATTAAAAAAGAATAGATGATACCAAGTACATGCCCATGATCTCAGATAGGAAATCATTGGTAGATGATCCACTGCCAACTCTTGAAACTGCACAGAAAAACTGCAAGAAAAATGATTGGATAAGCGACACGATTTGAATAAGAAGCTAATAATATAAGAGAAACACTTCAAGGTTTGATTCCTCCTTTATAAATTGGGGGTTCAACAAGTCGATTCTGTAGAACCCCGTATTTTCAAATATTATTTTAAATATTTGAAAATGAATTAAAATGATTTTTTTTGGAGATTTAATAAATATTTTCAGAAAAATGTATCCTTTTACACGTGCAAAACACGTGCAAATAGTTTCTTGAGAAGTTCAAAGTCAAGTTTTCTTCATGAAAAACCTATTATTTAATATTTGGGATTTATTTATTATTTTTCTAGATTTTTCTGAAATTAATTGGATCTATTTGCAAATTTTGAGAAAAGAAGGACCTTTTTGCAAATTTGTCGTTTTTAGGGGTTAAAATGAAAAATCTATTTTTTGGATGTTTTGAACAGTACTGGTTGAGATTAATGAGTATGTTTTACTTTTAAATCCTAATTTAAATGATTTTTATTGAGTTTTCAAGAATAGAACTATATATGTAAAGTTATATTTTGGAAGGACTATTTTGCAAATGCATTTCTAAAACCCTAAATCCTTATTTCCGGCCTATATAAAAGTGGATGTGTAGCTGTCATTCGCTGCACAACATTATATTTTGTGATTTTTGGGAGGATCAAGAGGAGGTTTTGGATCTCGCAAAAACGAGAGACTTCCTTGTCGGATCTCTTCATTTCTAAGGTGAGTGATATGAACTTTGTTTTGTGGTTTGGTTTATATGAACGATTGTTTTGTTGTTTGTTTGACGTTTTTTTATTTAGTGTATTTTGTATGAAAACGATGCAATGGCCGTTACTGTATTACGTATGTGAAATCTATGAACGTTTAGTAGATCTTGGTTGATAAATTTCTTATTGCTTGAAAACATATTAAGATTTGAGTATGATTATGACAATAAGGGATTGGATGGATGAACATCTGGATCTTGTGATTACAATCAGATTTTTGGTTATGAGTTGTGGAAGAAATTCAGTATTGAGAAATCCTAATGGAAGAGTTAGGAATTAAGAACATGAGAATTAAGTTTTGAGATATTGGTTGATTTGAGGAAATGTATCCATAAAGAGGATTATTTGAGATTGTCGTTTTTATCTGAATACAAATCATTTTAGTAAACGATGATTGCTTTTGGAAAACCCTAATTTTGATTATCTTGTACAACCAAACTATGCAGTCTGTAGGCCGACAGTCGACTGGCAGACCTTTCAGTCGACTGATACGACCCAGCTGCTATGATCTTTAGTTTCCTTGAAAATCCGTTCTGGACAGTCGACTTAGACCATTTTCAGTCGACTGGCATACTTAGAATATTTTCTTAAAGATTTCTGGAGTCTCTCTCTAGTAAGTCAACTTATGACTTTTTAAGTCTACTTATATTTTCTGGTAAGTTGACTTATGACTTTTGTAAGTCAACTTATATTCTCTGGTAAGTCGACTTATGACTTTTATAAGTCAACTTATAACACTTAGTTTATTTTCCTAAAATCATGAAATCTTCCCTTCTGGACAGTCAACTTACTTCCGTATTAGTCGACTGGTACTGATGTATTCTTATATCTATGAATGTTCTTTCAAGTTATTGACCTTTGGGGTCGGTTATATTCTGCGGTGTTGAGAGTCATTGATCTCCGGGGTTGGGTATACTCTGCGGTGTTGAGAATCACTGAGAGTGATTGATAACCAGGTATCTGATCTGTGGTGTTGAGAGTGACTGATAACCGGGTATCCAATCTGTGGTATTGAGAGTGATTGATAGTCGGGTATATTCTGTGGTATTGAGAGTCATTGATCTTCGGGGTTGGGTATACTTTGCGGTGTTGAGAATCACTGAGAGTGATTGATAACCGGGTATCCGATTTGCGGTGTTGAGAGTGACTGATAACCTGGTATCCGATCTGTGGTATTGAGAGTGATTGACAGTCGGGTATATTCTGCAGTGTTGAGAGTCATTGATCTCCAGGGTTGGGTATACTCTACGGTGTTAAGAATCACTGAGAGTGATTGATAACCGGGTATCCGATCTGCGGTGTTGAGAGTGACTGATAACCGGGTATCCGATCTGTAGTATTGAGAGTGATTGATAGTCGGGTATATTCTGCGGTGTTGAGAGTCATTGATCTCCGGGGTTGGGTATAATCTGCGGTGTTGAGAATCATTGAGAGTGATTGATAACCGGGTATCCGATCTACGGTGTTGAGAGTGACTGATAACCGGGTATCCGATCTGTGGTATTGAGAGTGATTGATAGTCGGGTATATTCTGCGGTGTTGAGAGTCATTGATCTCCGGGGTTGGGTATACTCTGCGGTATTGAGAATCACTGAGAGTGATTGATAACTGGGTATCCGATCTGCGGTGTTGAGAGTGACTGATAACCGGGTATCCGATCTGTGGTATTGGGAGTGATTGATAGCCGTGTATCCGAACTGCGGTGTTGAATAGTTTGATCTATAACTACTTGTACCTTTTTCTTCTATTGAACCCTATTATATGGAGACGTTAAGGACTTGCACCGGACCTATGTAGAATGGGAGGCATAGACTCCGACAAGTACGCATTAGAGAGTCTGCATGTAGAAATTGTGTTTTCTTGACTTGGTTTTATGTATGTGTTTTCCTGTTTTCTGCTACTACCACTTAGTTAAGCTACACTTGATGTTTTCATGTTTCCTGTCATTTCTTACTTCACAATACATGTTTAGTATATGTTTCTCTCGTTCACTACATGTTGTTTAAGAATCCATGCTTATCGTTTATTTATGTTGTTTATTGTTTTATGTCACTCACACCATTTATGGCTGACCCCTTTAGTTTTGGGGGTTAGGGTCATCTCTAGCGTCATGTGTTGCAGGTTGTTGCTTAGAGTTTGGAGGTTGGATGCTTGAGATAGTTTTGAGTTAAACTGATGTAATAGAGCTTCGTGTAAAACAATTGTAAAAAGAAGTGTTATAAAGAGAAGGTTGTAATTCAAGGTGTTTGTATTTCCGCTGTGTTTGAAAAAGATTGATGTAATAAAAGTTTGAATAAAATCATTTGTGTTTTTGGGCTATGTGTACTATTACATTGAAGTTGATGCTGGGATTGTGCCACGTATTTTCTAAGATATTATATCAGAAATTCGGGGTGCTACAGATTCACCCAGGACCGGCCCCACCAATGAGGCGGGTGAGGCGGCCGCCTCAGGCCCCCGGATTTTTTGCAATTTTAGGGCCCCCCCAAATTTATATTCCCCTTATAAATATAGGCATGTTTTTTGTGCGTAAAAAATTTATATTGTTATTAGGGGCCCCCCAAAATAATTATTTGGGCCTTTAGAAGTTTTCTCCTTGGGCCCCCGGGAACTAAGGGCTAGGCCTGGATTCACCTTAAAAAAAATTTCTCATTCAGTTTGTATATCATCTGTTAAAATTTATGAAGCATGGTATTCTAAGAAATATTGCCCAACTCCATTTGACAATTCAATTTCAAAGGTTTTAGTCTTTTAGGATACTCAACCTCAAATATAGAACATAACTGTACATAGAAAACATGTTTGTTCATGTCAGTTCATGTAGAACCACAAATAGTAGCAGCTAATATCTATCATAAAAGAAAATACAGAGGATAGAGAATATTGAGCACAATTACCTTCATCAGATTCATTAAGAAACATCTGATGGATACAACGATCAACATTCCTGTGAATAGCAAGGAGATATACTGGCACACCAAAAAAAGAACAAAAATTAAAAAAGTACAATGTTAGTTTGTCAGCCAAGAAAATGATAGAATACAAAGCTGCATGATAACTGCAAATATACAGTTAACTCCTAGAGACTACTTCTAATGCTGCATCTGGAATTCAACTCCTTAATGATATTTTAAGAAACAGTAGCATCACTTGGGCACCTTAAGCTGCCAAGCATTTCTAAAGCACTACTCCTTTGCCTAATCCAGAGTATGCTAAACGTAATGAAATTGTTGCCCCAATCATCATATACTGTAAGCCACAGAATCTACTTTTCACTTGACGCTAAATTATCCAATTCCTTACTAAAAATATTATCTTAAAGTAATTCATTCCCAGTTTTTGGCTAGTTAGCAAACTTAGCCCGAACGGTGGAATTTGTAACTCCCTCTGCTTGAAGGGCATTACATACACTACATGCAGAACACTTGTATCAAAACTTGATGCTTGCCAAACTATGTTTAAGCCTAACAAGTAATAACTACAACTTCGAAAACTTCATTCACCTTAAAGTTATCTATACTATAAAGTATATGAGGCCCATTCCCCATACATTATTTTGAGAGAAAGCTAATTACTTACATACCGTCACATATGATTAACATTTAACACCTAGCATGAGTTAAGAGTACATATACTACAAATCTGAACACCTAGACATCTCCACTCGATAATGGAAATTAGGTATGTTTGTAACCCATAGCTAGAAAGGTCTAACACATTAGAGGATTTTTCTAATCTTGACAGTACTTCAGGTGCATGTACTACCCAAACAGCAGGTCCTAACTCAATAACTTTAGGGATGTTTTTAGCCTTCATGTTTACATACCTATAAATAATACTTTGTACTAAAATAATTTAAAATTAAGAAAAGAACTATCAAAATGCTGAAGTCATAGATTATACGTTTATATAAAAATGATGTTCGTATGACTCCTCTCATCAAAGAATATAGTTAAGGCCAAAAGCAGTAAAAGCAAAATATGCAGTTAAAAGATTCATAGAGATAGTTTGTAAGAAAAGTACAACAAACACTATAATATAACAAGTAATGTCTATACAGACCCCGTTTCTCAGAAAGCTTATCCCATGTTAGCATTAAGCGCAACGTAAGGGCTCATTATTGTTGGAGTTTCTCTTATTTTCTAATGTTTCATCAAAAGAAATATATGCATTTTCTTGTAGATTGATCAGATCATCTAAGTCATCCAATAAACTACAATGACAACAACATTTAATGCAGTTTATAATCATCATAACATTAAATGAGAATTTAAAACAATGCATTCAATATGTCATGTGAACGAAAGTATTTTGAATTCTACGAAATACTGCATATGTTATTTGTTCTTCAACTTTAATTTTTATCTAGATATCATGGTTCATTCCCTTGTTAGAAATCTATCATTATCAGTCTCTGCATACTGCACTAATTTCAATTATCTTTACAGCTGCCACTTTTACAAATAGCTTCTTACAGCATGACTATAGCATTCAAAGTTTATGAATTCTCAGATATAGTTAAGGTACAGTCAAACAAATGGGATTAGGGTTTCAAAAACCCTAGAATTCATCAAAAATTTACCTCATGCTTTCACAAGCCAACTTCTGAACCCTGCGATCCGAGTCCTAAACTCGCTCGACGTACAGCTCCAACAGCTGCTTCGACACCAAATCCTCTTCCGACCAAAACCAAAACCAAGCAAATCAATAAGTTAAATCGACAATGCCAAATCCTCTTCCGACTAAAAACAAAACCAAACAAATTAATAAGTTAAATCGATAAAATCAATAAATTAAATCGATAAAAAAGAGATGAATTTCAGGGACGCTATATATGAAAGGCCTCAAATAACAAAGTTCTTCTCGGCATAGCTAGGGTTTGGCGGAAAATCAAGAAAAAAACAAAGGTTCAGATTGGAGAGGGGATTAGGATTGGGAGTGGAATTGGGGTTAAGGTTTGGGTTTTGAGAGGGATCGCGATTTTGGGGAGAGATCGAGAGCGGTGAATTAGGGATTTTAATTGGAACTAGGATGGGTCATGGGTATTAGGGATTTTGGGTTTTGATTATGATTTCTACTCAGCCATAGTCGTTCATCTATTAGATCAGAACAAATAAATGAATGGCCTGAATTTGCTAATTGATATTTAAATGAATGGTTAAGATTGAGTTGTCGAAATTAATGGCTGAGATCGTTTATGGATAGATTTATTGTGGCTTTTATAATAATAATAATAATAATAATAATAATAATAATAATAATAATAATAATAATAATATATATATATATATATATATATATGGTTATTTCATTGCAAATGCATGCAAATCACTGATGCCTCTATTTAGGACAGTGACATAGGTATATTAAGCCTAATGCCTATTCTGAATAGCTGTATCATTTGCACTGATGCAGCTATTCCTAGTAAGGACATCAGCGGTTTGCACCATTTGCACGCCACAGTGTATATAGGGGAAGGATGAAACAGCACATAAAGTTTTTCTTAATTTTCAAAGTTTTTATAATACCCAAAATAACACCCAAAGTGTGTGTGTGTGTGAGTATCACAAGGTAATTTGAAAAAAAAACTATCAAGTGGCTCTTCTTCAATTGAAAAAAAAAATCAGTGGCTCACATTCACTCTCCCAAAAGACATTTTTCCTCCCAAAACTAAAATTTTCTTCTAAAAGTTTTCATCCTCACTTTATTACTCTCTCTCTCTCTCTCTCTCTCTCTCTCTCTCTCTCTCTCTCTTCATTTTTTAGAAAAGGAGGATCTACAAAATCAGACATTTTTTAACATTTGATGGTTAGTAGTAATACTAGCATGTTGAATTTTTTATAACTTCTTTATGTGCTTTAACTGTATTTTCTTTATGTGTTTTGCTTTGTATGCATTTTTTTAATGTGTTTATAGAGCTTTTCATATACTGCATTGTTCACGAAGAGCACGTGTCCATGGGCAAACCTAATATATATGTCACGCCCCGCTTCCCAAAAATACGGAATACGAGCACATGACATTGGCCCGGCGAATGACTAACATCACCCATAAGCTGTTTATCTGATCAACTGAACAATATAATCAATACAGAACTGTTGCCGCTAAATTCGGTGTGGGGGCAAACAGATAGAATTTGTGAGTTCTTGGAAACCTGAATAGCAAACACCTAACCTGTTCTGCCAGAGCTTGACCGTTAACTCCCGCCGTTCACCTGCAAGGAAGTGCGAGACACCGGGGTTGATCCCGGCGATGCACCCTCCGACGCTCAAGTCAGTAACCAGAAATGATTATGAAAGAGCGTTTAACTAGAAAAAGATTGATTACCTCTTAATGGAGATGGGTGGGGGGTATTTATAGTCGCCGTTGGGATCAGATAAGGAATGTGATTTTTGTGATCTGATAAGGCATAAAATCCTTGTAATCAGATTAGGAATGTAATCCCTTAATCCCGGTGAAAAGATAGATGTGAATCAGAGCCGTTGATTAGGATTAATCAGAAACCCTAATTCTATCTTTTCTGGACTGGGTGTGTTTCGGGTTGGGACCCGTACCCAGTTGAGGTGGATCTGTTCGTGGGTTATTGGGTCGTGAAGAAAGACCCAGTTCCCATTTCAGACCCGTTAGTAAGTGAAATTACCGTTTTACCCCTGAGCTTTAAGATTCGTGTCCGATGTGAACGGTTCCGATTTGATCCTATTTTTAGCCATATCACGAGCCCCCCACTCCTAAAGACTGAGTTTGATCAGCCTTTGAGGAGTAGTTTTACTGTTTTAATGGCGTACGGAATTTTATCGGTGTTCTTAAGGGAGTTTGGAATCTTGCTCGGGGTGTAACAGTGTTATTATGGGCTTGTAAAATGCCCAAAAATATTCTCAGAATTTTCTGGATTTTTAGTGATTTTTCCAGATTTTTCTGAATTTTTTCTCATTTTTTTGAATTTTTTATTCATTTTTCGAATTAAATAATTAATTATCAAAAATATTAATTAATTATTCTAATTTAATAATTATTTTTTCAGAATTTAAAAATAATTTTTTCTGAATTAATAATTATTTTTAGAATTTTTAATTATATTTTTTCGATTTTTAAATATATTTTTCGGATTTTTTAAATAAAAAAAAACAAATAAATAAATAAATAAATAATTTAAATATTACCTGGACACGTGGCAGATTTCTGGCCGTCCATCATGACCAGATGAGCACGCATCGTGAGGCAGATCACGATCTGGACACGTGGCGCGTTTCTGGCCGTCCATCATGATCAGATCTGCGCGCATCGTGAGGCAGATCACGATCGGGACACGTGGCGCGTTCCTGAGCGTCGATCGTGTCGCGACGCGAATTTTGAGACGATCGGACGGATCGTGTGCGTCGGCGAGTATTTTCTCCATATACGAGGGTCGGTAACCCGGTACCTCGGCTCGGCACCTCGGATGGGCACTTCGGCTCGGCGATTTGGATCTGCCGAGGAGTGTAACGAAGCCACGTGGCATCGCCACGTGGCATTTTTTTTTTCTTTTTTTCTTCTTCTTCTTCTTCTTCTTCTTCTTCTTCTTTGTCTTCGCTGCTTCCGCTGCTTCTTCTTCGGCTCTTCATTCTTCGATTGTTTTTTCTCTTCGGCTGCTCGTCGTTGTCGTCTCCCTCCCAAGTTCTCCGTCTGGCGGGGAGGTCGGCGATGAGGGGACGGGCCTTGGCGACGTGGAACTCGAAGCGGAAGAGCTTCGAAGCTCTGAGAGAGCTGTGAGTCTGAGCACCACGATGGAGGTTGATGGCGACCGTGAGTGGGCACGACGAAGCTCCGAGCTTCGATGATAGGCTTCGGCTGCTCATGTGGGCTCGGTAATGGGTTCGAGTTCGGAGCTCGTCGACTCAGTAGAGAGGAGCTCGGAGGTGGGACGTCGGAGCTCGATGCTTCGGCAAGTTCAATGGAGATCCGCCCACGGAATGGAGCTTCGGCAGTTGGACGAGCTCGATGCTTCGGTCGCCGAGCTGATGACGGAGATGGTTCGACAGGTGGGTTCGAGCTTGGAGAAGGAGCTCGACGTCGTGGCGAAGGTGGCGAAGCTCGAAGCTCGGCGGAGGAGTTGGGTTCGGAGCTCTGACAAAGGTGAGTTCGGCAGCGAGCTTTTGAAGAAGATGGGTTCGGCTCCACGACGAAGGGAGCTCGACGAGAGTGAGAGCACGAATGTGGTCGTCGGAGCTCGACCTCGCCATATTCCGAAGCTAGAGCTCGTGTGAAGTCGAGGTGAAGCTTCGAGTTCCGTCGATGGCTCGGTGATGGAGGCTCATCGACAGAGCATGAGCGCTGTCTTGGAGTTCGGAGGATGAGGTGTCGAGCTCAGCACGGCGAGCTCGACGTTGGCAATGGCGTGGTGAAGAGCTCGGCGTAGGGAAGAGTACCGAAGCTTGGGGTTTGGCGGTGTGGAGTTTTGTGAGCTCGGTGAACGGAGCTCGGTGGTGGAGCTTCGACGTCGATGTTGCTCGGGAATCGAGCTCGGTGACGAAGCTTGTCAGTGTGGAGGTTCGACGTCGGAGGTTGGGGAAGAAGATGTTGGGTTTTCCTCTTCGGTTGGTTTTGCGGGAGAGTGGAGAAGAAGAGTTGAGTTTTGTTTAGTTTTTTGTTTTGGCAGGTGATTGGAAGAGAAGAAGTGGAGTTCGGGTCGTGGGTTGATGGGTTCGGATCCCCTAACGGGTCGACCCCGGCCCACGTGCCTCTTTTTTTTTGTTGTACTTCTCCTCTGCTCTGCTTCTTGCTCGGTCAATCCGAACACGGATTTTGAGGAGCATTTTTTCCCACTTTGCTGTTCGGTAGGTCGGTAGCTCAGATTTGAGATCCGAGCTACATGGCTCAATCTGGACGGTTGATCACGATCGTGGCACGAATCACGAGACAAGAGGCTCAAATTTCGAGAAAACGTTATCTTGTCGTTTTGTGGTGACGTGGCGAGATCTGAGCCGTTCATCATGTTTTAGCACGAATTTTGAGATGATCCGACGGTGAGATGGGATCGGCCGAATTTTTCTCCATATACGAGGGTCGGTACCCTGGTACCTCGGCTCGGATCGGCACCTCGGATCGGATCAGCAGCACTTCTGAGGAGAAAGAGGAAGGGGAGGAGAGGCATTTGGGTTCTCTCCTCTGCCTTGTTCTTCCGCACGGTGGAGAAGAGGAGAAGAGGAAGGGGAGGAGAGGCAATTGGGTTCTCTCCTCTGCCTTGTTCTTCTGCACGGTGAAGAAGAGGAGAAGAGGAAGGGGAGGAGAGGCAGTTGGGTTCTCTCCTCTGCCTTGTTCTTCCGCACGGTGGAGAAGAGGAGAAGAGGAAGGGGAGGAGAGGCAATTGGGTTCTCTCCTCTGCCTTGTTCTTCCGCACAGTGGAGAAGAGGAGAAGAGGAGAAGAGGAAGGGGAGGAGAGGCAATTGGGTTCTCTCCTCTGCCTTGTTCTTCCGCACAGTGGAGAAGAGGATAAGTGTTGGGGAAGAAGGAGAAGAATGAAGGAGCTAAGAAGGGTATGGGTCGGACCGTGGGTATCGGATCCGACCCCGACCGTTAGCCTCTTTTTCTTTCTTCCTCTTCATCTGCTTGCTTTGTTCGGCGAATCCGAGCACGGATTTTGAGGCACATTTTCGCCGCTCCGCAGGTTGGTAGATTGGCAGATCCAGGCTACGCAGCTCGATCTGGACGGTTGATCACGATCGTAGCGCGAATCACGAGACAAGAGGCACGAGTTTCGAGAAAACGTTATCTTGTCGTTTTGTGGTGACGTGGCGCGATCTGATCCGTCCATCACGCTTGAGTGCGAATTTGGAGATGATCTAACGGTGAGATCGCCTTGGGACGATTTTTTGCCATATACGAGGGTCGGTACCCCGGTACCTCGGCTCGGCGCATCAGGGCTGTTTGGCCGAGGTGCTGAGTTGGCTGTTTTGAGAGGAATGTTTTTTGGGGGTTCCATCCTTCCGTGCCTAGTAGATCGGAGAAGAGGAGAAGAGGGAGGGGAGGAGAGGCATTTGGGTTCTCTCCTCTGCCTTGTTCTCTCGCATAGTGGAGAAGCAGTGCTGGGAAGATCCTCATAAGAGCCATGGGAAGACCCATTCTTTGAAGTGAGTGCAGGGAGTAACCCTAGGGGAGAGTTGTGCTCCAATCTCGTCGAGAAGAGCTATTTGAGAGACAAGTTTGAGGAGGAACTCTAGGAGAGAGTTGCTCTCCGATCTCGTCGAGAAGAGCTATTTGAGAGACCAGTTTGAGGAGGAACTTTAGGAGAAAGTTGTGCTCCGAACTTGTGGAGAAGAGCTCCGCTTTGGAAGTGACCGGAGTGAAGAGCTCGACTTGTAGAAGAGCCATCTGGAAGAGGAGTTTGGGGAGCAACTCTAGGATAGTGTTTTATCTCCGAATTCGTTGGGAAGAGCTCCGCTTTGGAGGCGAGCGGAGTGGGGAGCTCGATTTGTAGAAGAGCCATCTGGACGGTTGATCACGATCGTGGCGCGAATCACGAGATAAAAGGCACAAGTTTCGAGAAAATGTTATCTTGTTGTTTTGTGGTGACGTAGCGCGATCTGATCCGTCCATCACGCTTGGGTGCGAATTTTGAGATGATCTAACGGCGAAATCGGATCGGCAGAATTTTTGCCATATATGAGGGTCGGTACCCAGGCACCTCGGCTCGGAGGGTCAGTACCGTTGGCCGAGGTGCTGAGTTGTCTGTTTTGAAGGAAGTGTTCTCTGAAGGTAGCTCCCTTCCGTGCCCAGTGGCTCGGCCGTTCGGCTGAGCTGTTCAGTAGCTCGCCTGAACAGGCCGATGGCAGACAGCTTGGAAGAGACGCGTGGCTGGATTTAGGCCGTTGATCATGGTGCGCATCACGAGGATGGGGTTCAGATCACGAGAAAACGTTATCTTGTCATTTTGTGAGCGTGGCACGATCTGGACCGTCCATCGAATTCTGACGCGAATTTTGGAGAGATCCGACGGTGACTTTGCCTCGGGATGATTTTTTGCCATATACGAGGGTCGGTACCCCGGTACCTCAGCTCGGAGACTCAGTGCTGTTGGCCGAGGCGCTGAGGCATTTTGGAGGAAGTGTTCCTTGAAGATTCCGCCCCTCCGTGCTCAGTGGCTCGGCCGTTCGGATGGCTCGAGCGTGAGGAGAAGCTCAGTGAGTTGATGAAGGGGATGGGTCGATGAAGCTCTGCTCCTCGGCTCGGGAGGATGGGTCAGCATATGGGAGAGGTGAGGGGCTCTGAAGTTGTCTCTATTCTGTTTGGTTTTGGAGATTTTTGAAGAGGAGCTCCACTCCTAGGAGAAGAGGTGCTAGGAAGAGGTGCTGGGAAGACCCATTCTCTGAAGTGAGTGCAAGGAGCAATTCTAAGAGAGTTTTAGCTCCGATCTCGTCGAGAAGAGCTATTTGAGAGACAAGTTTGAGGAGGAACTCTAGGAGAAAGTTGTGCTTCGAACTTGTGGAGAAGAGCTCCGCTTTGGAAGTGAGCGGAGTGAAGAGCTCGGCACTAGGAGAGCCATCTGGACGAGGAGTTTGAGGAGCAACTCTAGGAGAGAGTTTTAGCTCCGAACTCGCTGAGAAGAGCTCCGCATTGGGGGCGAGCGGAGCGAAGAGCTCGACTTGTAGAAGAGCCGTCTGGAAGGGGAGTTTGAGGAGCAACTCTAGGAGAGAGTTTTTAGCTCCGAACTCGTTTGAGAAGAGCTCCGCTTTGGAGGTAAGCGAAGTAAAGAGCTTGGCCTTGAGAAGGAAAAGGAAGGGGAGGAGAGGCATTCGGGTTCTCTCCCCTGCCTCGTTCTTTCACACAGTGAAGAAGAGCAGAAGTGTTCGGTACTTTTGGCGGGAAGACTGAAGAAGGAGAAGAATGAAGGAGCTAAGGAGGGTATGGGTCGGACCGTGGGTATTGGATCCGACCCTGACCCGTTAGCCTCTTTTTCTTCTTGCTCTTCATCTGCTTTGCTGCTCGGTAGATGCATCTTGTTCGGCAGATCCGAGCACGGATTTTGGGGCACATTTTTTGCCACTTTGCTTCTCGGTAAATGGGTAGCTCGGCTCGGATGGTCGTGGAGGCAGTTCGGAATGGCCATCTTCCTCCGGCCCGTTTAAGGACGAGCCGGTGAAGTAAAGTCGAGCCATAGGACCCCGACCATCGTTAGATTAGTTTAAGGTTGTGGGAGCAGTTCCGAATGGCGAGCTACTTCTAGTTCGCTTAGGAGCGAACTTGCGAAGTAGAATCGAACCAAGTGTTGGACTCCGAACCATTCAACGGCTGCAGGAGCAATTTCGAACGGCGATCTACTTTCGGCTCGTCTATGGACGAGCCGAGGAAGAAGAGTCGAGCCGAGTGCTGGACTCCGAACCATCGTGAGGTTAGTTTGAGGGATGCAGGAGCAGTTTCGAATGGCGAGCTACTTCTAGTCCGCTTAGAAGCAAACTTGCGAAGTAGAATCGAGCCAAGTGTTGGACTCCGATCCATTCAACGGCTGCAGGAGCAATTTCGAACGGCGATCTACTCCTGGCTCGTCTGAGGACGAGCCGAGGAAGAAGAGTCGAGCCGAGTGCTGGACTCCGAACCATCATGAGGTTAGTTCAAGGGATGCAGGAGCAGTTTCGAATGGCGAGCTACTTCTAGTCCGCTTAGGAGCGAACTTGCGAAGTAGAATCGAGCCAAGTGTTGGACTCCGATCCATTCAACGGCTGCAGGAGCAATTTCGAACGGCGATCTACTTCCGGCTCGTCTGTGGGCGAGCCGAGGAAGAAGAGTCGAGCCGAGTGCTGGACTCCGAACCATCGTGTGGTGCTTAGCAAGTTGTGGGAGCAGCCATGTAGAAGAAGCTGGACTCCGAACTCGTTGAGAAGTGGTCCGCCTTGGAGGTGAGCGGAGCAAAGAGCTCGGCTCTGGAAGAGAGCCATTTGTGAGACAAGTTTGAGGAGCAACTCTAGAAGAGAGTTGTGAGCTCCGAACTCGTTCAGAAGAGGTCCGCCTTGGAGGCGAGCGGAGGGAAGAGCTCGGCTCTGGAAGAGAGCCATTTGTGAGATGAGTTTGAGGAGCAACTCTAGGAGAGAGTCGTGCGCTCCGGACTTGTTGAGAAGAGGTCCGCTTCGGCGGCGAGCGGAGGGAAGAGCTCGGCTCTGGAAGAGAGCCATTTGCGAGATGAGTTTGAGGAGCAACTCTAGGAGAGGGTTGTGCGCTCCGAACTCGTTGATAAGTGGTCCGCTCCGAGGTGAGCAGAGTGGAGAGATCGGCTCTGGAAGAGAGCCGTTTGTGAGACGAGTGCGAGGAGGAGCTCTTGGAGAGAGTTGCGAGCTCCGAACTCGTTGAGAAGAGGTCCGCTCCGAGGTGAGCGGAGGGAAGAGCTCGGCTCTGGAAGAGAGCCGTTTGGGAGGCGAGTTTGAGAAGCAACTCTAGGAGAGAGTTGTGGGCTCCGAACTGTCTGAGAAGAGGTCCGCTTCGGAGGCGAGCGGAGCGAAGAGCTCGGCTCTGGGAGAGAGCCATTTGGGAGATGAGTTTGAGGAGCAACTCTAGGAGAGAGTTGTGAGCTCCGAACTGTCTGAGAAGAGGTCCGCTTCGGAGGCGAGCGGAGCGAAGAGCTCGGCTCTGGGAGAGAGCCATTTGGGAGATGAGTTTGAGGAGCAACTCTAGGAGAGAGTTGTGCGCTCCGGACTTGTTGAGAAGAGGTCCGCTTCGGCGGTGAGCGGAGGGAAGAGCTCGGCTCTGGAAGAGAGCCATTTGCGAGATGAGTTTGAGGAGCAACTCTAGGAGAGGGTTGTGTGCTCCGAACTCGTTGATAAGAGGTCCACTCCGAGGTGAGCGGAGGGAAGAGCTCGGCTCTGGAAGAGAGCCGTTTGGGAGGCGAGTTTGAGGAGCAACTCTAGGAGAGAGTTGTGGGCTCCGAACTGTCTGAGAAGAGGTCCGCTTCGGAGGCGAGCGGAGTGAAGAGCTCGGCTCTGGGAGAGAGCCATTTGGGAGATGAGTTTGAGGAGCAACTCTAGGAGAGAGTTGTGAGCTCCGAACTGTCTGAGAAGAGGTCCGCTTCGGAGGCGAGCGGAGCGAAGAGCTCGGCTCTGGGAGAGAGCCATTTGGGAGATGAGTTTGAGGAGCAACTCTAGGAGAGAGTTGTGCGCTCCAGACTTGTTGAGAAGAGGTCCGCTTCGGCGGCGAGCGGAGGGAAGAGCTCGGCTCTGGAAGAGAGCCATTTGCGAGATGAGTTTGAGGAGCAACTCTAGGAGAGGGTTGTGCGCTCCGAACTCGTTGATAAGTGGTCTGCTCCGAGGTGAGCAGAGTGGAGAGCTCGGCTGTGGAAGAGAGCCGTTTGTGAAACGAGTGCGAGGAGGAGCTCTTGGAGAGAGTTGCGAGCTCCGAACTCGTTGAGAAGAGGTCCGCTCCGAGGTGAGCGGAGTGGAGAGCTCGGCGCTGGAAGAGAGCCGTTTGGGAGGCGAGTTTGAGGAGCAACTCTAGGAGAGAGTTGTGGGCTCCGAACTGTCTGAGAAGAGGTCCGCTTCGGAGGCGAGCGGAGCGAAGAGCTCGGCTCTGGGAGAGAGCCATTTGGGAGATGAGTTTGAGGAGCAACTCTAGGAGAGAGTTGTGCGCTCCGGACTTGTTGAGAAGAGGTCCGCTTCAGCGGCGAGCGGAGGGAAGAGCTCGGCTCTGGAAGAGAGCCGTTTGGGAGGCGAGTTTGAGGAGCAACTCTAGGAGAGAGTTGTGGGCTCCAAACTGTCTGAGAAGAGGTCCGCTTCGGAGGCGAGTGGAGCGAAGAGCTCAGCTCTGGGAGAGAGCCATTTGGGAGATGAGTTTGAGGAGCAACTCTAGGAGAGAGTTGTGAGCTCCGAACTGTCTGAGAAGAGGTCCGCTTCGGAGGCGAGCGGAGCGAAGAGCTCGGCTCTGGGAGAGAGCCATTTGGGAGATGAGTTTGAGGAGCAACTCTAGGAGAGAGTTGTGCGCTCCGGACTTGTTGAGAAGAGGTCCGCTTCGGCGGCGAGCGGAGGGAAGAGCTCGGCTTTGGGAGAGAGCCATTTGGGAGATGAGTTTGAGGAGCAACTCTAGGAGAGAGTTGTGCGCTCCGGACTTGTTGAGAAGAGGTCCGCTTCGGCGGCGAGCGGAGGGAAGAGCTCGGCTCTGGAAGAGGGCCATTTGCGAGATGAGTCTGAGGAGCAACTCTAGGAGAGAGTTGTGCGCTCCGGACTTGTTGAGAAGAGGTCCGCTTTGGAGGTGGGCGGAACAAAGAGTTCGGCTCTGGAAGAGAGCCTTTTGGGAGAAGAGTTTTGTGAGCAACTCTAGGAGAGAGTTGTGCTCCAAACTTGTTGATAAGAGGTCCGCTCCGAGGTGAGCAGAGTGGAGAGCTCGGCTCTAGAAGAGAGCCATTTGTGAGACGAGTGCGAGGAGGAGCTCTTGGAGAGAGTTGCGAGCTCCGAACTCGTTGAGGAGAGGTCCTCTCCAAGGTGAGCGGAGTAGAGAGCTCGGCTCTGGAAGAGAGCCGTTTGGGAGGCGAGTTTGAGGAGCGACTCTAGGAGAGAGTTGTGGGCTCCGAACTGTCTGAGAAGAGGTCCGCTTCGGAGGCGAGCGGGGCGAAGAGCTCGGCTCTGGGAGAGAGCCATTTGGGAGATGAGTTTGAGGAGCAACTCTAGGAGAGAGTTATGAGCTCCGAACTCATTGAGAAGAAGTCTGCCTTAGAGGTGGGCGGAGCAAAGAGTTCTGCTCTGGAAGAGAGCCATTTGGGAGAAGAGTTTGGGGAGCAACTCTAGGAGAGAGTTGTGCTCCAAACTTGTTGATAAGAGGTCCGCTCCGAGGTGAGCAGAGTGGAGAGCTCGGCTCTGGAAGAGAGCCGTTTGTGAGACGAGTGCGAGGAGGAGCTCTTGGAGAGAGTTGTGAGCTCCGAACTGTCTGAGAAGAGGTCCTCTTCGGAGGCGAGCGGAGCGAAGAGCTCGGCTCTGGGAGAGAGCCATTCGGGAGATGAGTTTAAGGAGCAACTCTAGGAGAGAGTTGTGAGCTCCGAACTGTCTAAGAAGAGGTCCACTTCGGAGGCGAGCGGAGCGGAAGAGCCCGGCTCTGGGAAAGAGTTGTTTTCGGGACGAGTGTGAGGAAAAGCTCTTGGTGAGAGTTGTGAGCTCCGAACTCGTTGAGAAGAGGTCCGCCTTGGAGGTGGGCGGAGCGGAAGAGCCCGGCTCTGGGAAAGAGTTGTTTTCGGGACGAGTGTGAGGAGGAGCTCTTGGTGAGAGTTGTGAGTTCCGAACTCGTTGAGAAGAGGTCCGCCTTGGAGGTGGGCGGAGCAAAGAGTTCGGCTCTGGAAGAGAGCCATTTGGGAGAAGAGTTTGGGGAGCAACTCTAGGAGAGAGTTGTGAGCTCAGAACTGTCTGAGAAGAGGTCCGCTTCGGAGGCGAGCGGAGCGAAGAGCTCGGCTCTGGGAGAGAGACATTCGGGAGATGAGTTTAAGAAGCAACTCTAGGAGAGAGTTGTGAGCTCCGAACTGTCTGAGAAGAGGCCCGCTTCGGAGGCGAGCGGAGCGGAAGAGCCCGGCTCTGGGAAAGAGTTGTTTTCGGGACGAGTGTGAGGAGGAGCTCTTGGTGAGAGTTGTGAGCTCCGAACTCGTTGAGAAGAGGTCCGCCTTGGAGGTGGGCGGAGCAAAGAGTTCGGCTCTGGAAGAGAGCCATTTGGGAGAAGAGTTTGGGGAGCAACTCTAGGAGAGAGTTGTGAGCTCAGAACTGTCTGAGATCCGCTTCGGAGGCGAGCGGAGCGGAAGAGCCCGGCTCTGGGAAAGAGTTGTTTTCGGGACGAGTGTGAGGAGGAGCTCTTGGTGAGAGTTGTGAGTTCCGAACTCGTTGAGAAGAGGTCCGCCTTGGAGGTGGGCAGAGCAAAGAGTTCGGCTCTGGAAGGGAGCCGTTTGTGAGACGAGTGTGAGGAGGAACTCTTGGAGGGAGTTGTGCTTCGAACTTTGTTGAGAAGAGGTCCGCTTCGGAGGTAAGCGGTGCGGAAGAGCCCGGCTCTGGGAAAGAGCTGTTTGTGAGACGAGTGTGAGGAGGAACTCTATGAGAGAGTTGTGCTCCAAACTCGTTGGGTCTCGGCACGGGTGATTGGCGCCTCATCGTTCCTAGGCTGCTGCCGACCCGCGGGGGAGCGTGGTCTTCTTCTGTGATCTCAGTGGTGAGGGGACCGCTCACTCGGACGTTGCTGGCGGGAGGCTCCCTCTCGGGACCGCTTCTCGTCCAGACGGTGGCGTAGGTCCTCTTCCTTCTTCTGATTTTGGGGATTGTGAGAGGCCATGGAATCCGTAGAGGCGTTGTGTATGGAGGCGCGGTCCTGATTGAGTGGTTGCTTCATACGAGAGCCCCCCGCACCGGCATTCTGAGGACCGGTGGGAACCTTGGGGGGTTGCTGATTCTGAAGAGGAGGTTGATCTTGCTGAAGATGGTCCTCGGCCGGAGGAGGAAGTTGCCCCTGCTGCGGAGCGGGATGGACGGGGACTTCCTGCTGTTGATCAATAGGGTTGGGTCCACGGTTGGACTCCCTGGATCTTACTTTTCTGGGAGGCATGACTGGAGAAGAGCTAGTCGACGAGAAGAGGAGGAGGCTATTCGTATGGTGTTCCCACAGACGGCGCCAATCTGTTGCCGCTAAATTCGGTGTGGGGGCAAACAGATAGAATTTGTGAGTTCTTGGAAAACCTGAATAGCAAACACCTAACCTGTTCCGCCAGAGCTTGACCGTTGACTCCCGCCGTTCACCTGCAAGGAAGTGCAAGACACCAGGGTTGATCCCGGCGACGCACCCTCCGACGCTCAAGTCAGTAACCAGAAATGATTATGAAAGAGCGTTTAACTAGAAAAAGATTGATTACCTTTTAATGGAGATGGGTGGGGGGTATTTATAGTCGCCGTTGGGATCGGATAAGGAATGTGATTCCTGTGATCTGATAAGGCATAAAATCCTTGTAATCAGATTAGGAATGTAATCCCTTAATCCCAGTGAAAAGATAGATGTGAATCAGAGCCGTTGATTAGGATTAATCAGAAACCCTAATTCTATCTTTTCTGGACTGGGTGTGTTTCGGGTTGGGACCCGTACCCAGTTGAGGTGGATCCGTTCGTGGGTTATTGGGTCGTGAAGAAAGACCCAGTTCCCATTTCAGACCCGTTAGTATGTGAAATTACCGTTTTACCCCTGAGCTTTAAGATTCGTGTCCGATGTGAATGGTTCCGATTTAATCCTATTTTTAGCCATATCAAGAACAATTGCGCATGCAATAATAATAATCTCATGAACAATAATACTTGGAATAAATAATATGAGATATCCAAATATAATAAACAAATGTCTGGAAACGAAATAAAATTTGGGTCATAAGCCCAATACAATAATAATCCAATCACAAATAACTAATAAGTCTCAATACATTAAGTTCAATAAAATAATAATCAATTAAAAGTATTAAAATCTTCAGAATCTTTGTTCACCAATCCCAGCAGGAAATTCTCCTTCATTACCTGTGAACACTTCATTTAAAAAGAGGAGAAAAATTATCCTTAGAGCAAGTCGTGGACAACAAGTAGAGAAAGCAAAGAACAATAGAATAACGGTATAACAATGAAGTCAGTGGATCAATAGGAATCAATAATATGGCACGATAGTAATAGTCAATATCATGGTAATCGATGCAATGGCTATAAACAATGATTCAATATTCAGTAACAATAATCAATGAACAATATCAATAACACTTAGCCAATATTCGATATCAATAGGAACAACAATGAACAATATGCAATGTCGATGTGGTGTTAATCCTTAAGTCTATTAATCATTTTAATTCTAATTAATGTAGCACTTCATGCGTCTCATTTATTTACCACATGGTTGCTACATACAAATTAGTTACGTTCAGACTTAGTGGTGGATTTTATAGTTCATGTACTCGACAACGATAATCAATATTCAATAGTTACAATTCAATATGCAATGCACGATACGATAATTTGGCCGTGATACAATACACGATAGATTGGGGTGCCGTAATCAACGCTCTACAATCAATCGATAAGACAATAACCGATACAATATTTAGGGAAACACAGACCCCTCCTCCGAGTACAGTCCCTATATTGTCCACTACTAGTGTCAATTCTTAAACTCCGGCTTGTTAATTATTTTATCGATGCGACAATACAATATCCAACTATGAGACATGAGATGAACGATGGTAACAATAGGAAAACAATAGGATGATAACTTGAATTGGAAAATTAGAATTATGAAAATAGGGTATTAGGATCATGCAATGCAACATACACACTTTAATTCATGCAATAGTACGATATATGAATGACTAATCTATTAAAATCTGGAATATAAAATTCTGGGTAGTAAGAGTAGTTTGTACAAAAATCTAGTTTTCTGCCATTTCAGAACTCAAAAACTGAATCCGTTAGAAATTCTAGAAACTAGACTTCCACACGGTTCTAATGCATATTTAAAGTTCAAAATCTGACAATAGTATCTAGGTCAAACACATAATTCTTTACAGATTTCATGTTCAGGCAGAATTTCAATATCATATTGTTATATTTTTAGAAACGACAAAAACTCAGTATTAAATCCATAAAAACTATTTTCTAAACTCCTAAACATGATCACTAATAATATGAAAATTATCAGAGCAAAATTTTATCATTTGATCAGTTTTTTTACTGTTTAAACATGAAAGATAAGAGAATCTAAAAATCTAAAAGTAATAACACAGTTGTAGTAAAATGGGCATAACTTTTGCTGCACAACTCGGAATTCAAAAATTCAAGATGTTCTGGAAACTAGAAAGATAAGTCTACAATTCTTGTTCAGAAAGTAATTCATTTTAAGATCATTTACTGGATCAAAAATAGCAGTCAACATACAGGCCATCAAGCAATATACAGGCTTTGTGTAGTTTTCTTGAAATAAATTAGTTAATCATGATGGGTATCAATTCTATTAGTCAATAAGTTATATAATCAGCATGATGAGTGTCAAAATATGATTAAAAAAAATTAGAATACATACATACAGTAATTTATCATCAATCAACCATCAACCGATCAAACAACATACAACCCAGCAATTGTATCTACAATAATTAATCGTGTTATGATTATACGGTTAACCCTATTATCAATTCTATATGCACACATGAAAGATTTAATCTTTGGAGTCAAAAGTAGCATGATGGCAAGAATATCGGGGTTATCTCGTATAAACCCTAAATAGACCCAACGAAAGAGATGAACAATGTATAGTACGATAAACAAAAGATCTACTTGCAAGAGTTTCAAAAAAAACTTGAATTTGATACAATTAACAATTCAAGAGGACAGTGACTTGCTTTATGGACGATGAATTGAATACCAAGAATAATGGGATGAGAATCCTATAGCAACGAACTCACGAACACACATAATAGCACGTGTATACTACGTGCAAAATAAATCAAAGCAACAATAGTGAAGAACAATTGACAACAACAGTAAAGGGGCTTCGCTGGCGGTGCTCAACGTCGACGGCAGCAGACAGGAGGATGGAGACTGAGGGGTTTGGCTGCTGGCATCGAGGATGGGTGTCTGCTTGCGTCGACTGGACAGAGGAGAGAGCCAGAGGGCGCCGTCGATCTGCTGTGTTGGCGTTCGACGGAGGGAGGAGCAGAGGGATCGACGGGGTTGATCGGGGTGGGGATTCGACGGGAGGGAAGGAGGATAAGGGGTCGTCGAAGTTGGGTCGGGGAAGATGGTCGGAAAAATTTTGGCGAGATAGTTTGGAGGTCAGGGAGAGAAAATTCAAGGAGGAAAGAGAAGGAGGAAAGAGGAATTGTGATGGCTAGAAAAATTGTATTTTGGGTTTTCAGGGTTTGTATTAGGGTTGTACTTGTAGAATACAAGTAGATTGTTGGGTTTAGTGGGTTAGGATCCAATAATAGTGGGTTTGGGTTGAGAACAAAACTGCAATTGGGTTTTAGGGTTCAATAAGAGATGGGTTTGAAGACAATAGGTTTCAAATAAAATATCCACAATCCAATAAAATGAGATCCACAAAATAGATAGCCCAATAAAAGAGAAAATAGCTCATGAATCGAAAATTTAAATACAATTAGATAAATAAAGAATACAATTGAAAGAATATGAATTGAACTTGAAAATAAATTGGGGTTTGTCAGAAAATCATATCAAATAAAATAATTAAATAGATGAATTTTACGTAGATAATCAAGAAATAACAATTAATTATCATGATTATAAAAATAACAAAATCATACAACAAAAGAATATTCGGGTTAAAAAATTTCATTAAAATAATCCAATAATAATAATATATTTGTTTTGGGCACAAATATAATCATTCGATCAATAAGAAATATGAAGTAAGATTAATATACACAATTATTCGAAATTAATGAAATTTTTGATTAGAAAAAATATTTTAATAAAAATTTGAAATGAATTTAGCACAAATAACTTTATAAAAATCAAATTATAGCAAATACATGAAAAATACTTATTAGTAGGAATGGGGGTTACATTCTATATATGAGGGAATGACGAAATAGCACCCGAAGTTTACCTTAGTTTTTAAACAGCACAAAAAGTTTTTATAATACCCAAAATAGCACCCGAAGATTTTAAAATATGACAAAAAATACCCTTTGTTAATTTTTTTAGCAGAAATGATGTGAAATTATAGAAATACCCCTACTCTCTTCTTCTCTTTTCTGTTCAGTTTTTTTTGTTGTTAAGTGCTGGTGGAGATGGTGGTCGGTGGTGGTGATCGGTTAGGATTTTAAACCCGTTAAGAGGTGAGGACAATTTTGACATTTCATATTCTTCATAACGGGTTTAAACCCGTTAAGAGCTATATTCGGAAAATATTCTATTAACTTAACGAAAAACTTAACGACATGTGCTTTTTCGTCCATATTTAAAAACATTGGGTGTTGTTTGTGTATTTTAAAAAATTTCCGTGCTATTTAAAAAATAGTATAAACTTTGGGTGTCGTGTTGATCATTTCCTATATATAATGAGGTAGGAATTTTCTACTTTGCACAGTCGAAAAAAAATTAGTTGTAGACCTAAAGTTCCAAACAACCATGATCAAATCATCAGCAGGATCTTGTTTCCCTTCATATTTTTTTTTCTCACATAGACCATCCACAAATTTGCTAATTTTAAATAAGTTATTCACAAGTGTCTATTTTCAAAAACATCATTCACAATGTTAGTCACATTACGAAAACACTACTCTAATTATTTACTATTAATTTGGGAGAGCATATTCCGTCAAGTTTAACAGTCTGATGGTAAAATAACCAAAACACCCTCGTCCCATATCAACCTCAATATTATAAATGCATTTCGGGTCAGATGTCGGATCAAGTTAGGTAAATGGCGAATACCAAATTGGCATAAATCTAATCTGAAATTATCCACAATATTGAGGTTAATAAGGGCGAGGATATTTTGGTCACTTTATCCCCGTCCGGTTAGACTAAACTAAATATTATCTCTAAAATTAGTAGTAAATAATTTGAGTTTTGTTATTTGAATTTACCAAACATTATGAGTGGTGTTTATAAGAATGAGATTTTTGTATGGCTAATTTGGAAATAAAAAATTATGAGTGTCTTATATGAAAGAAACCCTTTATTTTTATTTAATATATATTATTCATGATAAAAGTCTAATTAAATGTACTGACCACCTCGATACTATATGAAGGAGTAGCATCAGAGTCGGCCCCCCAATGGAGGCTGAGGAGGCGGCCGCCTCGGGTCCCCAAATTTATTGCAATTTTAGGGACCCCTCAAATTATGTTTTTCTTGTATTTATATATACGTATTTTGGGCGCAATATTTTTTAGGGGCCCCTAACTGTAGTACTTTGTGCTCTTTTTTTTAAAATTAGTAATTTGGCCGGCTTATTTTAGTTGGAGTTGGATTTTTATGGAGATTTGTTTTTCTCAAATCCCTAAATCTCCATATATATATATATATATATATATATATATATATATATATATATATATATATATATATATGTCAAAAAAAATTCAAATTTTTTTTTTGACAAATTTTAAAAAATATATATTTTGTATGAAGGCTCCATTTTGGGAGTTTGCCCCTCTAAACTCAGGACCTGACCCTGAGTAGCATTACAAAGAAATTAATCCTGATAGAAGAACCTCAAAAAAAAACGTTAATAACAGACCACACATATTTTATAAGAGAAACAAAGGAATTGTACATACAGTACAAAATAACATAAAAACAGAAAAATGCTAAAAGATATGTATCTTCTGCTCAAATTTTACCTTTTTCGGACAAAGAGAGAGAAGACTTTTTTATTTGAATGAGATTGAATTTTATATAAATTTCGTAGTATACAAATGAACGGAACTATTACTATTTCAATTTCAATTTCAAAAAAGTTGAATAACAAGGACTTTATTTTACTATGGATTCTTAGAACTCGAGTTTCATAACTTAAGAAATTTGAACTTGGTTATGAAACTGATTAGATGATCTAAAGAGGAAAGTGGATGGAATAATCATTATACAATTGAAATGAAATCGAAAAATCCACGGTACGATTCATGAATTGTAATAGATCTATGGGATAGACGATATAAGCATCTATATAGTAAAATCGATTTACGACGAAATAAAGAAGACATATCTGGTTCTAAGAGAGTAACAAATAGTCAATTTGAAAAAAAACTTATTGTCAGCCTCTTTCAGATATGAATCTATCTGATTCAGAAAGGAAGAACTTGCATCAGTATATCAGCTTCAATTTAAACATGTGTTTGATTCATGCTTCATGTTCTGAGAAATATTTATCATCCGGAACGAGATAGTTGTGAGTCTTGTGACAATTCATGTTTAGAGTTTTTATTCAATTCCTGTTATAGAGGCTTGTATACTATCCTAGTAAAACAAGCGATATCCTTTTTTTCATTAGTTACAAGTGAAAAGTAAAATTTTGGGGAAGAGTCGTATATTTCCACCTGGCTGCGATTGCGACCCTTCTTGGCTTTTGCATATATTTCCACTCATCGACCTGGCAACCTGAGTTCAATGCAAGGAGGCCTTTTTTAAAAAATAAAATAAAAAATTTAATGTATACAAATAAAATATAGAAAAAAAATATATTAGGTACTTATTAGGTTAGCTAAAAAGATAATAATAATAATAATAAATAAATAAAAAACACTAGGTTAAAATGATACTCAACCTTAAATTGTAACATTACAGACTTTCTTTATTTATTGAATTTTTGCTTGCTGGAGTCCCTGAACTCTATCTGTGTCTATAAAAAAAATCCTTAAATTGTAACTAAGCGACAAAATGGACCACATTGCCCACGTGGGTGACCACGTTATCAATCTACAAGCATTCCACGATTAACTATTAATTACTTTGATTACTTTGATTAAGTAGATGATTAAGAACCATAACTTTTATTTTGTGTATGTAAGTGTATCTGGTAGGGATGCTTTCGAATCGGATAGGATCGAATATTGGCTATAAATATCTGTATCCGCATTCCAAAGACGGATTCAGATACGGATACGGATATGACTCGGAAAATAAAAATCATATCTGTATCCGCAATTTTCGGATACGGATTCGAATCGGATACGTTTTACCGGATAACGGATACGAATTCGGATATCAAATAAAAAGTTTTTGCTATTTATTTTTCTTAACTAGTACTTAAGACATGTATATCACTGAATTGTGGATATTGATTTTCATATCTAATCAAAAAATAAAAATAACAGAACAAAAGATGTGAATAAAAAATTATTTCAAATATATACAACTCTTATAAAAATAAATACAGTATGCACTTACATGTCTATTTTGCATTGGTTTAAATCTGACTCTTAACCTTTTTCACCAAGACGATGTGGCGTTATTGAAAAAGACAGCACTTCGGAAGAACTGCAGTGTTGGAGAATAGTTTCCTTTTGGGCAGAGCTTCCCGTCAAAGAAGCTGGAGGTTCTACTTTCACAAGTGATGGTGGCCTTGCAACCTTTTCTACTTCAAAATCGTAGTTGTGAGAAGGGAGAAAAACAAAGATGAAAGGATACTCCAGAATCACAACATCATTCAATTGTTTGGATATAGGGAAAATTTATATCCAACTCACGAAATGGTGACTTGAGCCCCTGCAAACATTTTTGGAAAAAACCTATAAGAGCATGTACAGGTTAATGTTAAAATTTTGGAATAGATGATATCTGAATGAACACACTTTACCTTTGGGGTTTTCCTAAACAAGAACTTCAAGTCATCTATTTGTACTTTTCATTATGCACTCAGCTTATTTCTGAATGGGCTTGGTGTTAGATGTTTCTCGATTACAGATTTCAAGTTTGCATGATCATCTACACTGTAATACCGAAAATGATAAAATCTAGTTTTAGTTCTCAATCTAATATCTAACATCAAATTTTAGCTGCATAAAAGACTTAGGGTAGATGGATTGTTAATCTACTAGGGGACTTTTTAGTCCAAAAAAAATCTTCATATAAAGGAACTGATCAATATTAGACAAATCAGGCACAAAAGATAGTTTCTGCATAAATGAAAGTTTACAGGAGCGTGCATGATAAACAAAATTCATAGTAGTTTTTGAAGTTCGTTATTCGTGATGGTTCTATTTCAATTTAGCCAAAAAATTGAAGGAAATACTCTACCTCTAATTTTTGTGTGGCTCAAGGCAAGCAATCTTAAAGAAGTCGTCCAACTGATGAACGACAAAGAAGTGTCATCTATTGCTGTGTGAGAAAGAGAGAGGGTTTCGAGATTATGAACATGCCCAACTAACATATCAATCCCTTGGGAGGTGATATTGGTCTTGCTGAGATTTAAATACCGCAACTTTGTCCCCACGTATGCGACATGTTCAATTAAAATATCAGTAATTGCCGTTGAACTGAGATCGAGATGCTCTAACCATCTCATACCAATTATAAAACTGAAATCTCTAATGGAGGAGCCAGAAATATCCAAGAAGGTCATGAATCTTGTTTCCACATTTGCAAGAAGGTCCTTCGCATCATCGATCATGGCTCCAGTTAGAGGTAGTTTTAATAAAGGGACTTTAGCTCTTGTTTCTCCACTGAACATTGAATGAAGAATGCAGTTGCTCATGTTTAAGAATCTCACTGAAGGTAGATATGGCAGCTCAGTGACTTAGGGTACAATTCTTATGTTCATAAAAGAGTAAGAAATTCATTTAAAAATTCTATAAAATTTATAATCAGGTTCTTAATCATGTTGGGCAACATACTGGAATTTATCTTGGTATAATTACACTATTAATCTTACTTAAAAAATTAATAAACTTGTCAATACGCCATAAATCAGAAATTTGGAAATCTAAAGTTAACAGCATTAAAATTGAGATATCTCGCACATCACAAATCCGATTTCAGATCTGTCAAAAGTACTGGAAACTAGAAACAGGGGCCTACATTTAATGTTCACAAACCTAGTCATTATTCTGACATTAACAGGATTTAATTTGTTGTGCCAAATCAGGGCAGCAGTAAATGAGATTTCATTTGCATGAATTATGACATTAATAGTAACTACGATGGATCCAAGTTGATGTATAATACAAATCAGAATTTAACAGGTATTCAAATTAGCATGCCATGTCTGTTCTCAATCTCATTAAGAGGGAAACATTATTAACATGTTTAACATACAAACAAAACATCTATAACCCATAGTGATTCATGGACATGCATTCACATAGATAAATATTTAGATCTAATTCATGTTCGTGTAATGGATGTAATGACGAAACTTTTTTGATCCTTTACGATTATGGAATTGACAGGAACAAATCAAACGGGTAGGGTCAAGATCATCAATGGGCAAAACATGAAGAATGAGTCACAACGATGAAACTACTTGCGGTATTTCAAAAAAAGTGCTCTCTAAACCTTCTCCTCCACCTATCCCCACATCCCCTAATTCTTTCGGCTGCCCCAAATGGCCAAATCCCAAATCTGAAACAATATTTTCCAAATCTGATTATGCACTAAAATAATCCCTATCATTCATTTTTTCCAATCCCTATCATTCCCCTCAATTGAAACCCTATCATACCAAACCTGATTTTAGTGCATACTACAACGAATCCCTGGCTATGATTCCCCTCAATCGAAAAAAAACCCAAATTTCAAACCTATCTCCATCGTCTACATAGACTTATGAGTTACGACTGTTCACTGTCTATGACAGTGACAAAAGCCAAAGAGTTCAAGAGACGGCATAAATCTCTCTCTCTCTCTCTCTCTCTCTCTCTATATATATATATATATATATATATATATATATATATATATATTTGAATATATTATTCACTGTATTTTGGTAGTTTTAAGTTGGCTGCATCTTCATAGGTGTAAAGAGATTAATTATATGTTACATGTTAAATTTTTTCAACAGAAATTTAGTGTTTATCATGTCTTCTCCTAATGAACAATCTATCACTCAACCCATTAATACCAAATCATCAAGTAATTCATATACTCAAGTACGAAAACCACTGAGAAATAGATCGACAGTGTGGAAAGATTTTGTAACTCCTGTTCTCATTATTGTATTTTTTTTCTTCTTGGTATTTTTATTTATTGTACTCGAACCCTTGTAATTTCATTTTCTCTTAATGGAATTCTTTATTGCCTTCAACTCAATATTTGTCTCCCAATCTATTTAATTTTTATTTTCTGTTAAGCCAAAAGTTTTGTTGTACATCTTATTCAAATTTTTGCATACTGTCATCCCCAATTTAATCTTATGATAATCATATTTATTATTCTTTTCCCTATTGGATTTTAAACCCATTACTCTTTCCTATTGGATCCTATATCTAATAACTCAATAACCTAATAACCCATTACCCTAATCCTAATCCTATATATAACCCTCTTTAACCCTTAACCCTAATCACCATTAACAAACCATAATCACCCTCTAAATAGCCATCATCCCCCCTACCTTTTCTTCTTCCCGTGCTGCCTTCGAAACCCATCCTCGTCATTGCCTCTCCCCGATCCAGCCATCTTCCACCTCGCCCTCATCCCCATCCTCGACCTCATTGCCATTGCTGCCACAACACCATTGTCGCCCTCCACAACTGCACCCAACTCCACCGCAAACCCATCTCGCCACTACATTCTGCAACCCACCACTGAGCTTTAAACCCCTGATCGCCAACAACACCCAGCATCGTCCATTCACCTCCTCAACCAGCACCACCCATCGACAGCCGATCCCTGACCACCTGCACCTCTCCGATCATCCTCTCCCATCCTCACCATCTTACCAGCCACTGCCACCCCAACTGCGAACCTCCACCCTTGCTGCCGTTGCCACTTGCTGTCTCCCCCTACAACTGCTGACCACCGCAGTGAGTGCCATCGTGTTCTTTCTGCCCTCTTGCTGAGTTGCTGTGTACCCTCTTGCTGTTGAAGTTACACGTGTTTTCCCACCGATCACATGTGTTGTGGTTGCATGTAGTTTGCAGGTGTTTCCGCTGTCGCTCGTCTCGCTTATGTTCATCATCCCGTAAGGAAATTATCTTGTACAAGTTTTTCTTGTTTCCCCGTACAAGCACTTTTTCTTGAAAGACCGCAAGTAGTTTCATCGTTGTGACCCATTCTTCATGTTTTACCCATTGATGATCTTGACCCTACCCATTTGATTTGTTCCTGTCAATTCCATAATTGTAAAGGATCACAAACATTTCGTCATTACATCCATTACACGAACATAAATTAGATCTAAATATTTATCTATGTGAATGCATGTCCATGAATCACTATGAGTTATAAATGTTTTGTTTGTATGTTAAACATGTTAATAATATTTCTCTCTTAATGAGTTTGAGAATAGACATGGCATGCTGGTTTGAATACCTGTTAAATTCTGATTTGCATTATACATCAACTTGGATCCATCGTAGTTACTATTAATGTCATAATTCATGCAAAAGAAATTTCATTTACTGTTGTCCTAATTTGACACAACAGATTAAATCCTGTTAATTTCAGAATAATGACTATGTTTGTGAACATTAAATGTAGGCCCCTGTTTCTAGTTTCCATAACTTTTGATGAATCTGAAATCTGATTTGTGATGTGCGAGAGTTCTCATTTTTTTATGCTGCTAACTTTAGATTTCTAGATTTCTGATTTATGACATATTGACATGTTTATTCATTTTGAAAGTCAGATTAATAGTGTAATTATACCATGATAAATTCTAGTATGTTGCCCGACATGATTAAGAACCTGATTATAAATTTTATTGAATTTTTAAATAAATTTCTTACTGTTTTATGAATATAAGAATTGTTCCTTAAGTTTCTGTCGGAACATAAAATCTATAAAGAATAAGAATTTGAACCTAGTTTCCGTGACTTTAATATATCGTGTGTATATGCGCTGGAACCAGAAGAGTGTATAGTTTCTAGGACTTCTGACGGATCTACATTTGCTTTTTTTTGTAGCGAAAGGAATTCCAGTTTTGGTGTAGCAACGTCCTGCTGTCCAGAATTGGAGTTCTTGTTGTTTCAATAATTATAATTTTGTTTATGGCACCCGAACATGGTTTCTGCCCAGTCTAAATCTGTTTACTGTTCCTGTCATATTTACCTATCCCTGATTGTGCTTATTCATGTCTGTGTTGTTAAAAAGAATAAGTAATCAAGCCGGGTTTAAGAGAAAGATCTAGTAGTGGACAATATAGAAAAGTGTACTTAGAAGGGGACCCGTGTTTCCCACCTATTTACCTGTTTTACACAACTACATACTTCCCTATAGGAAGATATACTTGGAATGGGGCCCGTGTTTTCTACCTATTTACATGTTTTACCTGACTACATACTTTCCTATAGGAAGGTGTACTCGGAAGGGGGCCCGTGTTTCCTACCTGTTTACCTGTTTTACCCTACTACATACTTTCTTATAGGAAGGTGCACTCGGAAGGGGGCTCATAGGTCCCACCTGTTTCCATGAATACATGATTACATGATTCATGGTCATGTTTAGCTGTTAACATGATGCCTGAGTATACGGCCCTATAGAATCCACCACGAAATTTAAACGCAACTTGTTTGTATGCAGCAACCATATGGTATGAGACGCATGTGTGGTGCATTAGATAGGATTAAATAAAAGACTTAAGAATAATATGTTTTACCTGTACATTCCTGTCACCTGTTTCACATATTTATCTGATATCTGTTACAAGTTACATGTTTATCTATTACCTGATCATGTTATCTAATCCTGTTTACTTGCTTACCAGTTTATTTGACCACATTTACCTGTTGCATTCCTTTCATGACATGTTCTGTACTCTTGATTCTTGTTTCCTGTTCTGTATTTTTATTTACCTTGTTCCTGTACCCTTTTTGCTTGTACTACTTGCGGCCCGTAGCTTGCACTAACAGGCAGATTGTTTTCATGTTTTTCTGTTTCTCTCGAATTAATAATTATATAGGTTTTGGAGACCAGTTACCTACAGGAGTAAGCGATCAAGTGTTCTAAACCTTTTGACTGGGATCTTTTGTGCATTAAATTTATTCTTCATCAAGTTTATCAATTCCTTTTGTTGCTACTTGATACTTTGTAATTGGGCATGTTTGACCCCAAGTTTTATTATTTTCTCCGATCTCGTTTTATTTGAGAATTATGTATTTGATTTCAAGTAATTCTTTTGATTTATGAGATTTTTTTTCATGCATGCGTGGTTGTATCTTTCTATTTGCTGTTGAGTTGATCCTTACACATTATGAATGATGAAAATCATTCGTTGGACTTGTTACGTAGTCGTATTCCGTATTCTTTTGGGAAGCAAGGCGTGACAGGTTTTTAGTAGTATCAGAGCCCAGGTTTGGTTAATGTGTTAGTCATGTTTGGCTAATATGTTAGTCAGGTTTGGCTAATATGTTAGTCTGGTTTGGGCTTTAGCCGAGTTGGCTCTAGCCAGGTTTAACACGACAATAAGAAGGCCAAGCAAATCGCATGAACAATTGATAATCAACTCGATCTGAATACTAATTGATTTGGTTTTGTGCAGACCATGGCTCGCAGGAGTGCTTCTACTTTCCGACCGCGAGATGATCAGCCAAAAATTGCAGTTGTCACTTAGGTGCTGCAAGAGTTGGTTCAAAAGCAGCAAGAACATAGAAAGTTAATGAGGGCTGCATTGGAAGCTGCCAACCGAAACCCTGCGGTGCTCGCTTAAGGAACTCTTCCCCTTTGCCCTGGTACTATTGCAGATTTTATGAGGCTACACCCCGACAAGTTCTCGGGCACTGAGACGCCACTGGAAGCTGGACAGTGGTTAATTTGGACTGAACAGTTACTGCAAGCAGCAAGGGTTGTTAATGTTGACCGAGTGGATGTCATGAGCATCCAACTGGTGGATCTTGCCCACATTTGGTGGAGAGCCGAGACTGAGAGGCTTGAGTGGCCTATTACTTTGGCCACCTGCACCCGAAGTTTCTTGGAAAAGTTTTTCCGCATCATTACCAAGGTGGAGATGGAATATCAGTTTCTATCTTTGAAGCAGGTTGATCAGTTAGTGCTGGTATTTTGAATTTTTGTTACGTATTATATATGTAGTATCATAACATGAAAACTTTCTTAACAAAGGGTGCTAAATCCATAGATGAGTATGCTGCGGAGTTTACCAGGATCAGCCATTTCGCAACTGCTTTGGTGGCGAATGAGGAAGATCAAGCTCGGAGCTTTCTATTAGGACTCGATCATGATATCTAAGAGCACTTGGCTGCTCTCCGCCTTCACACGTATCTTGATGCCTTTGCGGCGGCTCGAGCTCAGGAGAAACCTTGCAATAGGAGGGTTCCTTCTCTGTGGGTTGCACAGTACCCTGTTGCTGCTACTGCTAGGCCCACTGGAGGACCGATTCGGAGGCCAGCCCAAGCCTCGACTGTCAGGGAAGCTCCCTACCCACCTGCTGCTTTGCAGAGGGACGTGGTCTGTGACTACTGCCAGATAGCTGGGCATGTGCGTAAGGACTGTAGGAAGGCCAACCTCCGATGCTTCACGTGTGGTGCTAGTGACCACTCGGTTCGGGTCGGGGGAGGCATGGCCAGCTCGCAGGCACACCAGTTCATGGTCAGATCAGGTCACTGCTTCCCCCTCAGTAGCAGATTTTTTGTCAGATGTCCGCAGTTTCGAGAAGAGGTCGGGCCTATAATCTGACTACGGAGGAGGCTGAGACTGCTGAGGATGTTGTTGCACATGTATTGTGTTTTTATTGTTCTGTTATTTCTTTGCTTTGTGTCCCTTCTTGCATTATTCGTTCTTGTGTTCTTTCATGCATCATTATTCATTACCCTCGTTTTTTACTCAATCAAAGGTATCATCTTAGTTCACTCTCCCAATGTTTTGTTCGATTATGGTGCAACTCATTCCTTCATCTCCTCTCGCTTCGTGGATCGGCATCAATTGGTGTGTAGTATTATGCCGGCAACTTGGAATATTACTACAGGTGGTGGTGTTATCGTCTGTTCCAGGGAGTGCAAGCAGAGCCCTATAGTAATCGGTGGTGCAGATTTCAAGGCCAATTTGATTGTTATCGAGAATTCTGGATTTGATGTAATCCTCGGGATGAATTGGTTGGGTGATTCCATGCTGTTATTAATTGCAGATCTAAGAAGGTTGTGTTCAGGGTTCCGATTTGTTCGGAGTTTGAGTTCCACGCCGGTGAGACACCACTTGGCGTGTCAAGAACGCGGTTGATCAGGAAGCTTGTGCATTGGGGTTGCATGCAGTCAGTGAGGTTGCGCCTATGGTTTTGCAGGAATTCTTAGATGTATTTCCAGGGGAATTTCCTGGGCTACCCCCAGATCGAGAAGTGGATTTTGGTATTGAAGTCCAGTCGGGTACGGCATCGATATCGAAGAGTCTCTATAGAATGCCACTTGTCGAGCTAGCAGAGCTGAAAGTGCAAGTCCAGGAGTTGTTGGACTTGGGTTTTATCAAGCCTAGTATTTTGCCATGGGGAGCTTCGATTTTGTTCGTCAATAAGAAGGACGGACGCCGCATGCTTTGCATCGATTACCGGAAGCTGAATAATGTTACAGTGAAGAATCGGTACCCACTGCCAAGGATTGATGACTTGTTTGATCAACTTGGGGTGCTTCAGTCTTCTCGAAGCTGGATCTTCATTCTGGGTACAATCAGATCAAAGTGAAGGCTGAGGATATCTAGAAGACACCTTTCCGGATGAGGTACGGGCACTATGAGTTCTTGGTGATGCCATTCAGAGTCAAATGCATCGACAGTTTTCATGAGCTTGATGAATAGGGTATTCTCTCCTTTTCTGGATAAGTTTGTGGTCGTGTTCATCGATGACATCCTGGTGTATTCCCAGAACTGGGAGGATCATGCTGAGCATTTGAGAGTGGTCTTGCAGACGCTGAGGGAGAATCAGCTGTACAGGAAGCTCAGTAAGTGTGAGTTTTGGCTCGACCGCATTGCATTTATGGGGCACATCATATCAGGTGATGGAATTTCTATGGATCCATCCAAGATTGAAGCAGTTAGGGATTGGCCAGTGCCTAAGTCAGCTTCTGAACTGAGGAGTCCCCTTGGTCTAGCAGGCTACTATCGGAAGTTTGTCCGGAACTTTCCTAAGATTGCCAGACCTTTGGCTAAGCTGACTGGGAAGGAGGAAAAGTTTGTCTGGGATGGGGCTTGTGGTGAAGCTTTTGCAGAGCTGAAGAGCAAACTAACATCAGCGCCCCTGTTGACTATTCCAGATGTTTCAGGAGGGTTTGTGATTCACTGTGATGCTTCTGGCAGAGACTTAGGTGCGATGCTGATGCAGAAGGGTCGAGTCGTTGCCTACGCATCTATGAAGTTGAGGCTGCATGAGAAGAACTATCCCACACACGACTTGGAGCTTGCCGCCGTAATCTTTGCCCTGAAGTTATGGAGGCATTACTTGCTTGGGGATAGGGTGGAGATATTCACCGATCACAAGAGCCTTAAGTACGTGTTCACGCAGAAGGAGCTGAACATGAGGCAGAGGCGATGGTTAGAGTTGATGGCCGATTTTGATATCAACCTACATGATCACCCCGGTAAGATAAACTTGGTACCCAATGCACTGAGTAGGAGACCTGCTGCCATGTTTCCTACTAGACAGAGGGAACTGTGGGAAGATATGAGGAGACTGGATTTGAATGTGGTTTAGCCCAGTGCCGAGTGGCAGTGTATGATGCTTCAAGTGCAGTCTTCATTAGTGGAATAGATCAAGGAGGCCCAATCGGGCGATGAGAAGTTACAGAAGTTCCCTCATCTGTTCGAGTAGCTTCTTTTGTTTTTTTTTCTTTTTGGGGTTACCCTGTGTACCATTTGTATGAATTTTGAGGATAAAAATTTTCTTGTAAGGTGGGTAGAATTTGTAACCCCTGTTCTCATTATTGTATTTTTTCCTTCTTGGTATTATTATTTATTGTACTCGAACACTTGTGAAAATTCTTTCGGTGAGAACCAAGTGTAAACTTCTTTTATATATATATATATATGGAGTTAACTCCCTTCGGTAGCACATTACTTTTGGTGAGCACTTCGTGAGCACTCATGAAATAAAGACCCCATAAAAAATCCGAATCCTATAAAAAATCCGATCATGTGAGAATTCTTTCGGTGAGAACCAAGTGTAAACTTCTTTTGGTGACATATATATATATATACACTTGGTTCTTACCGAAAGAATTACATTTGAAACATTTAGATCTCAAACTGAATTTAAACATTTGAAACATTTAGATCTCAAACTGAATTTAAACATTTGAAACATTTAGATCTCAAACTGAATTTGACAGGTGGTCTCGGAATATGAATACTAATTCTGCTAGCCCATATGTCCACCTCTCTCTCTATATATACTAGTAATTTACACGTGCAATGTACGTCTTAATAAATATAGTTTTTTAAAATAAAAATTTAGATATAGTCTGAATTTGAACTTAGAACCTTCTTTATAATAGTTATGCACGCGTATTGCACGTGTTGGTAGAATGACAAAACATTTACAAATAATACTAAGGCCTTCTTCCATTATAATATTACTAGTATCATGCACGTGCGATGCACATGGAGGAAGAAGGAAAAAGACAAAAAAAAACCTACCAACACGTCGCTGCACGTGTTGACTAACATACAAAAAATAATAAAAAATTGTTTATTTGTTTGGAACCCCATCTCTCCCATTATAATAGTTATTATAGATACACAAAACATTTGAAACATTTGACAGGTGGTCTCGGAATATAAATACTAATTTGGATATAGACTAACCTCCAACCTTCAAACTTGTCATGATCAATATTGAGAGGTTGACAAGATTGAAATTTACTCAAAAATGGACCACTGCTAGCCCATATGCCCACCTATAATCCAAACACCAATGCATGGCCAGTACTAGCTAGTGGTGTAGTGGTGTGTCATATATTTATACGCGTCCGCTCATATATATTATTATACATAAGATGCATGGGTTTCACATGGCCTAATTAGGAGAAAGAATCAAATATATGGGAAAATGACTGGCAAGGAACCGGTGGCCTAACACGGTGGAGGGACCTGGGCCAGGTGGTGGTGCTGTGGGCCCGACTTCTTTTATCTTGTTTCTCTTATTTATATTCTACACGTTCATGTATATAGCATAAGTAAATCTGGTAACTGCTGTTATTTTGTAACTAGCATGTGACGTGTAGGTATTTTTGATTAGTAGATGTGTGAATTGTTGCTGTGATGGATATACTGTAACTTTGAAGCTAGAACTAGAAAGACGTAGAATTTTTGGCTACTTGGATTTGGTGTTTAAAATCTTCTCGGACTAACAGTACTCTTTGAATTGTCGACCTAAAATTCCTCTCATAAACGTCTTAACTTTAAGGAAGTGGTTTTTGTTTTGAGTCATAATTGAGCTAACTACGGCACATACCACTAAATAGTACCTCCGATGATAAAGAGGTGAGATGGATAAATTGGAGGTCTCAAGTTTGTGACCAGGTTAGGTACGATTTAGCTCTTTATTATGAAAAATGATTCGATAATAAGAAAATTGCGTAATCTCAATCTAGCGCACTTCAGCCTCTATCACTTTTGCATGTGATTTTGTCATGAACTGTATAAAATTTAACAAAGAAAACTGCTAAATTTCTGGAACATATATACAAATACTTGAGTACTTATATTTTAGGCACAGAACATTAGTTTTATACATTATTGGATGGCCCGATTGTGTGTGTTTCTGTAGGCTTTTAATATAGGCCAATCTTGGGCTTAGCTAACAGGCCAAAAGGCTGTTATAATGGATTAAATTCAGCAGATTGGGATGTACAACTAACTTGTCAAGGATTTGGGACTTTTTCTCTTTTAAAGCTGGGAAAAGTTGATTGGGCCGGAAGGTGTGAATTTTTTGTAGCACCCCGAATTCCGAACTCAGATAATTCGTAGCAAATACATGATCTTTTACTTCAATTTTGTACAAATTTATAAGGAATTTAAAACTTTTCATTATACATTGTTTGTCATAAAATACACAGCTGAGGTTACATAAAATACACAACTTTAACATTCAATAACATTAATCTGGTTAATCATCAGTATCAACTCACCTTTACGTCTTTCGCTAATCCAAGTCCTGCACTTGAAATTTGTGGGCACGTCAGTTGCATACAACTGACGCAATGCTATAATACAGCGATTTCACCATCTTAACAATCACAAACTTGAATGCAGAAATATAAAAGTGACTATCCAAATTGTGCCAGTGTATGATATGGCCTAATGCCTAATGCAGACATTCACACTTACGATGCACTAATGCACACTTGTTCGGATTCTATACATCCCATACTATATAGGTCCGAGGGCAAGCCGTTATCGTACACCTCATTATAGGATTCATTCCCTCGTTATGAAATCCAACTGCGGTGACTAATGTAAGATTTAGATATCATGTGAGTATCTAGTACCGCCCCGATAATTATTGAGAATCGCTCTCCCATCGCGAGTCGTAACCCCGATAATTCTGGAGACGAAACCCACACCGCGAGCCATGACCCCGATAATTCTTGAGAGTCGTTCTCACACTGCGAGTGATGTTCGGACTTCACGCCACACGCCTCGAGAATTCTGGAGATGAAACCCACACCGGGAGTCATATGGTACCTCATCACACAAATATCCCACAAGCGTCGCCTCGATCCCAACAATTGTGAAGATAAATCTCACACCGCGAGCGATTTTGAATATCATGCCTCACACCCCGATAATTCTTGAGATAATCTCCCACCGTGTATCATATGAGGCCATCATACTCATGTTTGCTCATACTTCATCACATCTCCTCCTAGTGTCTGTCCTTAGGTTTAATTATAACCATCACAACCTAGTGCTAGCTTACCCTACCGGACTTAAATCAACACACGGAAAAATATTAGCCCACACTGGCTAGTTCTCAAATTTTATTTATCATAACTTGCCAGTTTCTATAGGTCTCGCTCAGCTTCTAGATTCCAACCTCTCAAACCAAGATCACATAGGTTATCTCAACCTCTATTACACAATTTTTCATTCACAATTCATTTGATTTGTTCGTACATTCCTTTTGAATTGTCAATTTCAAATCTACTTTCTTCCGTATCGTAACCTTCGTATGATAAAATTAAATATAAAGATTCTTCGTATTTCAGTCTCTTAACCATACTTTTAAAATATCCCAACAATTTACTTATTTTAATAATTTGATCCCAATGTAATGTTTCTAAAGGTTGGTTCTAAATTTGTATTCTACTCCCAAATTTAAACTCAATTTTAACATAAACAACACCCTTGAATTTAGACTAGAAACTTGATTCATCTAGTGTATTGCCTAATGTAACTTCTAAATATCCAAAATACATCTTAAAATAGTGTAGAATTATTCCCAAATGTTCTAAAAATATTTTAAAGTATTTCTACAATTTTTACCAAATTTTAAAACATGGAAAACCATTAAAATAAAATATAAAAAAATAAATCCCCCCCCCCCCACCAGATTCGAACCGCAGACCGCACTACAAACCAGACCACAACCCACAACTAGTGAGCCACTCTCAATTTGTGAAGAAAACCCCATTCAATTGTTTTTATAACCCGCCTACTGTTAAAATATTAAAAATCATAATTTACAAAAAAACATAGCCTCCCAAGACTCGAACCCGCAACCCCTGGCCACTGTACACAACGCTCAAAAGCACACTCGCAAACCAGGCTCCCAAGCCTTTCAATCTGATTATAATACTATCGAAGTTCTTTTATTTCAAAACACTCTGTTTCTATATTTTCTTTAGAATTTCGATTTCGTATTCACTATGCATTTTTATTTATAATCATTTCCAGATGATAATTTTCCCTTCAAATTGAGTCTATTAGCCTATACTAATCTATTCCCAAAAAAACGAAATTGTTGCCCAACTTGCATAAATTATTCATGATTCTACAATTTGACTATACACATTATTGTTCTTCATACAACTACATTTTTGGGTTTTTTTTTTACATTAATACATCGTATATAGAGAGAGATTTGATTCAATGGATTTATTATTTTTTCTTTTATAAATTCTCTACTAGAGAGGCATTCAATTCAAACTCCTATTAATTCAATTACCTACTACATGATTGTAATTAAGTATGTACTAATAAGTTTTGCTAGAGACATACATATGTCAATTTGACCATCCATCAACATATTTCTAACAGACACAATTACTAACATTTTAGAAAACAATGAAAACTCTACACATTCACATACTAACTAGGACAAAGAGTGCACAATTAAAACTATAGGAAGCTTCTACACTTATACACCCTAATTAAATTAACATCTACACATGTCATGGACAATCAAGTACAATCTACAAAATTTTAGAAAATGAGAACACCCACCTCAAAAAGCTCCTTGCAACGCCCCAGCTCGAAACAGCGATTTTTCTAATAACGGCCCACCACAGGCTTGCCTCATAAAAGGTGCTATAACCTCATTAAAATAAATCAAAGGAAAATGATGAGATGAGTTTTCAATGATGAATTTTAAGAGATTGTTTTAATCTAAATTAACTTGTATTGAGAAGGTTTTGATAAATATAAAGTGTATTGTGAAAATACATAGGTTGAGATTGTACTTATTGATGAATAAATAAGAATGAATGAAAGAATTTGAATGAATTCTGAATACATGAATATGAGTTATAAGGGTATGAGTACTCCAAATTGTTGAATATGAAAAGATATTGATTCTAGAGGCTTAATGAGACCCGGTACCGGCAAGTGTTGAAAATGAATAATTGATTTGAGAAGTGGCCAATATGGGCTATCATTCTTGGTATATTTTTGTGTAAGACTGGTAGGAGGGTAAGCTAGCTCTAAAGTATAATTTATTCATGTTCAAACTTAAGAATTAGGCACTAAGTGAAGATTTAGTAAACTTGGGCAAACGTAAGTGGAGGGCTTGGCCAAACGTAAGTGGAGAATCTCTATATAGTCGGACAGTGGATTCCGGGACTATAGACCCAGTCGGGTAGTAGATTCTGGGGCTTTGGTTGCTTGCGATAGAGGCGAGCCTTAATTAAATCCGGGATTATGATTGATCGGACGGTGGATTCTGGGATCATGATTAGTTGGGCGGATAGTAGGTCGTACTCCAGTATATATACGTATACCGGGGCTAGAGGGACACTTGCGGGATGTTCGCACAACGAGGATTCTGTATAGTCGGACGGTGGATCGCTGGGACTGAAATCCGTACTCGTGGAATGTCTAAACCTTGTTTTATTACTGGATAGTTATCATGGCGAGGGATTAAAATCTTTAATGTGGGTGCTTGCCCTCGGATATATGTAGTATGAGAAGCATAAAATCCGAACATGTATGCATTAGTGTCATTGTAGTATAACATCTATATTAGGCATTAAGTCATATCATACACTGACATGATTAAGATAGTCACTCTTTACACTTTTATATGTATTCAAGTTTGTGATTGTTAAAGTAAGATTTCATTATAATACAGCATAGAGAGGATCGTTGTTTATAATATTGTGTCAGTTGTAAGCAACTGACATGCCCACAGTTTTATATGCACGTCTTGGAACTTACAGGAAGATGTAAAGATAAATTTGATGCTGATGTTAACTTGCATGCCAAAATTGTTAAAATTGTCCTGTTGTACTTCATTTATTTTTCTCTGCGTTATTGTTGTAAAAGAACAATGTTGTAATAAAAATGTTTAAATTCCTTGTAAAATTGTACGAAGTGAAGTATAGATCATGTTGAGCTACGAATTACCGTATTTTGATATTCGGGGCGTTACACACACACACACACACACACACACACACACACACACATATATATATATATATTGTTAACACGGGGTGTTACACTACTAGTAGATGAATCCTTAGCAAAAAGCCTAAAAGAGCTCCACAAGCACAAAAATTCCGAGCCTCCCATCAAATCCCGAATGCAATCTTCCTTTGTTTCTCTTTTCTCTTTTCTTTTTGATTTGATTTGTGTTTCTTCATGGCTAAAAGGAGTGGCTATTTATAGGGTAAAATAATGAGTAGTTATAATAACTCCCAACTTTCTAAAAGAGCTCTCCACTCACCCACACACTCTCCCACTCATCCCACTCCTCTCATTGGTCGGCCACACTAGGAAGGGAAACCACGTGCATGTGCACCCCATGTGCACGCTTCTTACAATTTCATTATTAGTTTTTACTTAAATTAGGTGTGTATGTTACACATTGTAATGTATACTAGTCTTATCTAATTTAAATGAAAGTTCATGGACGTTAAGTGCACACCTAAAAATTATGGGCATTAATTTATAATATTTTTAATGTGTTACAAAATATAGATTTAAGCCTAGTTAATTTTTATTAAAATTAATCATACACTAGTGACTTGTAAAATGAGAGGAAAATTTCATGACTCAAGAGATTTTCATTAATCGACACGTGCACAAAATTACGTGCAAAGTACGTGTGAAAGAAAGTATTAAAAATAAATATTTTCGGGGATATTACAGCACTCCTTCCTTAGAATAGTTCTGTACTCAGAACTATGCTTAAAGAGTAGAGGGTAAAAGAAAAAGAATACAAGGTTTTAAGAAAAAAGTTTGGGATATTCACTCCTCATCCGCTCTTCCGATTCCCAAGTTGCCTCTTCGACTAGCTCTTCGACTAGCTAATTCATCCACATTACTTTGACCATGGGTATAGTTTTTTTCCTCAAAACCTTTTCTCATCTATCCACGATCTCCACTGGACGCTCCTTGTAGCTTAAGTTTATCTGTAGACCTTCTGGTAGTTCTAGTAAGTGATGACTTGGATATGGAATGTGGCCTCGTAACATCGACAAATGAAAGACATTGTGCACTTGGGCTATCCTGTAATTCCAACTAATAAGCTATTTTCCCAATCCTCTTCAGTATCTTATATGGTCCTATGTACCTAGGGATGGCAACTGGGCCGGGTCAACCGGCGACCCACCCGCGACCCGACCCACCAACCCGGCCCGGTTAAGCAATAGGCGGGTTCGAGTCAAACCCGGTGAACAGTACCGGATCGACCCGGGTCGCAATTCGTGCGAATCGAATTCGCGAAACCCGGCCCACGAACCCGTCTAACACAGAAATTGGACCCGCCAACCCGCGGGTTTCAACCCGTTCGACCCGTGACGGGTCGACCGTTGACCCGTTCGATTCGAACGGTCGAAAATAATGCCGTTCGGGAGAGAGTCGTTGTAAACGGCTCTTTGAGCCGTTCGGTTTGGTTTTTTTGTTTTTTTTCCCCACTTCTTTAGCCTATAAATATCTCCCCAAAAATCTCAAAAAAATTCACACCTCACTCTCTTACTCTCTCTACTATTATACATCAAAAAAAAAAAAAATTGAACAATTGTAGTATTCATCAAAAAAATTGAACAATTGGTCGTATCGGAATCAAAATTCAACGTCTTCAACACTCTTCAACCCTCGTTAAATCGACTTCAACATCTTCTCAAATCTCAACTCTTCAATTGCGGAATTGGTAAAGCGCTCCTCCATCTTTTCTATTCTATTCTTATTTTAACGGTTTTTTTACATACGTGTATTCCACGGTGAACGGTATCAAAAAATTTCTATCTCTCTCGTTATTTTTTTTTTTTGCGTTGTAGTTACTTTTATTGTTTGTTTTTTTTGAACTTCTCTATCTCAACCCTCTTGTTTTTTAGATTTTTTTTGTATAATTCACCGCTCCTACATTGTAGATTTTTTTTTACATACCACATTACTACACTATGTCTAGATCACGCGGTAGCGGTCGTAGCGGACAAGATTCTTCCTCATCTTCACGCAGGCCACCAATTGTCCCAATTATTGAGCCCGCCCAAGATTACATTGATCCTACTATGGAACATTGGGGTACACACGATGATGTTGGACATGAACAATTAGAAGAAGAACAACAACAAACCGAAACCACACAACCCCGTAGTAGTAGGAAAAGTAGAGGAGAAACTAGCGATTGGCATAAGTTTTATGAGTATATCCCGGACGAAAATACTCCGGGTATAGGTGTGAAAGTGTGTAAATCATGTGGTAAACAATACAAATTCAAGAGGGGTGACAGAACCGGTACACTTAGTAGGCACATCCTAAATAATCATAAAGATCTTCTTGATCAAATACAAGGCCAACAAAGAATAAACCCTAGGATCGGTCAAGTAGATAGCCACCCTTATGATCCCGAACTTGTTCGTCGGGAAATGGCCCGATTAGTAATTAAGGAAGAGTTACCATTTTCCTATCCCGATAGTAGGAACTTGGAAAATTTTAATCAAACGGCCTTAAACCCTCATTTTAAAAGAATTTCGAGAAATACTTGCAAATCAGATTGTTTTAAAGTGTACATGGAAATGAAGGACGCATTGATTGCAATTTTATGGAGTTTAACTTGTAGGGTTAGTTTAACTTCGGATTGTTGGACGGGTGTCAACAATATTCCAATGATGGGAATAACCTGTCATTGGATCGACAATAATTGGATTCTTAATAAAAGAATCATATCACTTGCGTCGTTGTCGTATCCCCATAGTGGCGCTGAAATAGCAAACCGTATTATAGAAATTTGTGATATTTTTCATATTCGCGATAAAATTATGGCTATTAGTTTTGATAATGCATCTAACAACAATGTAGCAATTAATACTTTAAAAAGAATATTAAACCCTCCATCTGACAATATTTTTCATGTTAGGTGTGCATGTCATATTATAAATTTATATGTTCAAGATGCATTAGGTATAGCTGATCCATATATAATTAAAATTAGAAATTGTGTACATTTCATTGCATTAAAACCAAGCATTCTACAAGAATGGAAAGCTTGGTGTAGAGTTAGAAATGTTCCTTTTAGAAAATTTCCAAAGGATGTTAGACACCGATGGAATTCTACTTTTGATTTACTAAATGTTGTCACTGAATATAAAGCAGTTGTAAATGATTTTTGTATCGCACAAAATATGCCTAATTTTGAAATGACTGCCGCCGATTGGTTTTTTGCTGAATCTGTGTTGAAATTTTTAGAACCTTTTAAAACCGCAACTTTAAAATTTTCAAAAACATATGAATCTACTTCTAGTAGCATTTTTATTGAATTAGTTAGCATGATGCAAATATTTAACAAAATGTTAAATGATATCCATATTAGTGACATTGTAAAACCTGCATTTACAAAATTTTTGAAGTATTATTTTCCTCCTCCTATGTTGATTTGTGTTGCTACTGTTATGGATCCTCGTATCAAATTAGAAGGTACGAAGAATTTGATAGAAATGTTTTTTGGATATTTAGAGAATATTGTAGAATTAACAATTGATTGCGCTAGTTTTTTAGTTCAATTTGAATCTACGTTAAATAACTTGTATGATTATTATGATAGACATTTTGCTTCTAGTAGTACAACTTCTGTAGTTAGTTCTTCTTCTGGTAGTTCTAAAGGTAAAAGTAAAATTGGTGATAGAACATTTAGTTTACTTGAAAAAATTCAATCTAAAAAACCTAGGACTAATCAACCAAATGAATTAAATTGGTATAACCAACAAGATGCTGAGCCTTTTACTTCTGCACTAGATATTTTACAGTGGTGGAAAGAACATGAACACACTTTTAGTATTCTATCAATTATGGCTAAAGATTTACTAACTCCTCCTGTCTCTACAGTTGCTTCTGAGAGTGCATTTTCTACAAGTGGCAGGGTTCTATCTGATTACAGGAATCGGTTGAAGCCCGAGACGTTAGAGATGCTCGTATGCACAGAAGACTGGCTGAAGGCTGAAGATAGGATGCAAGGGAAAGCACTATCGAGTTCCACAAGTGGGAGCAACTCGCCTGAAGAACAACAACAACAACAACAACAACAACAACAACAACAACAACAATAGCTTTTCTTGTTATGTTAAATTAGAAAAATTGTAGTCAATTAAAATTGTACATAAGAAATATGTTATTGTATAAAACTTATTTGTGAATTGAATTCTTCATTTCGTTATAAATTGTTCAAATTGTACAACTTAAATTCATATGAATAAAATTTCAAAATTTGTTGTCAATTTCACTCTTTCAATCTTATTATTATTATTACGATTTTTTTTGTTTATTAGTATTATTACTTACTTAGTATTATAATTAAACATCATTTGGGGATATTTGATTCAATTTGAAGAATTGTAGTATTATTACTTATTAGTATTATTACTGAATTACATACTTAGAATTATAATTAAACATCATTTGGGGATATTTGAAGAATTGTAGTATTATTACTTATTAGTAGTATTACTTACTTAGTATTATAATTTTTTAAGAAATGTAATATTCATCAAACAAAAATATGGTTGTTTGTATAATTGTATACATCATTTGTAAAATTATTATTATTATTAGTTCAATTTAAGCTACCAAACAAAAATAATAATAATAATAATAATATTATTATATATATATATTATTAAACGGGCCAACCCGCGGGTCGACCCGGCCCAACCCGGGTTGAGCCCTAAAGGGTTCACGGGTTGGGCGGGCCACCCAAATAAGAAATTGACCCGGCCCGGCCCGGCCCGCATAAGACGCCAACCCGGCCCGGCCCGCCCACTCGAGCGTGCCAACCCGCACGGGTTGGGCCCGGACCGGCCCATTCGACCCGTTCGCCACCCCTTACCTTGGAGCTAACTTTCCTCCTTTCCCAAATCGGATCACTCCCTTCGTTGGAGATACTTTCAAAAATACAAAGTCTCCTTCTTCGAATTCTAAGTCCCTCCTCCGGTTATCTGCACAGCTTTTCTTCCTGCTCTGTGCTTCAACTAGCCTCTTCCAGATCAATTCTATTTTCTTCAAGGTTTGCTGTACTATCTCCGGTCCGTACATCTGCCTTTTGCCCACTTCATACCAGCATACTGGCGTTCTACACTTTCTCTCATACAAAACTTCATATGGTGCCATGCCAATGTTGGTCTAAAAATTGTTATTGTAGGTAAACTCTACTAGAGCTAAGTGCCTCTTCCAGCTTTTGCCGAAATCCATTACACAGCACCTCAACATGTCCTCCAACATACGATTCACCATCTAGTTTTTCCATCTGTTTGAGGATGGAAAGTAGTACTGAAATCAGTCCTGGTTTCCAAAGCTGTCTGATGGCTCCTCCAAAAGTTTGATGTGAATCGTGCGTCTCGATCTGAAACAATCAACGTAGGAATTCCATGCAGTCTTACGATCCCCACGATGTACAATTCCACCAACTTCTCCATCGACCAGGTGATCTTCATTGCCAAAAAATGATCAGACTTGGTTAGTCAATCCACTATTACCCAAATCGCATCATTCTCTTGGGACTTTTAGGTAGCCCTGTGATGAAATCCATGCTGATGTTCTCACACTTCCATTCCAGAATGGGTAATAGCTTTAGTAAACCTCCAGGTCTTTGATTCTCTGCCTTGATCTGCTAACAAGTTGCACATCTCTCTACGAACTCTGCTACATCCCTCTTCAGTCCCGACCACCAGAAATGCTGCTTAATATCTTTATACATCTTGGTACTCCCTGGATATACCGATAACAGAGTAGTGTGTGCCTCTTATAGAATGCTCTCTTTCAATTCTGCTTGATCAGGTATACACAATCTTTCTTTGAACCACAGCACTTCGTCCCTTACTTGAAATTCAGACAATTTGCCCGTGCCAACTTGCTTTTCATCTTCTGAATTTCTGGGTCAGATTTCTGACCATCGATGATTCGATCCCTCAGCGTGGACTGAAGTTTCAACTGTGCCAATGATGCCCCCAGCCCCTGCAGTACTACATCGATTCCAGCTCGATCGAATTCTTCTACAATTTCTACTGGGTTGTAATCAAATAAGATAAGCTGCTTTTTCGACTGAGCGCGTCTGCTACCACATTTGTCTTTTCTGGGTGATACTTTATCTCTAGACGAATGTCTTTTAGCACTTTCAATCACCTTTTTTGTCTCAAATTTAGATCTTTCTGCTGATAGATGTACTTCAGGCTTTTGTGATTCGTGTACATAGTGACTTTTTCTCCATACACATAATGCCTCCACTGTTTCAGGGCAAATATGATTGCTGCCAACTCCAAATCATGATTTGGGTAATTTTTCTCATGCGGTCTCAATTGCCTAGACCCATAAGCTATTACCTTTCCCTCTTACATCAGTACACAACCCAGTTCTTGATGTGAAGCATCACTGTAGATATCATAGTCAATTCCCGCTCGTGGCAAAGCCAATATTGGAGCGGTAGTCAACATTTTGTTTAGTTCTTGGAAGCTTGCTTTACATTGCTCTGTCCACTTGAAACTTACATTCTTCCTCGTAAGTCCGGTCAGTGACACGGCTATCTGAGCATAGCCCTGAATGAAACGCCGATAGTAACCGGTCAAACCTAAGAAACTCTTGATCTCCTTCACTGACGTGGGTTTTGGCCAATCCTTCACTACTTCCACCTTCTGCGGAACGATGGCCACTCCCTCCTTAGAAAGAATATGACCCAGAAACGCAACTTCGGACTTGCATAAGTCACACTTGGATAGCTTGGCATACAATTTCTGCTCCCACAACTTCTTCAATACCTCTGCTAAATATTCAGTGTGTTCCTCTTCTGGCTTGGAATATACCAGAATGTCGTCGATAAACACTATGACGAAAGAGTCGATGAATGGTCGCAAGACCCTGTTCATCATATCCATGAATATGGCTGGTGCATTCGTCACTCCAAATGGCATAACTAGTAATTCGTAATGCCCATGCCGAGTTCGGAACGCAGTCTTATGCACATCCCTTTCCTTAACACGAACTTGGTGACAACCTGACCGAAGATCAATCTTGGAGAAAACTGCTACTCCTTGAAGTCGGTCAAATAAATCGTCAATCTGCAGAATAGGATACTTATTCTAGATAGTTAGTCGATGCACATCCTCATCGATCCATCCTTCTTCTTCACCAACAAGACTGACGCTCCTCAAGGTGATGCACTAGGTCTGATGAAATCTTCGTGCAAAAGCTCATCGATTTGCTTCTTCATCTTATCCTGTTCCACTGGTGCCATTCTGTACGATGCCTTGGATATCGGTGCGCTTCCTGGCAGAATAGCTGTAAGCCCTATTTTCAGTTTTGCTGTATTTTGTTTTTTTTATTATTGTATTTGGATTCTGTTCTCTTTGCAAATTTTCTACTTTCTATTTTGAGTCTGATTTGTTCTCCTTTGTGTTCGTCTCATCTCATTACATTCATTTTTCTTTTTTTTTTTTGAGCCAAAACCGATAACCCGAACCCACATAATCTTAACCCAAAACCCTAATTCTTGATTCCATATATATACCCTATTAAATAAACTCTAAAAATCTATTCTAGTCTCTCTCTCCGTCGTTTCTCTCTCCCCGATCCCAAAAATCTCTCTCTGTTTTTGTTGCACCCCAAACCCAAAACCGAAACCCTCTCATCCCGTTGGCTTCTCCGATCACCTTCAACCTCCGTCACCACCACCATCATCGTCTCCATCCCCTCGCCATCGTCGCCATCGTATTTTCCCGTCGTCACCCCATTCCCCTCGTCAAACCCAATCCACCGTATCTTTTCCCCATCACCTTAACCCCCTGTCGTCGCCCTAACACATCGCCGTGCCCCTTCCATTGTCCCGCTGTCCCTCGCCGCTCCACCAAAGGCCCTAGCATCGCCGTTTAAGTCCCCGATCATTGCCATCGTCGCTCTTTGTTTCCAACCAAAAAATAGAGTTTGCCTTCGTCGAGGTTGTCGTCGCCGCCGTCGCTTCCCGACCGTGGTGCCGACGTCTTCGCCGTGGTGCCCCACCGCAGTCCACCGTGCTCTCTCTCTCTCTCTCCTTACCGAGGTTGAAGAAGGAGCCCGATTGGTTGACTTTGCCATTCTGTGTTTTGGCACACTGGATCTGGTTTTGCTGTCCCGAGTTCTGTCTGATCCGGTGTGGAGCTTTTGCACTTGGCTGAGTTGCTGTTGCTTTGGTTGCTGTTGGATTTCTTCGCACATATTTCACACGTGCTGTTGGTATTTTTGCCTGGGATTCTGATCCCGTTATTCTTATTATTTGAATCTGCAATATAACAGGCAAGTCTCTTCTTGAACTAGCATTTTATTCTATTCAAGTTTATTTGATCTCCTACAAGTAGATCCCGTCCATTTCGTTATCAAACTGCTTTGACAATTCTGGTTATCAAGGGTTTACACGAGCTAACCTGACATACTCTTAACATTGTGCTATCTCTTTGATATAAAACCTAGTTCCCATTGTTTCATGCATATGCACATTTAAATAACTAGATTCATGCATAGGACTACTTGATAACTCGGATATGTTAAATTGAACGTGCTAGATTAAATTTGATTGATGAAATACTACCATGCCTGTGATAATTGTATCTTAAACTTAGACATTTGCATGTTGACACCTAGGATCACTTTGATTACCAATTGGCATGCTACATGTGTTCATATGAATTAATTATTGCCTATTCATGTTAAGACAATTTTCTGAAGTGTTAGTTGTTTACTTTGAATCAAGTTTTCACCCATGATAATGTCATAATTTGAATTTCCTTTACAAACATGAATTTTTAGCCTCTGATGTCTAGTTTAACATCCTTTTAACGGATCTAAGTTCTGATGTGTAATTTGCTAGATATCAACATTTTAGTACAGCCATGTTAGAAATTCCAGATTCACAATTTCATGCATATCCTGCTGTTCTATATTTTATTTGACCCTGTTAACAGTAAAAGAAAAATCTAAAATAAATTAGGCTGGACCTAGACATGTATAGGTACTTCACTGAATTTTTATAAATTTTATTAATGAGTTATCTGACCTGAAATAATTAGTTGAACACAACCTACTGCATGCTACTTGAACATAAAACCTGAATAGAATAGAGTTTTCACCCTAGTTCCTGTATTTATATGCCTTAATTATATTCGCTAGAACCGTGGAAGTCTACTTTCTATTCCTTCTGGCAAATTTAGCTTTGCTATTTTGTAGTGGCTGTAATCAGTATTTTAGTACAGCAAGGTCATGCTGTCTTGATTATGTGAATTGTGCTTATTTGATGTGTTTGCCTCATGCTTTGTCTGTAGCACTTAGAATTAGACACGGTTAGTATTATACAACATTGAAACCCTCTTGCATGCTCACATAGGATAAAAATAAACTATTAACCAGTCGGGGTATTATGGGTAGACTTGGTAGTGAACGATAAGGAAATGTACTCGGTAAGACCTTCTTGACCTCATGAACACTTGACATGGAAGGAGGAGATTGTCATGGAAGAAAATTATCACGTTATCATGTTATCATGTTATCACGTTACCATGTTATCATGTTACACCAAGTACACGATCCGTGAATTCACCATCGGTCTAAAACGATCACTGTGCTTGCGCCGAACCTGTAGAATGGGACGTAGTAGTATGTGCACTAGATAGATAAATAAAATACTTAATAACCTGCATCTCATACTTGATCTTGACTTGACATCACTCATTACATGCGTGATTATTGTACACCTTTGATATTATTACCTGCACTTTGTTTTGTCCTTTGTCTTTGACCATGTTCATTTTCTTTGATATTCATGCTTTCCTATTATCCTCTATTTTTCCTACTTGCTTCCCACAACTTGCTCTAAGGGCACTCTTTTCTTTCTTTTTAGATCAAGATTTTATAGGTACTAAAGGATCTGTTCCCGAAGGAACTGGTGAGTAACGTTTCTAAAGATGGAACCAGTCTCTGCTGCTTAGATTTATTTGCTGCTAGATTTATTTTCTTGAACATTATTATGACTTGTACTTTGTTTCATGGGCTTTATGACCCATAGTTTGTTTTGATCCCAGATGTTGGATATTTATATTGTTGGATTATTTCATTTATTATTGGAATTTATCTTTGATTCATGTGGTTATATTTCTTACGTGGTTGTACTTTGTTGCTTTTATTGCTGAGTAGTCTGGTATAGCTTATGGATGGTGTTTACATTATTTGCTGGGCCTATGTTACATACTCGTATTCCGTATTTTGGGAAGCGGGGCATGATAGGATTTTTAGTGGTATCAGAGCCCGGTTTTGGATAATATATCAGTCAAACGTAACCGACTTTGTGAAGGTTTGGATTTGATTGATATATTAGTCGAGTTTGGCTCTAGCTGGGTTAACTCAGTGATTTGCACACCACGATAATCACATGAATACTTGTATAATAACCAACATATAATCTGGATACTGACTATCTTTGATCGTGTTTCAGACTATGGCTCGTGGGAATTCTTCTTCTCGCTTGGGGGATAGGCAGCCGGACAATGCTGCCATTCTCCAAACGATCCAGCAGATGATGGCTCTTCAGCAGGAGCACAATGAGCTGATGAGAGCCACTCTAGTAGCCAATGGGAACGTCGCTGGAGCTACACCTGGTGCTCTTCCACCTAGGCCTGGTACGGTAGCGGATTTTATGAGGCTGCACCCGGATAAGTTTTCGGGTACCGAGTCGCCGTTGGAGGCCGAGTAATGGCTTATTCGGACGAAGCAACTGCTGGTCGCCACTCGTGTTACCGAGGCAGATCGTGTGGATGTGGTTCGCATCCAGTTGGTCGATCTCGCTCATATCTGGTGGTGGGTTGAATCCGAAAGGATGCCGCGACCCATTGAGTGGGCCACTTTTTCTGAGAGCTTCATGGTGAAGTTCTTTTCCAGTGTCACCAAGGCAGAGATGGAGCGGCAGTTTGTTTCCCCAACTCAAGTCAGCTAGATAATATTCTTAAATGTCATTTGTTGTTACCTACTTCACTTGTGACAGTATTAATTTGTGCATTATCTTAATCAGGAAAACTGTTCTGTGGACGAGTATGTTGCAGAGTTTACTCGGCTCAGTCACTTCGCCCCTATCCTCGTTAACACTGATAAGGCTCGGGCTAGTCGACTTCAGTCTGGCTTGATCTTTCCCCTCCAGGACCATTTGGCTGCTCTTCGGCTTCATGCTTATTCTGATGTTCTGGATGTGGCTCGAATCCAAGACTCTCAGCAGGTCTAGTGTTCCTCAGAGGACTGTTTCGCACCCTATTGCAGCTCAGCCTTCCGAAGGACCTATTCGGAGGCCAGTTCCGCCCCCTCCCACGAGAGTACAGCCGTACGCACCTGTTGTCCCGATGAATGTTAAGACTTGTAGCTACTGCCATAAGACTGGGCATTCACAGCGAGACTGCAGGATGGCCAACTGACTGTATTTAGTGTGTGGGAGTAGTGAGCATATGGTTCGTGACTGTCCGAGGAACAGAGCTCCTGCACCGGTTGCTGGTGCTGCTCAGCAAGGAGCGCCGATGCGTGGTCAGGGCAGGTCTTCTCTTCCTCCGCAGAGGCAAGTCTTTGATTAGAGGCATGTGGCTCCTAGAGGATATCTGGTTGGAGGTCGTGGTCAGGCTTATAACCTGACAGCCGAGGAAGCGGAAGTTGCTGTTGGAATGGTTGCAGGTATATCACAGTAGTTGTACTTTCTTTTCTTTCTTTCAGTTTTCTGCATATTGTTGTTTTTCCCTCCTTTGTACAATTATTCGTGTATATATCCATCTAGCACCTTATTCTTTGTTTGATCTTCTTCTAGGTGTGATTTTGGTCTTCTCTCTTCCAACTCATGTGTTGTTTGATTCGGGTGCTACCCACTCTTTTAATTCTTCTCGCTTTGTCGATCAGCATGGTTCGGCTAGCAATACTATGCCCGCAGCTTGGGACATCACCACGGGTGGAGGTGTCGTTGTCTGTTCTAGGGTTTGCAAGCAGAGCCGGTTGCTGATTGGTAGTGTGGTGTTCTCGGCTGATTTGATTGTGATTTCCAATTCTGATTTCGATTTCATTTCGGGCATGGACTGGTTGAGTGTTTTCTATGCCGGGATTGATTGCAGGGAGAAGAAGGTGACTTTCAGGCTCTCTGGTCAACCAGAGTTTGCTTTCCATGCGTGTGAGACACCGTCAGGGCGTGTCAAGAACTCATGGACCCCAAGGTTGTTTCTCTTGTGTTGCTGGGTTCTGATGGGGTTGTTGCACCCTTAGTTGTGCGGAACTTCCTTGATGTGTTTCCCGAGGAATTGCCCGGTCTGCCGCCAGTCTGAGATGTGGATTTCAGCAATGATGTTGTAGAACCCCGTATTTTCAAATATTATTTTTATATTTGAAAATGAATTAAAATAATTTACTGGAAATTTAATAAATATTTTCTAAAAGATTTATCTTTTCACACGTGCGAAACACGTGCAAATAATTTTGGTGTAAATATAAAATTTGATATTTTTTATAAGTTCTCATATTTATTATGGAGTATATTCTAAATTTTGGGATTTTTCTGAATAAAGAAACTATTTTCACAAATATCTCGAAAGAGAAGGACTTTTATGTAAAAAGTCGTCTGGATCTTAAATAAACTATGAAAATTCGTTTTTACTGATATTTTGGCTTCCCATGGTTAGAATTTAAATTTAAATATATTTATATTTTATTTAAAATCAATTTGGTCAAGATTTAGTCAAAAAGGGTGTTTTTGCAAATATGGAATTCACGTAGAACTTTGTGCAAATGTTTTTCTGGAAGGTAAAAGTCAAATATTTTGATTGGAAAATATAATAGGTATTATTAGATATTATTTCGGATATTTCTGGATTTTTATGAATTTTTATGATGTATTTGCAAATATTACAAAAGGGAGGGCTTTTGTGCAAAATCGCCACCCTGAGTGTCAATCCGGAATTTTCTTATCTCTGGACCGTGCTGGGTTGTTGGAAAACTTATTGGTAAATAGATTTTATTTATTTTTGATTTATTTAACATATTTTTAACTAAGAAAGGTTATATATGTGAAGTAATAAATTGAAAAAGGACTATTTTGCAAAAGTACTTCAAAACCCTAATTCCTTGCAACCCCGGCCTGTATAAGAGAGGGTGTGCAGCCGTCATTCGCTGCACAACTCCAGATTTAATATATTACTATTTTCTTGGCGATCAAGAGGAGGATTTTTGGATCTAGCAAAAGGAAGATTTTTCGTGGATTATTCTAAAAATCAAAGGTGAGTGACATTGTTTGTGTTATTGTTTGATTTTGTGAGTGATATGAAATTGTCTTGTGTTGATTTTGTGAGTGACTTGTTTGGTTCTATTTTGTTTTGTGCATGATGTAATTTGTTTTGTTTTGTTCTTTGAATGTTGTATGTGGGTGTTCCTAATTAAACTCTGGTTGTTTTGTTTCATAAATCTATTATGACATGTTTCTAGATGTAAGTAATATCCAGGTATGTTTGTAATGATGTATTGTACATCTTATAGTAGAACTGAGAACACCTTATGTTAGTTTGTGGAGGAATAAACATCCATATGATACTGAAAAATCATAACTAGCACAAGAACCCTATTGATCCAAAAATCATGTAATGTAACCATGAATTTGAGTAGTTGCTGATGGGTATTGAGATAAAGATAAAGATTGAAAGACAATTATATGCATGAAAATAGAAAATTGTAGTTGATTAAATCTCAGTTTATAGGATTTATTTTACTGTTATGTTGGGTCTGTATTTTTATCAGATCTGATCTTGTTTGTGTATGCGGGTCTGTGAAGAGACGATCGGGTCTGGCTTGATGGTGGTATCAAGACATTGCTTGCTTGTTAAGTGATTAGGATATAATCCTAATTAAGTCAAATTCGGTTCAGATTGGTGGCATAACTAAGAATTAGTTTTAATTACATTATGGGGTTGTTGTGGTTAACAGATTAGTTTAAGATGGAATTGGGATTTAAGTGGGTGGAGATTGAGTTGATTAAATTAAGATTGGATTTATAATTGATTTCGGTTTTTGACTGCTAATAGTTTAGTTTCAGATTTTAGATTTTAAATGGTTTCAGATTTTGAAAGTTAAATGCTTCATATTTTGGAGTGAATAATTCCATACTTAGAAGGTAAATAATTTCAATGTATTAATTTCATATTTAAAAGGTATATATTTTCAGATTTCTATACTGTTTCACTAGTCACATATGTGCACATATCTTCATATTTTCATACTTTCAGATTACCAAGACTTTTACAGTCGATTGATAGTGCTTAGAATTATTTTACTTAAAGTTCTGGATTTTTTTTCTGGACAGTCGACTTAGCCTTTGTTCAGTCGAATGGTTCACTGAGAATTCTATTGTGTGAAATTTATTCAGTCCCTTCGGGACAGTCGACTTGGCCTTTATGCAGTCGACTGGTGACCCCTTAGGTCGACTGATATGACTTAGTCTATTCTTGTGAAATTTTTGGGATATTGTCCTCGGGGCAGTCGACTGGTCTACTGTACAGTCGACTGGTACTGAAGGATGTTTGTAATCTTTAGTGTTATTTCGAATGATTGGTTTCAGATAAATCAGTCTATACCTTATTCAGTTCAGTATTTGATTTTGAGATATTCAGTTCATTATTTGATCTTAAGATTTTCAGTTGAGCCACTCTTGTTAGTGGAAATTTGTTTAGACTTTTGAGTCTCTAGAGGTACGTGACCCTAGTATACCGGTGTTGAGATATTTGTTAAGTTATTTTGTTGAGGCCCATTGAGGCATTTTCAGTTATTCAGTTTTGATTTTTAGGCCGGTAGGGTACACCACTCTAGGAGATTCGTTGAGTAATTAAATAACCCACAAATAATAAGGACATGCACTAGTGGTGATATGATGAACGGGAACATGAGTTATGCACCTCATTACGGCTTTAGATGAGAGATTTGATCTCCTGAATTATCCAAGTAACTATCTTGAGATGAGGGATTTATCTCCTGAATTATCCAGGTGAATTACCTGAGATGAGAGATATATCTCCTGAATTATCCAAGTGGTTTGCTTGAGATGTGGGATTGAACTCCTGAATTATCAAGGTCAAGGCGACGCACATGGGGTAATCATGTGATGATGTGTCTATGTCTAGATGTGGGATGACCTCCTGAATTATCCAGGTAAAATACCTGAGATGTGGGATCCATCTCCTGAATTATCAGGCATGGGCTAATTCTCACAGTTTACCTTTATCTCGTAGTAGTCATCGTGTTAAGATTAGTTGCATAGCAGGGATTGAACCCTATGATGTGGAGACGTTAAGGGCTTGCACCGAACCTATGTAGAATGGGATGCATAGACTTCGACAAGTATGCATTAGAGAGTCCGCATATAGAAATTGTGTTTTCTTGACTTGGTTTTATGCATGAGTTTTCCAGTTTTCCTACACTTGACCTTTATACTAGATGCACTTGTTGTCTTCATCCTATGATGTTTTCATGCTTTACATCTTGTCTTTTCCTCATTCATTTATCATTGTGGTTAATGCATGTTGTTGATGACCTTATGTTTAACAATTAAATTATGTTGATTGTTTTATGTCACTCACACCATTTATGGCTAACCCCTTTAGTTTTGGGGGTTAGGGATCATCTCTAGCCTCACATGATGCAGGTTTCTTAGAGTTGGAGGTGGGATGCAATTTGAGATAAATTGGATTATTAAGAGTTTGGTGTAAATTTGTAAAGACATATTTGAGATGCTTTGTGTTGTAAATAAAAAGAAATCATGAGTTGAGTTTGTTTTTGAATTCCGCTGTGATTTGTAAAAGATTTGTTGTAATAAAGTTGAAAATTTTAGTGGTGTTGGTTGTGTTTATTGTTACATTGAAGTGGATGCTGGGATTGTGCCACGTATTTTCTAAGTTATTATATTAGAAATTCGGGGTGCTACAGATGTTCAGCCTGGTAGGGCCCCTATTTCCAAGAGTCCGTATCGTATGGTGCCGGTTGAATTAGCAGAACTGAAGGTGCAAGTTCAGGAGCTACTTGATAAGGGTTTTTTCAAACCTAGTGTTTCACCTTGGGGAGCCCCAGTTCTATTTGTCAGTAAGAAGGATGGAAGCCGCAGACTTTGCATTGACTACGGGGAGTTAAACAATGTTACTTTCAAGAATCGGTATCCATTGCCGAGGATTGACCATTTGTTCGACCAATTAGGAGGTGCTTTGGTGTTCTCGAAGTTGGATCTGCATTCCGGATATCATCAAGTCAGGGTGAAGTCAGAGGATGTTCCGAAAATGGCTTTCCGAACGAGGTATGGGCATTACGAGTTCTTGGTGATGCCTTTCGAAGTGACTAATGCACTGGCTGTGTTCATGAGTTTGATGAACCGTGTGTTTTCGCCATTCTTGGATCAGTTTGTCTTGGTCTTCATCGACGACATATTGGTGTACTTGCGGAACAGGGCAGATCATGCTGAGCATCTGAAGGTGGTTCTGCAGACCTTGAGGGAGAACCAGCTGTTTGGGAAGCTTGATAAGTGTGAGTTCTGGCTGGATCAGGTTGCTTTTCTTGGCCACATTATTTTGGGTGCTGGTGTTTCTGTGGATCCATCGAAGATTTCTGCGGTCAGGGATTGACCTATTCCGAAGTCTGTTCCTGAGGTGCGGAGTTTCCTTGGTTTGGCTATTACTATCGGAAGTTCATTCAGGATTTCTCCAAAATTTCTAGACCCTTGACCAGTTTGACCAGGAAGGAGCAGAAGTTTGTCTGGAATGAAGCTTGTGATGGAGCTTTCGCCAAGTTGAAGTGTCGGTTGACGTCAGCGCCTGTACTGACTATACCCGACAGTTCGGGTGGTTTTGTGACCATTGTGATGCTTCGGGGAGAGGTCTGGGAGCAGTACTGATGCAGCGAGGCAGGGTTGTCGCTTATGCATCGAGCCAGTTGAGACCTCATGAGAAGAACTATGCTACGCTGACCTAGAGCTTGCAGTTGTGGTTTTTGTCTTGAAGTTGTGGAGGCACTATTCACCATCAGTCTAAAACGATCACTATGCTTGCGCCGAACGTGTGGAATGGGACGCAGTAGTACGTGCACTAGATAGATTAATAAAATACTTAATAACCTGCATCTCATGCTTATTCTTGACTTGACATCACTCATTACATACGTGATTATTGTACACATTTGATATTATTGCCTGCTCTTTCTTTTGTCCTTTGTCTTTGACCATGTTCCTTTCCTTTGATATTCATGCTTTCCTATTATCCTCTATTTTCCCTACTTGCTGCCCACGACTTGCTCTAAGGGCACTCTTTTCTTTCTTTTTAGATCAATTTTACAGGTACTGAAGGATCCGTTCCCGAAGCAATTGGTGAGCAACGTTTCTAAAGATGGAACCAGGTTCCGCTGCATAGATTCATTTGCTGCTAGATTTATTTTCTTGAACATTATTATGACTTGTCCTTTGTTTCATGGGCTTTATGACCCGTAGTTTGTTTTGATCCCAGATGTTGGATATTTATATTGTTGGATTATTTCATTTATTATTGGAATTTATCTTTGATTCATGTGGTTATATTTCTTGCGTAGTTGTACTTTGTTGCTCTTATTTCTGAGTTAGTCTGGTACAGCTTATGGATGGTGTTTACATCATTTGCTGGGCCTACGTTACGTACTCGTATTCCGTATTTTGGGAAGCGAGGCGTGACAATAGCAATACTAAATTCCACATCCCGATGAGGTGGTAGTTCAGGCAGATCCTCCAAGAATACTGTCGGAAAGTTTCGGACTACAGGAATCTTATTGACTTCCTCAGGGACATTCTTCTTGGTTAAGGCTGCCACCAATTCCTTGCACTTCTTCTTCCCTTGAAATATTACTTCTGATCCTCCTGGTGCCTTCACCATAATTCCCTTGCTCTTGCACTCAATACTAGCACTGTAGATTGACATTCAGTCTATGCCAATGATGACATCGAATCCCAATACTTCCATCTCTATAAGATCGATCCAAAAAGTTCTTCCTCCAATCTTGATCTCACAATCAGCGTAGTACCGACCAGTAGTTAGTGTTTCTCCTAACGGTGTAGCTACTGCCAAAATCTTGCCAGGAAAACCGTTGGTTCTACCCCTAACTCTGAAGCAAATTTAGGAGACATGAAAGTGTGCGATGAACCAGTATCAAATAAGACGGTAGCATTCATTCCATTTATTAGAATTCTTCCTGTTACATAATGAATTACATCGTTCAGTATATAACATTTCTTCTATTACCATACTGGAAATACAACACAAATTCTACTCAGATGCGCCCATACCCGTGAAGATGTTGTCGGAGTCCTCAGCGTCCTCCTTAGTCAGAGCGAACACTCGCCCCTACCGGTACGGTTTCTTCCCCTGATCTGCCTGCTTTTGTCTCTACCCTCTGTGCTGGAGCTGTGGGCAATAGGGCTTGGCGTGGCCTTCTTTCCCATAGTTGAAATAAGTTATGGGATTCCATGGCTTGGCACATTTGGTCCTGAAATGACCCAATTCTCCACAATTGTAACAGGTCACTCCTGGGGGCCTTGTACCTCCATTGCTTGGCTTCCCAGTCACAGTAATGGAATTTGCCCCAGTCGGCTTGAACCTTTGCACTGGGGACTGCCTCCTGAAGTTGCTTGATGTCACGGATCTCTTACCACTATTCCAGTTGCTGCGCCGGTCTTTCACCAATTGATATTGTTCCATATCGGATTTTGTGGCTGCAACCCTCCGAACAAGCTGTCAAATTTTCGGATCCCTAAGGGTATAATACGAGACCTAAACCCTGGTCGCAACCCCTGCTCGAACTTCCTCACCTTCTTGGCTTCATCAGTCACAAATTTGGGTGCATACCGGGATAGTTGAGTAAACTTCGTCTCATACTCTCTGGCGGAAAAGTTACCTTGTTGCAGGCTCAGGAATTCCATCGCCTTCTTTTTTTGCACATCCATTGAGAACTAATGGCTGCGGAACTCCTCCAAGAAGTCTTCCCAAGAAATCGACTGATTGTCTAATGTTTGCTTCATGGACTGCCACTAGACTCTGACGTCATTTTCCTACTGGATAGTTGCTAGCTTTACCTTAATAGCCTCCGGGGTATCCAACACTTCAAACACCATTTCAATCTACCGAATCCAATCATCGGCCGCATCTGGGTCTGCCTTACCCTCAAGGACAAGTGGTTTCATCCTCTTGAAGGATTCCACCAACTTGATAGCCTCTGGGACTTGCACTGCTTGCCCTACCCTTGTATTCCGGTTCACACTTGCTGCGACAAAAGTGTTAAGTGTCTTCATACACGGGCCAACTCCATCTCCAAATCAAGTCGGTTGCCTTCTCCACTTGATCCTTCACCATTTCTAGTCCTTAAAACTTTATCAAAACAACAATAACATAAACTTCCTTCCAACACAAATTATTCATTTCCAAAATAAACTTCATATATTCAGAAATAAAATTGGTGCATACTTCCATACATAAAGAACACCAGAAAATTACAAATCTTCATACAGAACTTTAAACAAGCACAAATCAGTCTAGACTGTATGGTTCCTCTTGGATTCTCTGAGCTCTCCCCATAGATCGCCTATTTCTTTTTGCATTTTTTTGTATCTTTGACGACATTCTTTCTTCCCCCAATGATTTTTGTTGTCTAGCTGGTTGAAATGTCGAGCATTCCTGTGAAGACACTTCTCGAGTTCCCATACTCGCTGACTCAGGGTTGCGATGTTTTGCTTATCCTCTGCATGATGCGCTTCCTTGTGGGTTATTCTCCTCTTGTGGACAATCAACTGCTTACGGAGGGAAGCGATGATGTGATCCTTCTTGTCCCGAACCGGCTCTTCATCCGAGGAATCAGCATGGGATTCAGGCAGAGGTGAAGTGATTTCCCGAGATTCTGGCAATTCCTCTTCTGCTTCTTCTGGGTCCTCTTCTTCCTTTTCGGGGTCCTCAAAGAACAGTTCCTCCTCTACTTTGTCTATCGAATTTTGGTTCTTCGCCATCTTATAGCGAAAGGGAGGAGAACACATCAGTGTATAAAGCAATGCAAATGTAAGTTGATACAACTATAACATTTAAATCTCTATAAATTAAACTCAAACTTCTAATGTCCACCTTAATGTGTTTTCCTTGTAATTTTGTACTACTCACTGAAGTTAGTTCTGATACCACTCTGTAACGCCTCGAATTTCGAACACATGTAATTCGTAGCAAATACAAGAACTTTTACTTCAACTTCGTACAAATTTACAAGGAATTTAAAACTTTTCATTATACATTGTTTGTTACAAATACACAGAGGAAGTCACATAAAATATACAACTTTAACATTCAATAACTTTAATATGGCAATAATCATCAGTATTAACACATCTTTACGTCTTTCGCTAATCCAAGTCCTGCACCTTAAAACTTTGGGCACGTCAATTGCATACAACTGTCGTATTGTTATAATACAGTGATTTCACCATCTTAACAATCAAAAATTTGAATGCAGAAATATAAAAGTGACTATCCAAATTGTGTCAGTGTATGATATGGCCTAATGCCTAATGCAGACATTCACACTTACGATGCACTAATGCACACTTGTTCGGATTCTATGCATCCCATACGACATAGGTTCGAGGGCAAGCCCGTATCGTACTCCTTATTATAGGGTTCATTCTCTCGTTATGAAATCCAACTGTAGTGACTAATGTAAGGTTTAGATATCCTGTGAGTATCTAGTACCGCACCGATAATTGTTGAGAATCGCTCTCCCAACGCGATTCGTAACCCCGATAATTCTGGAGACGAAACCCACACCGCATGCCATGACCCCAATAATTCTTGAGAGTTGTTTTCCCACTGCGAGTGATTTTAGGACATCATGCCTAACACCCTAATAATTCTGGAGACTAAACCCACACCGCGAGTCATATGGTATCTCATCACACAAATATTCCATGAGAATCACATCGATCCCGATAATTCTGAAGATAAATCTCACACCGCTAACGATTTTGGACATCATGCCTCACAACCCGATAATTCTTGAGATAATCTTCCACCGCAAATGAAATGAGGCCCTCATACTCATGTTTGCGCATACTTCATCACATCTCTCCCTAGTGCCTGTCCTTAGGTTTAAATATGACCATCACAACCTAGAGCTAGCTTATCCTACCGGACTTAAATCAACACACGGAGAAATATTAGCCCACACTGGCTACTTCTCAAATTTTATTTATCATAACTTGCCGGTTTCTACGAGTCTCGCTCAGCCTCTAGATTCCAACCTGTCAAACTGAGATCACATAGGTTATCTCAACCTCTATTACACAACTTTTTATTCATAATTTATTCGATTTGTTCGTACATTCCTTTTGAATTGTCCATCTCAAATCTACTTCCTTACGTATCGTAAGCTTCATATGATAAAACTAAATATAAAGAATCTTCCCATTTCAGTCTGTTAACCTGTAGCACCCAAATTTTTTTTTTTTTTTTTTGAAAACTAAGCCTCCAAATTCAATTCTTTCAATTTCTATATCACTTTAAACATAAAATAAAATAGTTATATTCCAAATAAAATTTTGGCAGAGTCTCCCGTGAAATTTCTGCCCCAAAACACAAAATGCTTACGGAATTCTGCTCTAAATTCCGTAGCTCACAACACAGGCAATATAATCACGGGCCCCCCAGGCCAAAATGAGCAGAATCACACAGGCAATATAAATATCATGCTCTGGGGGCCAAATTCATAACAGAATATCAAATATTAAATAAAAACCATAAATTCCTTTGAAAACGTATAAGATTTTTGTAAAGATTTAGGAAAAACATTTTAAAAGTCAACCACAGAACCCAATACTCCACAACGAGGTGGGTACGGGCTTTTTTACCTCATCACAGCACTATACACCTATACTGTTACCATAATACAAAATAATACATCAATTATTCACCTTTCTACATATATTAAATACATAAATAATCTATCCTCTCAACGAAATATAATTCCTAACTCTAGAACTACCTCGCCATGCTGCTAGCAACCTGCAGGAGAGTTAGGGTTGTCCACTCTCAGGGAGGGACCCCCCTAACCTCCAGAAAATATCAGGGGTTAGCCATTTCTGGTGTGAGTATAATCATTAATCTAATAAATGAATTAAATTGTATAAAGAAAATAATTTAAACTTACAAACATCAAGTTAAGAAGATACACCCTGAAATCTGAACATAAAAACATCATCGATACGATTTTATATCAATTTACTCTTTGAATCTGCATCCAACGATGTAATTACCCATAACTCCACACATTTCACTATATGCTTCACCTCAACCTCATGTATATATATATATCCTTATTTTACATTTGCATAATACGAATTCACATACGATCCATTCCTTTTCAATTTAAATTCTCTAACCCGAATATTCATTCTTCCACAATTATCGTCATAATAGCAATTTACTATTTATATGAATATAACTACATGATGATATTACTCCTTTCATTAATAACCATTTATGAATACAGACTCATAACACAACATACTCTCTTTAATAACCATTTTCATAACCAATCTCATAATACGGGTATTTATTTTATTATGTTATAACAAGAATCACCTCTTACATTTATGCTTCTATTCTCATAATACCACATTCATTCATGTGTTATGACGCAATTAAAACATCTCATTGCCCATTGCAAAGAACTCACATTTCATCACATCACTAATTAGAATGCTTTATACTCATTGCATCAAAACCATGTTCTCATCTCATTATTTCATTTAGTTACTACTCAATCGAATTGAGAATTAAACTTATTTTCATTTTCACTTATATCTCAATTTATCATTAATTTCACTTACATTCTCATCAATTTATACTCCATATCCCAAACATAGTTTGGGCAATAATATATCACACCCCAAAGCCGATAGCTTGGGTAATAATCACCGCACCCCAAACACATAGTCTGGGTAATATCACATCACATCTCAAGCCAATAGCTTAGTTATCAATTCACTTCATTTACTATTCATCTTCACTTTATTTAATTCTTCATTTCCATTAATCATTATCACTATCATGCCCACTCACCCTGCGAATTATGCCAAAGCAGGTAGTTCCCACCATTTCTACAGAAATAGCAGGCAGGTAGTTCCTTGACACAATTCCAAGGTGTAACAACTCATACCATACTGTATTTTACTTTAATAATCATTTACATAATATAGTTACTTCATACTATTCATATTAACACATGTCTCTTTTACTATTTCATTTTAAATTAACCACATACTGCAGTTACCATTTCTTTTCATACAACTCATAACTCATATCTCTTCATATTCATTTATTCACAACCACTTTCTCTCACATTCACATTTCACTTTCCACTTTCTTTACTCTCACACTTTTATTTACACTTAGTTATTTTATTAGTTTGTCGACCAGTGAGCCACAGTATCCCAATATACTGAAAGCGGACAGCCCAGTAAAACACGCGGACCGATGCTCACACAGAGTCTTACTCGTCCGAGGCTACGTCTTCCTCCCAGCCTATGCCAGCGAGGGAACACCGCACCCCAGATAAACTGGGTACTTCCTCACGACGTCTGTCATCGAGGGAAAAACACTACACCCCAGGTAAACTGGGTACTTCCTTGCGACGTCTGTCATCGAGGGAAAAACACCGCACCCCAGGTAAACTGGGTACTTCCTCCCAGCCGATAGCCAGGAGGGAAAAACACTGCACTCCAGATAAACTGGGTACTTCCTCGCGACAGCTGTCATCGAGGGAAACCGGGCCTCAAGCCGATAGCTTGGGCGATAAAACTCCGCACCCCAGATAAACTGGGTACTTCCTCCTAGCTGAAGCCAGGAGGGAAAACACCGCATCCCAAGCCGGTCCTTGGATATTAGGAAGTCTAGCCCAAACCCTCAGGATTGCTGTAGGTACTGGTCAACAAAGCCATCTGTTATTAGCATTAATGATTACATCTTTTCAGCTTACTTTATCGACACAAGCATTTCATTTTTAAATTCAATAATTGCCACGACCTTGACTTTAATCACGTGAATAAATAACACATTTTATAAGCACGTACCATCTTATCTTTTATCTTACCATTTAACGCATATCCGGTGTCCACAATATTAATTATCATCTTAGTATATCACATATATACATACACCAAGTCATTTAACATATAAACCATCATGTCATATTATTGCATATCATGAATGCATCATGTTATTTATTTTGCCACAACATCACACTTTATGAATACCATGCTATTTACTACTTCATTAAATCACATATAGACTTACGCCAAGTTGTATCATTAATAAAAGAATTACATGATGTTATTCCATATCATAAAAGTATCAAAATGTATACTTCATCACATTATAATATCATACTATTACCCATTAATTTATTTCAAACATAATTAGGATATAAACATATACTTTATCACATCACCGGTCATTATCGTCTATATACATATCACCACATATATCACATTTGTAGGTTTCCAAGAGAAATGACCACAATCACTAATTTCTTCTAATTACATCTTATAACAGCCATCCATATCATGCTAGCCCATACACAAGGCTCCACATATACCAGATCATCTATATCGGCTTATTCACCCCAAAAACATGCACAAAACATACACGGAGTAAATATATGCATAAACCGTTTAATATATTTAGCTTTTATACTTCAACACATCACATTAACCCATAACATAGATTTTATATACTTAATATCGTTAATTTCATCAAATATCTCAAAAACTCAATTTCGGACCCTTAAAAATCCGTATTTTCTTTCAAATTCAGTTTTTAGCATAACTTCTACAAAATACATCAAAAAGCCACGAAATTTGGCCACGACATAAAATATATATAAATGCAACATACTCACCTGACGGATCGAGCGAACAATGTCCCGCGTCCGCCCTGTAGCCAGTCGAAGTTCGACTTTTTCCACCTAAATAGAAAATTATAGGACCGATTAGCTTAAAACTCAAAACTCGACCTACGAACCTCCAAACTCGAATCCGTCTTCACCCACTCGTTACAAATGACCTAAGTAAACAAGCTACATCAACGGATTTCGAATTCGGGTCCCAATACAAACATTCCCTTATTGATCGGAGGCTTTCTAATAAGAAAAAAATTCATATTCTCTAATTTCTTTAATCCTCTTTTTCCTAATCTCACATATTAGGGTTAATAATAATAATGAGACTCAACTACACCTCCGAACCCATCAAATCCTCACCTAAATCTCGCTCGGGCATTTCATCGAACACCCGGCGTGCACTTTTCACCTGTAGTCTATTTCACTCAATTTAATTGAGCTTAAGCCTATAAAAGTCATCCTAAATTCATATTAATACTTTCATAATATTCTACACCCTCATATGCATTTTATACAATTATTAGGATCGAGTTTCCTACCCGATTTCATAAACCCTATAATCCGAGTTTATGCCAAAATCACCACTCCCCATTTTATTCTAATGGCTCACTACAATTTTTACTACCATACAAGAGATAATTCTCATATATATAACTCTATTTTTCAAATCCAAAACCCTAATTTATCAACAACCTATAAAATCTCCAGGAACTTACTAATTTCTTGCCCCTACTATTCCCAACCTCTTCTAATCTCCCCACCATAATATTCCTACTCAATAGAAATTAAACACACTTAATTTTATACAAATAAATAAAATAGGGTATACCTTTCCGGAGTTATTTCTCCAAATCAATGCTACCACGGTGTAGAGGACCCTTCAATTAGTCATCCCCCCAAAATAATTGAAAAGTTATGGAGTATTTGGGTGGAATGGGGCGGAGAGAGAAAGAGCCGAAGGTGGGGGGTTTTTGATCGGGAGAATGGATCGGGAAGGAAGAAGAAAGAAGAAAGAAGGAAAGAAGGAAAGAAGGAAATGGGAAGGAAAAGAAAAAAGGAAATAATGGGGAAAGGGTTACTTTTGTAATAAATATAATAATAATAATAATATGGTATAATTACATATAAGCCCCCCCCCCCCCCCCAAATCCAAAATATTATAATTAAACCCCAACTCTTTTCTATAATCATACAAACAATACAAAACACATTAAAATTATCTTATAATAATCCCCCATAATGATAAAATAAAATAAACTATATTACCTCACACAAAATCTCAACTCTTAACTCTAATATAACAATAATGCCAATCTACCACAAATATTCAATACCAGTATCGATATTAAAAATAAATAAAATAAGATATCACTTAAAGTAATTCTCACCCCTACAAAATATAAAAGCAAATATTTTCGGTATTTTAAAATCCGAGGTGTTACATAACCATACATTTAAAATATCTCAATCATTTACTTATTTAAATAATTTGATACCAATGTAATGTTTCTAAAGTTAGGTCCTAAATTTTTATTCTACTCCCAAATTTAAACTCAATTTTGACATAAACAACACCCTTGAATTTAGACTAAAAACTAGATTCATCTAGTACATTGTCTAATGTAACTTCTAAATCTCCAAAATACATCTTAAAATAGTGTAGAATTATTCCGAAATGGTCTAATAATATTTTAAAGTATTTCTACAATTTTTCTCAAATTTTAAAACATGGAAAACCATTAAAATAAAATTAAAAAAATAAAATGTGCACCCCTGGATTCGAACCCCAGACCGGACAGCAACCCAGACCCCAACCCACAACTAGTGAGCCACTCTCAGTTTGTGAAGAAAACCCCTTTCAATTGTTTTCATAACCCGCCTATGTCAAAATATTAAAAATTGAAATTTACAAAAAAAACAGAGCCTCCCAAGACTCGAACCTGCAACCCCTGGCCACTGTACCCAACGCTCGCAAGCACACCCGCAAACCTGGCTCCCAAGCCTTTCAATCTGATTATAATACTATCGAAGCTCTTTTATTTCAAAATGCTTTGTTTCCAGATTTTCTTCAGAATTTCGATTTCGTATTCACTATGCATTTTTATTTTCTAATCATTTCCATATGATAATTTTCCCTTCAAATAAAGTATATTAGCCTATAATAATTGTTGCCGCTGAATTCGGGTGTGGGGGCAATAGATGAGATTTGTAGGTTCATGAGGAACTCACTCAGGTTGACCCCTTCTTCTTCCTTGCTAATTTGTTGGCTCCTTCGTGCTCCCTTGAGACCTGCACAAATGTTCGAGACACCGGGATGGATCCCGGTGACAAACCCTCCGATGCTCAAGTCAATACACAGAAAAAGTGAAGAGAAAGAACTCAAGTGTGCAAAGTGTGATCACCTTTTATAGTATGAGGTAGGGGGGTTTTTATAGTCGCCATGGAGATCCTTTTTAGGATAAGGGTAAATTCCTACTTTCCGGTGTGGCTGGTTGGGGTTGGTTACAACCATCCCCTTAAGATAGGGACAGAGTAGGATTTGCTCCTATCCTATTTGACTGGTCCCTAATGGGCTGAGACACGTTCTCTGTCTACCAAATCCGTTTGTAGGCTAGCGGGTCTAAGGAAAGAGGCCCGGTACCCGATTCAGATCCGTCTGCAGATGAAATTACCATCCTGCCCCTGCGACTTCAAGATTCATGTCCACTTTCAACGATTCTGAATTAACCCCATTTTTAGCCATATCAATAATATATTCCCAAAATAAAGGAAATTATTGCCCAACTTGCATAAATTATTCATGATTCTACAATTTGAACCATACACACTATTGTTCTTCATACAACTACATTTTTGGGGAGTTTTTTTTTACATTACTACATCGTATATAGAGAGATTTGATTTCATGGACTTTTTTATTCTTTTATAAATTCTCTACTGGAAAGGCATTCAATTCAAACTCCTATTAATTCAATTACCTACTACATGATTGTAACTAAGTATGTACTAATAAGTTTTGCTAGAGACACACATGTCAAATTCACCATCCATCTACATATTTCTAACATGCACAATTACTAACATTTTAGAAAACAATGAAAACTCTACACATTCACATACTAACTATGACTAAGTGATCACAATTAAAACTATAGGAGGCTTTCACTTATACACTCTAATTAAATTAACATCTACACATGTCATGGACAATCAAGCACAATCTACTTTTAGAAGACAATGAGAACACCCACCTCAAAAAGCTCATAGTAGATGAATCCGTAGCAAAAAGCCTCAAAGAGTTTCACAAGCACAAAAATTCCAAGCCTCCTAGCAAATCCCGAAAGCAATCTTCCTCTCTTTCTCTTTTTTTTATTATTATATATATATGATTTGTGTTTCTTCATGGCTAAAGGGAGAGGCTATTTATAGGGTAAAATAATGAGTAGTTGTAATAATTCCCAACTTCCTAAAAGATCTCTCCACTCACCGACACACTCTCCCACTCGTCCCACTCCTCTCACTGGCCAGTCACACTAGGAAGGGAAAACACGTGCATGTGCACCCCATGTGCACACTTCTTCCTACAATTTAATTATTAGTTTTTAATTAAATTAGGTGTGTATGTTATACAATGTAATGTATACTAGTCTTATCTAATTTTAAATGAGAGCTCATGCACGTTAAGTGCACACCTAAAAATTATGAGCTTTAATTTTTAATATTTTAATGTGCTACATAATATATATTAAAGCATAGTTGATTTTCATTAAATTTAACCATACACTAGTGACTTATCAAATGAGAGAAAAAATTTCATGACTCAAGAGAATTTCATTAATCGACACATGCACAAAAATACGTGCAAAGTACGTGCAAAAGAACGTATTAAAAATAAATATTTTCGGGGATGTTACATTTTCCCAGCCCAACCTACCACTACTGGTAGAGATACTTTCGGATCGGATACTGATCGGATATTGGCTATACCAATATCTGTATCTGCATTCCAAAACCGGATTCGGATACAAATATGGATATGACTCGAAAAAGAAGATTTATATCCGTATACGCAAATTTAGGATAGGGATGCGAATCAAATACGGTCTACCGAATGACAGATACGAATTCGGATATCAAACATATAGTTTTTGCTATATTTTTTCCCCTTAACTATTACTTAGATATGAATATCACTGAATTGGGTGAATCAATTTTTATACTTAATCACACAATAGCAATCAACACAACAAAAGAAGTTAAGATAATTTTATTTCATATATGTATAACTCGTATAAAAGATAATATAATACGCACTTACATGTTTATTTACATGTCTATTTGCATAAGTTTGAGTACTCAGATATCTCTCTTCCAACTTTCAAATGAGTAGATGGGAGTTAATCTATACAGAAAAAAAAAAGAACTTGTATTAATTGGATCAAGCATATGGAAGAGCTAAGGATATCTTTGAAACTCACATTGAAACAGGTTATATGCTCCACCCTACAAAGAATTTTTTTTTAACTTGAAATTGCAACCAAGCAATGTGGTTAATCTTAAGAGGTTGCCAACATTCATTTTCTTCTTCGCATATCATATAAATAATAATTGATGAAAGGAGTATAACTACTTTGGGGGAAATTATTGGCATACTCATCATAAGTCCAAAATGGCATACCTGGGTAGTATTGAATACGACATTTTGGCAGTGTGGAAGGTTGCTCACAGACCAAGCTGGTATAGGATATGACCTTCCGTCGAAAGTAACAGTCACATAAGAAGTACCCCAATTAGCGAGGAATGCTACACATGCACCCGATGCAATCTTGTACACATGTAACTACAGAAGAAACCTTCATTACTAAGATGGAAAAAGATTTAATAATACTTCTCGTTAATAATTCTCGTTAATAATTAGTCCATCTCGAAATTTTAATGAAAGGTTATAAGTAGATCTTTTTAGGTTTCTAATTTTTAGGTTTCTAATTAAATGAAGTGATAATTCTTTTCGTAACGCCACGAATTTCAAACACATGTAATTCGTAGCATAATACATGATCTTTTACTTCAAATTCGTACAAATTTATAAGGAATTTAAAACTTTTCAATAATGTTCTTTACAACAGCACAACGAAAATAAATAAATATAATAAAATCTACAATAATGAAAATCCTTCAATATTGTGACAACTCATCATAGTGACTTCAAGTCCATGCCAAGTCAAATCCTGCAACTAGAAAACGGTGGGCACGTCAGTTGCATACAACTGACGCAACACTATAATACAACGATTTTTCTACTTTAGCAATTCACAAACTTGAATGCAGAAACAAAATGTGAAAAGTGACTATCCTAAATATGTCTGTGTATGATATGACTTAATGCCTAATGCAGTCATTACACTACGATGGCACAAATGCATACTTGTTCGGATTCTATGCATTTCATACTACATAGGTCCGAGGGCAAGCTCTTATCGTACTCCTCATTATTGTGTTCAATCCCTCGCCATGCAACCTACTACTATGACTACTACAAGATTTGGATACTTTGCAAGTATTGGTTCTCACCCCGTAATATTGGAGATCAATCCCACTTCGCAGATCATTTTGGGGTCTATTTCATCCATCGTCCCAGAATACTGGGGATTGTCTCATTCCGCGAGTCATCTTGGAACCCTCATTGAACAAATGCTCCGTGAGCGTCGCTCTCGCCACGGAATAAAGGAGATCAATCTCACTCCGTGGATCATTCTGTGGCCTATTTCATCCATCGTCCCGAAATACTCGGGATTGTCTCACTCCGCGAGTCATCCTGGAGTCCATAACTCATGTTTGCTCTGGTTTCATCATATCTCCAACTAATGCCTGGCCTTAAGTTTAAGTTAGAGTTATTATTATATTTTTTTGATGTAAAAGGTGGAATAACGACACCCTGATTCATTAATAAGAAGTTAATAAAACATCCCCGGTGTACCAGGAAAGATTACAGAACACTACAGTGCAGAAAATAAAACATAAGCCTCCAATATCGTCCTGGAGGGTGGGCCAATCCAAAAGTGCTACCCACAATACAAAAAGACAGGTACAAGTAGAGCTAGAAACAAAAGTAGTCCTCCGAACTGCAACCTGTCCCAGTTAGAATTTAGGGACCCATGCTCCCCTCAGCAAAGTGTCGGACCGAACTCGACCTCCTCATCATCATACTCGTCCACCTGGAATACTCTGGCAATCCTCCCTCTCGCTTCTGTAGCAGTTGCTGTAGCCCAAAAAGAAATAAGATGCATGATATGAGTAAGATTACCAAAAATACTATTACATGAAACACGAAAGTAAAAATTATTTCTGTCTAGCCATAAAACCCAAGTAGTGGCCGTGATGGCGATGTACCAAGCATCATTCATTTTGTGGCGTTTAGAGGCAAATATAGGGCCAACCCACAATTCCTCGTATGTGTTGGGGTAGTCACATGTACCTAAGGCCCGTAGAACCTCAACTAGCGTTGCCTTGCTCCGTTGGCAGTCAATGAAGAGATGATTCAACGACTCTGTATGGAAGTTACAAAAACCACAGTTGATCGCGATCTGGGATTATCTTTTGGCCAGATTTTCTCTCGTCAAGATGGCATTATTGAGGACCATCCAGAGGAAGACCCTAACTTTAAGGGGCGCTTTGGCCTTCCATAGCACAATTGCCCAACTGGGCTTACAGCCTCGGAAGTGAATACGATGATACAGAGACTTAACAGTGACGGAACATTTGGTTTTGAGTCCTCACTGCATTTGGTCAGGCCCTTGAGAATAAATTGCCCCGTTTCGTGCAATGTAATTTTGGAGTTCAGTCAACCACATCTGTAACCTGGACTTAGATGGACTCGGAATGACGGTTTCCAAGTTCCCCTCCTCCACATCTTAGCCATGGAGGCATTCGGGAGGGTCGTCTGCTCAAACAGGTCTGAAAAAATCTCCTTAAGGGAGTGGGCACCGCACCACTTGTCCCACCAGAATCTGGTGGACCGACCATTGCCAATAGCCGAAGTAACCGTCGAATTAAAAGGCCCACTAGCGTTTGCAATTCCTTTCCAGAATAAGTTACAGTTATTAAGACCTAGAGCTTAGCTTTTCCCACCGGAATTAAACCAAAACACTGAAAATACTAGCCCACACCGGCTACTTCTCAAAGTGAAAGTTAACCCACACTGGTTACTTCTTAAATTCCATTCATCACAACTGCCGGTATTCTGGGTCCCGCTCACTCTACAACAAGCAACCATCTCAAAAGAGATCACATAGGTTACGTCTAATCTTATATAAAAATTTCTATTCATTAAACATCTTTTAACTTTTTTAATCCATTCTCTCTTTGTTTATTATCAATCATGAAGTAACCAACTTCTTATAGCAACATTCAATAACACTTGATGAGTTAAAACCCAACATCACTTGTTTAACATTCCAACTTTATTCTTTAATTACTTCTTAATTCCTCATAAGGTACACCTTAACAGCATTCCAATTTTAAATCAAATTTTATAAGTTGTAAAAGTTTTAGGACAACTAGATAAAGACATCATCCCAATGGTATTAAAAAAATCATATAAATTCCAATACTACTCCAAAAATAAGTTTATTAGTTTCATGGGAATCAGAAATGAGTATACTACAACTTTGTAGTTAATATCATCTACATTCATCCTCAATTACTTCGTCTAAATTCATTTGCAAAATAATATGTTCAAAATCTGAAAACTGCCGCTCATGCTACTTGTAAAAGTCACAGAAAATTCTATACCTCATGAAACTTTGTATTCTTTAGCTCGAATTCAAGGTATATAAGTTTACTATAACTTTTTAGTTATAAGTTTCTCCAACATATTGTGTCTATAACTCTGAATTCTTCGAAATTTACTGTAGGGTCGAAATGTTAAAGTATTGCCACTGTTCAAACTTGTAAAATTCTTTATGAAAATTTAATTTCTTATACTTTACAGAAAGTTTAATGAGTCTACTTCACGTTCTTAGTTGTGAATTTTCTCAAAATAGTACATCTAAGATGCCAAAATGATCAAAATCCGAAATATGTACAAATTTTCAGCAACTAGCCAACTGCCAAACAGTCATAAGTTTGGATTTTATTAAAATAGTAAAAGACATCCAAATATTATGAAAGTTTAAGGAGTTGTTCTTAAAATATACTAGATGCTCCTATAAAATTTTTGGCTCTAAATTCCATCAAGTTTAATAGATATGATTTTTTTAAGTGTAACTGAAACTTAAAATGGCAACTTAATATGTCCCCAAATCAATCATATCATAATTTCACACATTCAATCAACAACAAATAATCTAAACATGAATACTCAATCTACATAAGTTAGCATGCATCTAACAATTCACACATATCTAGCATTCTGCTAATAAAACTATATTAGAAAGTTGGAGAAACACACACCTCAAATGTAGAATTCCTAATAGTAAACCTCCTATAAAATAATGCTCCAAAACTCCAAACTCCCTAAAAAATGGTCGGCCTCTTCCTAGCATAACCCACAAGCTCTTCTCCCTCTTTCTCTTTTTTGTTTTTGTTTAGAGTTGTGTTGTTCAGGACAAAAGTATGGAGTATTTATAGAAAAATTGTGTGGTCAATATAGTTCCCCACTTCCCAAAATAATGCCCCACTTCCTACTAACTCACACCACTCTCCCTTATTCTCAATCATGGTAAGAAACACATGCACGTGTAGTCAATGTGTATGCACACTCTTCATACAAATTAGTTTTTATTAAGTTAGATGTTTGTGTATGTTACACATGGCAAGTGTACTAGAATTTCAAATGTACATTTAAGTGCAAAAATAATCATGGCCTTTAAATTTGTAATTAATTTTTAATGGGCTACAAAAACGAATTTAGGCCTAGTAGATTTTAATTAAAACAAATCACATAATTGTGACTAGAAAAATAAGAGAAAAAATGTTTATGACTCAAGAAAATTTTAGGGACCAACATGTGCATTGCAAACAGGTGTGTTGCATGTATCAATACAAAATAAATATGAAAGAACGAAAAACAGTCAAAATATAAAATACATCGAATATGTATATTAATAATGTTACAGATATTTTACGTAACGATAAAACATACGTAATTGACACGTGTATTGAAAGCACATGCAATGCATGTAAAAACACAAAAAATAAAATAAATGTTTGAGTTTGCTCAAAATAGGATAAAAATAAATTTTGAGATGATGGAAAACATATAATTAATCGAAATACAAAACTACGTAGGATATTTATATTAAAATACTCTATGGATATTACCTGTAACGGCACAAAATACATGTGCGTAACACTCGTAGGCAAAATTATCATAACTCAATTTTACGGGGTGTTACAGTCTCCCCCTTAGAATAGTTCTGTCCTCAAAACTTACTAGGGTAAAAGCTGTATCGTGTACACACCAAAGAAAAAATCATTATTGTATATAGAAAACTGTCAATACCAAGAAAAGAAATGTAGTATGTAATGTGAAAACAAAGTAAACTTATATAAGAAAACTATGAGTATCAAAATTAATAAGAACAAAAATAGAAAATCTAGAAAAATTGCACAAAAGATACGTGACCATAAAGGATTGTATAGATTGAAAGAAATTTTCATACAAAAAATAATATTTGATAAAGTATTATTTCGCTCAATCAATGGTGTTTAATTCTATAATTCAAAATCACAAATTACCAGTTCGGTCTCTCCATAATTTAATAGATCATACAAAAGTCGGTCAACCAATTGTAAGAATTAAGAACGAAAATCAAACACACAACCATGAAAAAATAGAAAAATAACATGGAATTAAAATTGTGTTCTCAAAACTATGCTACATCGAAGCCCTATAAAAATAAAATTTAGTTCATAAGAGCATCCACGATGGTGTTTCTCATTTGGTAAAAAATGGCAGCTACAGTAGTAGCAAATAGCAGTTATTGCTGCAGTGGTTGTTTGCTATATGTTTCTCATTTTTTTTAAAATTTTGCGTGGGACAGTACAACATCTACCGTCGCGCAATTTTTTTTTTGAAAAAAACCAGCGATGGTATATGTTATACCGTCTCATTCGCCTGAAAAAATAATTTTAAAAATTAATTAATTATTAACTATTAAAATAAATTAATTAAATAAAATAAATAATATAATAATAACTAAACCTAATTATTTAACCTAAACCTACCCACTACCTCCCCCAATTCAAGGACGGTACAACATGTACTGTCCGAGAATTTCTATTTTTTTCTTTTTTTTCCGATCGGACGAATCTTGGCCGTTCATTTATATATATATATATATATATATATATATATATATATATATATATATATATATATATATATATATGTTATACCATCCGACTGGATTAAAAAAAAATTAAAATATTAGGGATGGTATTTGTTATACCGTCCGACTGGATTTAAAAAAATTAAAATGTTAGGGACGGTATATGTTATACCGTCTTTTATAATTTGAAAATCGCTATTTTGTTTCTTATTTATGAGAAACGAGTATAGCAAACTTGCTAAAAAATTGCAAATAGAAAACCATTGCAGCCGACCAATTGCTAAAAAATGGCAAATTGCCAAATAGAAGAAACCACTGTGGATGCTCTATTAAATTTGAAACTAAAAAATTTTGTATTGGATTGCACAGTAAAGGATGAACAATTTTGTAAAAAAAATTACAAATCAAACGCTTCAAAAAGCGAGCCAGCAAGCACATAGTTCTTTTTCTCTCTCCTACTTTGTCCTGTCCCATCTCGAAGTGCGCTGACTGGTGCTGAAGTCACGTCAGCTGACGTCAGCATGTCAGCCTACTATTTCTCTGCTCTGTCTTTGTCGTTTTATGCACCACGTCAGCGAAGTTGACGTCTCCAAGACCATGTCCTTCACTCTTTTGTTTGCTCTTCCGCACCTCGAACCGCAAGCCAGGCCCACGTCAGCATCACCTTCTCCCTTCATGCCTCTGTCTTTCTGTGTTTCCCCTTTTTTTAATTTAGTTGTGGAAGTCGTCGCTCTCCTCTCGTTAAGCGTGTCCCCTTCTCTTATTTGCTCTTCTATTTAGAGGCACGGGAAGTAGAGATTAGGGTTTATTTTTGCAGAAAACCCCAATTCTTTATTTATTTGTTTCCTTCTTTAATTTGCTCTTTATTTCTTGCTTCTTTTTCTTCACTTTATTTTTTTGGAAACACGTGCTGCACACAAACAAAATAAATCAGAAATTAGGATTTAAAAATAAAAATAAAAATAATTATTTTAAATTAATTAAACTAACTAGAAATCAAATTAGCTCATTTAAACCCATTTAAAATTTTTTATTGCACTTTCAGCTCAATTGGCAAATTAAAATTTTTATCTTGCTTTTCACACGGCCAAATTGTAAAATTTAAAATTTAAAATTCAACAAAACAATAAAAAAATTAATAAATGAATATGTTTGTTTTGTTTGTTGGTTTTTACCAAAAATATTCACTTTTTTGCATCAAAAATCTTATTCCTTCAAAAATAATTAATTTGAAATCTATGGAAATGAGATAAATTATAAACAAGATAGACAAATACAAGCAATTTTAATGGGTAAATGAGTACAAATATTTGTATAAAAATTAGACACATCAAATATCCCCAAACTTAAGATTTTGCTTGTCCTCGAGCAAAATGTGAAACCATGAATAAATGAATAATAATTAATAATATGCTCAACTCATCACACCAAGAGATCTCATCATGCAAGCATCAAAATTTCAATTAAAATACATAAACAATAGCAAATAAAGAAAAACCAAGTATACCCACTTTCTCCAGTGCAATTATTCATTTATAATTCCAAACCCATTCATATTTGTCATGCAATTAATGTAAGTATAGTATGTAACAACTCCATCTGTGATTACCTATTCTCACTACTGCAAACCGAGTAGCAAACTAGAGTTTTTTTTTCCTTTTTTTTCTCTAGGTTGTCACTTGCCTTTTGACGCGAATGCAAACATTTGTGATGAATTCACCCGGTTACTCAACAAGTCATAAACTTAGAGTGCTTTGCATACTCATATTTCAAGTTACCGTTTGACGTAAAAGTGAACATTTGTCATGAATACGCTTAGTTACTAAGCAACTCAAAATATTGTAGTAGATAGACTTTATTTATTCAATTATTTGATTATTATCACTCTATTTACTTAAACTCTGTTTAGGACTAGATTAAAGGGGATAATCACAAGAAAAGTATCACATTTTTTTTATGTATAATCACATGACTGTCATAATTGTGTAAGGGATTTTGAGATTCAATAATCCTAAAGTAAATAAGTATGCTTAATCTTGCTTTATAAGAAATTGTCAATCCTAAAAAAATTATTTAAAGAACTCAAAAGTGTAATGGTGAACCTAATTGAAATTCCTTTTTGTTTTATTTTTCTTTTCAAATATATATAAAATAAAAAAATACTTTTCTATCCTTTCTCCAAAACTTGAACTTTACATTGTCCTCTATGGGAAAGAAAAAAGAAATGCAAAAAGAATAAAAAGTTCAGAATCTCTCCCCTGATTCATCTTAAAATTCTGCACATGCGAAGTTCAGTGGTTCAGCGATATCTGGAGCTGTAGATGTCCAAATGGGCTGATTCTTTTTGTTCTGGAAAGCTAAGACAATTGGCTACAATCACTCTTTAAAATACTTTTCCAGATTCTGACTTCATCCTGCTAAAAAACAGCCATCAATGTAGGTGCAGAAAACAGCTCTTCTCGGCGACTTTCAAACTTATGCAATCCTACAAAATAAAATCAAAAATTATAATTATAATAAACTATAAGAAAAATCAAATCTAAATGCAGTAAAAGAAAACATGGGTTTCCTCCCAAGAAGCTCTATGTTTTAAGTCTTCAGCCAGACGTTGTAGCTGAGATGGTTATATAACGCCAAGATCCAACAACATACGAGCCTCTTTTCCAATACATCTATTCAGGTGGGGATTAGGATTTTTCTGTGCATCCGTCAAGCTTGATGGTAGCTGCTCGAATTTCAGTCGTTTCTTTCTTGAAGATGGAGCCTTTGATATCCCCACCTCCTTGAATGTCAGCTGAGAAAATGGATAAATAGATGGTGCATCATCCAAATACATAACATATTTTAAATTCTTTTCTTTCTCATATTCAAGAGTTGCTGAATTTGTTGGACATATTTTGATTGGTAACTTTTCAACTTTAGCCTTATGTTTCTCGCCCACAATTAAATCAGTTTCACTTACTTGAAAAGATGACTGTTCTTCGGTAGGAAACTTCATGGATTTAAAGACATCAAAAGTTACTTGCTCATGCTGCATTTGTTCTTCCACAATTGATTCGTACTCTTCTTCCTTTTCAACCACATTTTGTTCGCCATTTTCTTCTTGTGGTTGCTCAAATGTCCTCCCACTTCTTAGTGTTATTACTTTGACATGCTCCGTGGGGTTGGTCACGGTATTGCGGGGTAAGTTTCCTGCTGTTCTCTCAGTAAGAATATTTGAAAGCTGACCAATTTGAGCCTCAAGATTGTGAATTGAAGCCGTATTATTTTGTATCACCAAATCTATCTTCTGCATGTATTGTTCTGTCTTTTGCATGTATTCCTTGAACATCTCTTATAGTGTCGGCTTCTTTTCTTGATGCTGAAAATTCTGAGGAGGACTAATTGCTCCTCCTTGATCGTTGTTCCAAGAAAAGTTGGGGGTGATTTCTCCATCCTGGATTGTATGTGTTTGCATAATGATTGTTTTGCCTTTGAAAGTTTGACACAAAATTTTCTTATTCGGCACTTGATCGAGCAAATGGGTTCCCCACTTGGCAATCTGCACTTGAATGATTTCCTGCACAAAAACCACAAATAAATTAGTTTGAATAGCATTAAAATTCATATTGCCTAATTGTTTAGATAAAGTAACAATTTGTGCAGTTAAAGTAGTAATAGGATCAAGTTCAAAAACTCCAGCCACTTTTCTTGGCATTGTTCTCTCTGAAGACCACTGGTAATTATTAGATGCCATCTCCTCTAAAAGTTCATAGGCTGCTTCATGAGTTTTGCTCAAAAGTGCACCTCCAGCTGCTGCGTCAACCATAGATCGATTTATAACTTCTAAACCATTATAGAATATTTAAATTTGAAGCCATTTCGATAGTTCATGACGAGGACACTTTCTTAATAACTTTTTGTACCTCTTTCATGCATCATACAAAGACTCGGTCTCAAATTGAATGAAGGTGGTAATATCATTCCTTAGCTTCGCTGTCTTTGCCGGCAAAAAATACTTAGCCAGAAATTTTTGTGCAAGTCCCTCCCAAGTAATAATACTACCGGGTGGTAGAAAATTTAGCCAAGCCTTCACCTTATCTTTTAGTGAAAAAGGAAAGAGTCTCAATCGAATTGCATCATTTGATACTCCGTTGTGATTGAAAGTGTCACAAATTTTTAGAAAGTTTGCAATGTGAATGTAAGGATCCTCGTGCGATAGTCCCCAAAATTGAATAGTCTGTTGAATCATCTGAATAATTGCTGGTTTAATTTCAAAGTTGTTTGCTACAATTGCAGGCCTCTTTATGCTTGATGTTTCTCCATGAATTGAGGGCATAGCATAATCTCTCAAAGCCTTGTTTTCCTCATTGTTCGCCATGATAATGTACTTGCATGTCCTGAAATATAAGTATTAAAAAATAGAAGAAAAAAAAGTAAGTCAAAAGAAAATAAAGAGGTAAAATAATAATAAAACAAAAAAAAAAAATCCAAACTAGTAATAATCTAGCAATTTTCAATATCAATAAAAGAATAACTAGTCCCCGGCAATGGCGCCAAAAACTTAATGTGAGTTATTTGCAAGTGTACAAAATCGCAACAAGGAGTATAATTAAGTGAAAAGAGTGTCGAACCCACAAGGACTAATTATTTTATCAAGTACCGAAATTTCTAGATTAACTACTATTTGGAAAATCGAAAATAATAAAGAAAGCAACTAAATTAAGTTAATCTAAAGAACTAACTAAATTAATTAAGAGCTGTGAAATCTGAAATTTTTGTAATTTGTTAATGGCAAAATTAATTCTACGGCTTTTGACATCACCTAGTTAATCCCACACAATTTATAATTCCATGTGAATAAAAAAATTATTTTTCCAAGTTGTAGATCAAAATCCCAAAATTATTCAATATTTTCTCTCAAGCAATATTAAAAATATCTCCAACTAATAGTTTGTCATAGTTCATGCATAAATTTAATTAATTGAAGACTCATTAAGTTCTGTGGATTTCTTAACGATCACATTAATCGTGGTAAATCATCTTTAATTTTGCTCAATCAATGATGTTTAATTCTATAAATCAAAATCACAAATTACCAGTTCAGTCTCTCCATGATTTAATAGATCATACACAAGTCGGTCAACCAATTGAAAGCATTAGGAACGAAAATCAAACACACAACCAGGGAAAAATAGAAAAATAACATGGAATTAAAATTGTGTTCTCAAAACTATGCTACATCGAAGCCCTATAAAAATAAAATTTAGTTCATAATAAATTTGCAACTCACAATTTTTTTCTTGAATTGCATAGTAAAATTAGACAAAGAGAAAAGAGATACAGGAAGAAAAATTTTGTAAAAAAATTCCAAACAGAACACTTCGAAAAGCGAGCCAGCAAGCACAGTAGCGCTTTTTCTCTCTCCTGCGCTGAATACTGCTGACGTCAGCTGACGTCAACACGTCAGCCCACTGTTTCTCTACACTATCTTTGTCGTTTTTCGCGCCACGTCAGCGAAGCTGACGTCACCGAGACCCTGTCCATCTCTTTCTTGTTTGCTCTTTCGCGCCTCGAACCGCAAGCCAGGCCCACGTCAGCGTCACCTGCTCCCTTCACGCCTCTGTCTGTCTATGTTCCCCCCCCTCCCCCCCCCCCCCCTCCCCTTTTTAAAATTTAATTGAGGAAGCTGTCGCTCTCCTCTCGTTAAGCGTGCCCCCCTTCTCCTGTTTGCTCTTCTATTTATAGGCATGTGAAGTAGAGATTAGGATTTATTTTTGCAGAAAAACCCCAATTCTTTATTTACTTGTTTCCTTCTTTAATTTGCTCTTTATTTCTTGCTTCTTTTTCTTCTCTTTCTTTTTCTGGAAACACGTGTTGCACACAAACAAAATAAATCAGAAATTAGGATTTAAAAATAAAAATAAAATTAATTAGTTTAAATTATTTAAACTAACTAAAAATCATATTAGCTCATTTAAACTCATTTAAAATTGTTTATTGCACTTTCAGCTCAATTGGCAAATTAAAATTTTTATCTTGCTTTTCACACGGACAAATTGCAAAATTTAAAATTTAAAATTCAACAAAACAATACAAAAATTAATAAATCAATATGTTTGTTTTGTTTATTGATTTTTACCAAAAATATTCACCTTTTTGCATCAAAAATCTTATTCCTTCAAAAATAATTAATTAGTTGAAATCTATGGAAATGAGATGAATTATAAACAAGATAGACGAACACAAACAATTTTAATGGGTAATGAGTACAAATATTTGTATAAAAATTAGACACATCAATTGCCCAACCAAAATTACTAGGTATAATTTCTCTCATTTAGTTGATTTTGTAATATTTTGGAAAAAATGTTTTTTTTAACTAATGAAATGTGTTGTTGACTAAGTAACTATTTAATGTTTGTTTAGAGGAAAAAATGTAGAAGAAGATAGTTCGAAGACACTTTGATGATATGAATTGAGGTAAATTATCATGTATTTTGTATTTGTTTTCTACGATTTGTAATTTACATCATTGTGTTGTTTCCTATGATATGATCAGGGAAGTATTTTTGCAGATAATGAAAGAGATTGCAGCTATTGGACCAATATGTTGTTTCTTATGATCTGATCAGGGGAGTATTTGACCATATGAATCTTATTTACCAATTTGGTCCCTTGTTTTTTGTGTGTGTGACAGTAGGCCATGATGACAAGCAATTAATGAGCTTTGATAGTCATATGGGTTTTATGTATTTGAACTTTGGTCTTAGTTGAAACTGAATATTTCTTACAAGGTTTACATCACTGATACATCTTTGCTCTCTGTTAATCATTGCTCCCTTTAAGTCATGTTTCAGTTGTGATGGGGGTAAATCATTAAGGCTTGTTCATTTCTTGTTTGATGCAACAGTGAGTACGCAGATGAAGAGTATATATACAGGGGAACCTTCGGTTATGCACTCCTGTTTGCGCACTCTACATGAGCACTCTCCCTCCACCACTAACTGAGATCAGTCAAGAGATCCTATATATACTAACAGAGAGAAAAGATTTAGCTGTTTTCACACCCACTACTTCTTCTCCTTCAGATATTAATGCATGATTATTTATGTATTTGAATTAGTTGGCATGGAATTGCAATGTAGCCCTAGCTTTAATTCTGTGTGGTCTGAGCCTACTTTGTTTTGATCAAATATTTTTTCTATTTTTTGTAATGCAGCCCTAGCCTAATTCTGTTATTTTGTTTATTTTTTTGAGTAGCTACAGAAACAGCACAAGCAGAATAAGAAGAAGAAAAAGAACTAGTAGAAGCAGCAGCAGCACAAGCAGCAGCTGCAGCATCATGGAGAGCTTCTTTTTAGAGGAAAAAAATATTGTTTGATCTTTTAAATTTTGATTCTAATGAATCTAATTAAATAGCTCAATGCATTTTAAGTTTGTCAGTAGCCTTAATTTACTGTTAATTGGAGAAGAAGAAAAAGAAGAACAAGAAGAAGAAAAAGAAGTAGAAGCAGCAACATCACAAGCAGCAGTAGCATAAGCAGCAATATGGAGAGCTTCTAGTTGTTTTCTTATAAAGAGAACACTTGTATTTTCACTTCTACATGTTTAGCAATATGTACATCTAAAGAGATATTGTTGGGGTATCTTATATTTTGTTTGTGATTGTTTACAATTAGTTTGTGTTGCTTTGATTTAATCAAGTTTAGACAATTCTATAATTATGAACAGCTTTATACTTGCTTTTTCTTAACCTGCAGCATGAAGACTATGAGATAGTTAATTCTTGCTTTCTCTTAACCTGCAGCTTGTAAACAATTATTTTTCGCAGGAGAATATTAGAAAATTTTTCAGGTTGATGCAAATATTTTAACCCTGATGTATGAAGAAGTGTTGCAATTAGAAAAATACACAATTCATGTACAGTATTTAGTAGCAATATTGTAGAAATTTGTACGCATGACAAGATCCTTAAATGAATTGAATGGAATACACTTAAAGTTGTTGATGCTCTGATAGATAGCTTTCAAGTACAGCATCACACTAAGGGAACAAACAATTTCAGACAAGGAGTCGTGAAACATCATAGCCTACACATTGATATAACTCCGTGTCTTCCCAAATCATGTCAGTTTCTATGCAAAAAACACAACCATTATTTTAAATTTTAGATTCAAAAAGAACAACAACTAAACATATAACTGAACAAGAGTTCATACTGAAAATAGTCTTATTTCAATAACTGAACAATATAAATACAGGAGAAACACACTTCTGATACACATTTTACATTCTCTTTATCTATGTTATCATCATCATACTTTCCCCCTCTATCGACTCACTACAGTTTGCTTGATTATTTTTTCTGCACTACACTTCTGCTGCCTTTGCTTCTTCTCAACCTCCTCCTAGATTTTGGTGCATCTCCTTCTACTTCTTCTCCTTATGCTGCAGCTTATCAAGCTCCTTCTACCTGCTGCAGCCTCTCCTACTTCTTCTCCTTATGCAATGTTTCTCATCTCCTTCTACTTCTCTTATACATCTTCTCCTACATGCAAGTTCTATTTTGTGTACAGTCAGGGGAAAAAATTCATAATATGGAAGTATGATTTCACAACTAACCCAAACAAATTAAAAAAGAAAAAAATAGCAGGCTCAGAACACACTATTCTCACTAGGGCTACATTGGGGTGCCATGCCAACTAATTCAAATGCATAAATAATCAAGCATCGGAAACTGAAAAGACTCGGCCATTAAACTAATTCAAATGCATAAATATCAAACATCAAATATCAAATATCAAATACCAAAGTAACTGAACAATAAATATCAGATTCTCAGCCATTAAAACCAGAAGCAAATATCAGATACACTATATAAAGGAGATATGAATGAGTGAAATGACCAGAGTACCCCCACCTTCGTATGTGAGTATGCGAAACTGAAGAGTATGCATAAATACAACAAGCTCAAAAATAAATTCAAACCATAAGGGGTGTGTCATCACTACCTACACCAACACACAAAAAGAGAAAAAGACCAAACCCATAAATGCATAAATGAGAATCAAATACTTCCCGGACATATAAAGAGTGTCCATCTTGTTCCAGTAGCATCAATATTTTTTGCTCAATTCAACTCAACCATTATGTGGAAAATTAATTAACAATAAAGAGTTGGAACAAGTTAATGGAAAACATATAATATATATAGAGAATGAATGATAAATTACCTCAATTCATATCAATGCAAGACTATCAAAAAAAATTCCATTATTAAGTGTTGTTACACACATCTTACTATCCACTAATAAAAGTATATTTTTGGTACTCAATATGCCCATGTTTATCGAATCATTTCATCTAACAATGTATATGCAATTTTGCACTCAAGAGTAGTGCTGAAGTAAACGATCATTTTTAGTCAAGCATTTGATCAAACAATGAAGGGATCAAAGACATATATATGTAATGTAATACCCTGATTTTTCAATTAATGAAAAATTATTTATTTTGCACGTAGTGTGCACGTGCAATATTTTGGTTAATATTTTCATCAAGATGAGTAAAGATATTTCAATTTGTGCTTTTAATTATTTTGTACAAAAGCCCTATTTTAATTAGATTAAAAAAGCTTTTTTTTTCTTTTCTTAAAGCCCAAAATGTAATTTATCTATTTTATTTTAAAATAACTATTTTGGCCCATAAACTAAAGCCCATGGACTATATTTTTACACAATTTGTCATGTAGAATACAATTTAAAAAACTATTTTATTTTTATACAAAATTTAATGTACAATTTTGGGCCTAGTTGCATGCACGTGCACTCCACGTACACGTGCAATATGCACATTCTTCCCTAGGCCGGGAATGCTTCTTTTGGAGGGAGATTCAAAAATTATAATGGTGATCATGGTGGTGGTTACTTAGTTGTGGGTAGTTATTGCAACTCCTACTTCCATCTTGGCCCTCCATCTTGCAACCAACCAATTGATCCTAGCCCTCCATTTCCTTTAACTTTTAGTATAAATACCCCCTCCCATGGCTAGTTATTTTGTGCCTAATATTCTCTTCCAAACATATAGTCTAATAGCATTATCTAGTAGTAGTTTGTGAGTTAAAAAGATTGAGTTGTGAGTGGGATTGTGCTTGCATTCTACCAAGGAGGAGAGGGCCGGCTATTCAAGGAGGAGCTTTCGGTGTGGTGCTTTTGGAGCTTGTGTGCGCGCGTCTAGGAGGAGGTGCACTCGTTTGCGAAGGACTTTTGTTTTTATTGTGTTTGTCTCTCCATACAAGGTAGGTAAATTTTTCGTATTTCTAATTAGGAATACATGCTAGATTAAATTAAATGAATGATGCATGAAAAATATTAATAAGAGTACACTCTTAATTGGAAAATTGACCTATGAATTGATTGGAATGTGGGTGTGCAATTGTATGTGATTTGATTAGTAAAAATCTAAGTTTGTATGGATTAATTATAACTATGGATTGTTAAAAAAAGTCTCATTATTCTACATCACAAATTATGTACACAAAGTTAGTAGATTGGCATTGCTACTTCATGTGATTAAATGGATCTTTGCGTTATATTGAAATGAATGAATTGAGATATAGATTAGTATGTTTGGCAAAAGGTTAAAACAGAGAATTAATGTGTGGTTTGCTAATAAAGAGATTAGTGGCATTAATTGTTGAGAAATGTCGAAAAGGAATTCCCTGGTAAGTCGACTTAGGACCCTTTAAGTCGACTTATGGCCTCCTTTAAGTCGACTTATGTTTTTATAAGACAACTTATGTTATTTTCTTGAAATCATGAATATTTTCCCTCTGGACAGTCGACTTACTACAGTATAAGTCGACTAGTACTGATGAATTTTCATAAACCTGAATGTTCTATTCTTCTAAAAATACATGGGACTTTATAAAAATGATTTGGGAATTATTGCATGAAATAAAATGTGATTTGAGAATAAAAGGTGTAATTAGAACTATGGTTTTATAAGTATATTTTTGGGAAAATTATACTTTGCAAAAAGAACTTGAAATGAAGAAGATTAATATAGTAAAGATTGAAGTGATATTATGTGATGGGTGTGATTTATTCCTAATTGGGAATAGTATGAAAAATATGAATTGTGAATATTCGTTAGTGAGGTAAAGTATTTCTCATTTTGAGAATAATGTGACAACTATGAAATGTGAAATATTCTTGTTGGAGAATAGTGCGACAAATTATGGTGTGAATAGAATGAAGGAATGATTCCTTAATTTGAGATTTTAACCTGTTCAGTCGACCGAATATGTGTGACAGTCGACTGTATTGAACTTGAGAAATTACATAATTGCACTCTGTAGAACAGCCGACTGGGTTGAACGACAGTCGACTGCCCTGTAAATGATAATTGAGATTTTGAATGCTGCGAAACAGCCGACTGACCATATGCAGCAGTCGACTCTTCCGAGCGATTGTTGAAGAGCTTTATTTGACTGAACAAGTCGACTGGATGAGCTCCAAGTCGACTGTTCAGAGTACTTTTGACATCTCTGAAATTCTATGAATTGTTTTATGATAAAGATTGTGAATTTTATGTGAATATTGGTCATGACAGTAAATTCTAGTGTCTTTGCATGAACTCTTTTATACAAGAGATGAAGTGAATCATTATTTGAATTATGAAAGTTATATAATTGTGGAACTATGGACATGAAAAAGAAAATCTATAGTGATTATGAAAAATGGACTCATGAGCTGGAAATGCTCAGATTATGTTAGAATTTGTGAATTGGAATTGAAATGAAAGAGTAGCTAAGTCTCCCCTGTCATTTGGAAAGAAATGAAATGAATATTGAAAAGAAAGACCAAGGTTGGTCATGTTGAAATGAATGAATAAGTCCGGTTTAGTGGAGAGGCTAACTCTAGAGCTTTGATTTTGTTCATGATTCTAATAAAAACTAAGGATTAGTACATCGTGGAGATGTGATGAAAGTAGGAGAAAACACGAGTGAGGGCCATCGGATTTGCGGCGGAGAGTATTTCACAGGTTCTTCACGATGAGTCATGACATGACGTGGATACGGCTCCAGGGTACCGTGGCGGCGGAGAGTATTTCACAGGTTCTTCACGATGAGTCGTGACATGACGTGGATACTGCTCCAGGGTATCGTCCCGGTGGTGACACTTGTGGGATGTTTGGTGACTGCATGAGGATCGTGTACCATGAAGGAGGCTGAATTGCCATAGGTTCTTCACGATGAGTCGTGACATGACGTGGGATTCCCCTCCAGGTTTTCTGTACACGTGCTTGCACTCATAGATCATTTAAGATACCTACCGTAATTACAGTAGTAGATTAAGTCATGGCGAGGGATTGAACCCTACAAAGATGAAGAACGATTAAGAGGCTTGCCCTCGGACCTATGTAGTATGGGATGCATGGAATCCGAACAAGTGCGCATTAGTGTCATCTAATATAAATAATTGCATTAAGGACTAAGTGCACAATCACAACACGACATCAATAGGGTAGTCCCTTTAGTTTGAATGTGACAAGTTTGTGTTTGCTAAATATGGAAAATAAGTTATACTATTTCCGACATAGAGAGGATGGCCGTGTATAATGATCGTCGGTTGAATAAACTGACGTACCCACAGTCTTATATGCAGGTAAATGGCTTGATAAAGATTAAAGAGGAACAAATGCTTAAAGATTACTCAATGTTGCTGTATATTTGTTTCATTGTTATAAATTTTACTTCCGCTGTGCAATGTAAAGTGTAATATTGATGTAAACTCTGATGTAAAGTGAAAAGTTTAAATTTTCTTGTAAAATTGTACTAGAGGAAGCAAAAAGATCCTGTAGAACATCTCGAATTCAGTGTATTTGGGATTCGGGGCGTTACATGTAAACAATTATATCACAGTAAAATCACTTCTATATTTCCAAATTGAAATATGAACCTCGTTGAAGAATTTATATTTGGTCATATACAACTAAGACAATATACTTAACAAGGATATCAATGTAAGGACTTGAAAACTACTTGCAGAGTAAAGCATCCGTATATCAACGCAAGACTAACAAAACTAGTCATTCAACTCTCTGAAAGCAATTCTCTCAAACACTTGAGTAACACTGCAAATTGTTTCAAGAAACGAAAAGTTCTAGACTTGATTTATTAAACCAACAAACCATTCGGAGAAAGATATGGCTTTTAATTTCACCGGGCTACTAACAAACTTAAAATATGCATTGAGCTATTTAATTAGATTCATTAAAATCAAATTTTAAATAAAATAAACTCACCTACAAAGTTTGAATGGAGGATGGGTTGATGATTCCTTCAAAATTAACCTCAACCTGTAGAAGAAATAATAATAAAGCAAATTTCAATCAAATCGCTCCCAAATCGCTAAATCCAACCATTCCTCTCTATTTTCTCTTACTCGACGATCCCAGCACTCCTCCTCTCATTTCTCCTGCTCTCAAAATTCCCCTAAATCTGAAACCCTAGCTCTCCCAACATGTTCTTTTCTTTTTCAATATAGGACTTGGTGCTATTGATCTCTTTTAACTAAATATAGAATTGAAATTTTGTTTATTATTATTTCTTCTACATGTTGGGTTAATTTTGAAGGATTCATCATCCCATCCTCTATTCGAAATTTGTAGGTGATTTTATTTTATTTAAAATTTGATGAGTAAAATGACCAAAATACCCATCCATCATAATTGAGAGAACGCGAGGAAGGGGAGCGTAACGCCCCGGATCCCCGTTACTACTGTCTAATGCATAATACAGAGTAGAGATACGGGTGCACTTAATCTAATGTCAGCAATAATCTGGATACTCATGCATCCCATACTACATATGCTCCAGATCAAGTCGTTCCCCCAATTTCAGAGATTTGAACCCTAGCCATGCAATACATTCTACTATTGTACTCTTCCTGTTCCTGATAGATACAATTATGGCTGGTGAATCATGTAGTTACTACTGCTAAATACAGATACAGTGGTGTCTTGTTGCCATTATTAGTGCTCCAAATCAAATCATACCAAATGCCTGTGGCGAACTTACAGATATACAACTGCATATCTATGGTACCGAAGATCCATGGGACAGTAGCCCCATGGTCCGTTCGTGTCCACACAACATAAGAACATAACGGCCTCAAATGTCTAAAAAAAATCCTATCCGACATGAAGCTCCCGTTCTTACCACGACACTTCAGGAATCAACAGTGCGAGATACACATAGCAGCACGTATCCCTAATGACAGGAAGGGACAACCTTGGTTAACACCGCCTAGGGCTACTCTTAGAACGAGTCGGATTATAGGAAATAACCCCTAACATCAATCCGGTCTTTAAGCGAACAGTAAAGGAAACTTAATTAAATAATTTTACTGAAAATATGCTAACAACTCAAATCAGACACAGTGTCATAATGAATAATGTCGAGCCTGACCGGTCTGTCAATCAAACAAATAATCACGTTGAATCAACATTCACTGATTTCCAATATCTTCACAGGTCTTCGACCATAACCCCAGCCCATGACTCTTAGCGAGTAGTCCATCGGTGCCTAAAAGGTGCACACAAATTGTAAATGAAGCGAATCATACGTAAACACCAAATATCTGACCATTGACAGACTCAGGCTTCAAGACACCAAATCACAAACCAACCACATAGCTATTCTCTCAATTCACTCATGTGTCCACCATGAGTACAAGCACAAGAACCCTGTCTGAGTCCTAAATGAAGTGCTAAAAAATATCTTTAGAACTCAATAGCTCATAATTACCACACTGCGGTATGCAGAGGATTCCTCATCAATCGTCCAATAAAAGTAGTTCAAGAAATAGCAGTTTCTATAAACTTAAGCTACACTCATCGGAATCCAACAAAATCAGGCTTTCTAGAAGGGTAGGAGACTCTATTGCAATCCCCTAGTTGACACTATCCTCAAATTCCCTATGGAACTCGAGTCCCCTGAGTTAACAATACTTGAAGTCGATTAAGGCAACATGTTGTCAAACTTGCAACATCCATATCTTCCAAGATATAATTTGGAATTTCTTGATATCTCCTATTATAGAAAGCTAAGACCATATACTACCAATCACTAGTTAACCATTTCCTCAAATTCAATCATCTTGATACTATAAAAATCTCATATACTCTCAGCTGTACATCCCACATGCACTTGTTGCACTTCTCCAATAGCATAAAAGTTTCACTCATCGGAATCACTCGATTCTAGATTCTATGGAAAGGTGAGAGTGTCTATTACAACTTCCTAGTTGAACACATCCCCATATTCCATCACTAAATATTTCAAAAACACAAAATTCCATCAGGTGCACAACCAGGGAAGAATTGGCTCTTTTAGCAAACACTGTCTCGACTAAGACTGGATCAGCCCCAGTCTTCAGAAAATCATAATTTTTAAACTACAAACTGGAATTACATAATTCCAGATGTTTTGGAAAGCTATGACTCCCCACTAGAAATCTCTAGTTGGACAATCTTCCAAATTCTTAACACACCAGAATTACTCATCTTCCGAGACTAGTCAATCTGAGTTATGTTGAACCTGGTCTACTTTAAAATTCAATAACAAATCAACTCTAAGTCCAAAGCTCATGAAATTTGAGATTCTAAAACCACACATATACCATTCCATTGTGTTTAAAATTTACATCCAGATTCATAACACACAAAGAGTTATGACTCCTCAAATACAGCATAAAATTTCATCTACTCTTCAACAGGGTCTTTATCACTTCAGACTATATATATTTTGAAACCTCATCAAATGTCATCTAAAAATTCTAAAATTTGAGAATCATCAAATAGATTCATTCAAAAAGCTACTGCAAAAGTTTCATAGCAATATCATAAACACACAAGTAGTTATGTATAAATGAACTTTAGTCCACAAAACGTACAGCTTCAGCTACAACTTCCAGACCAGTTGCAATCTACAAATTCTTTGAGATATCAAATGACCTCAGAAAATTATCAAATTTAAGACTATGGTTTTAGACACATAAAAGAGTATCCAAAAAATATTCAGATTAAAATACACAACCAATATTGAGTTATGCTTTCGGAAAGTCATAACAAGTCTCACACAGTCAGCAGCTTTTTGACTGCTCTCTGTCCGAAATTGGACTAAGTGCTTGGTCTATCAAATGGCCTCCAAATATTATGAAAAAATTCATGGGTGCTCTAGACTCATAGAAAAACAAGCCCTACAAATTTGAGTCCAAAATTCTCAACCGTTTAAGAGCTAGAAATTCCCAAACTCACATACTTATACTTGTTCTTTAACGAAAGCATCATGAAAGAGTTGTTCCACCATACACTATCTTTTTCTTAGCATGTCAATTCCTTCATATATAATAATCAAACTTTTCTTAGATACTATCACATGCTAAAAACCACATACACATAAAAAATATAAACTAATCTTTAGAGTTAGGGAGAATCACCCACTTCTTTAAATTGCAAGAACACTCCTTGTAGCTTTGCTTGCTTCCCTTTCCTTGCTCCTTGCTCTTGAAGAACTTGGCTTCCTCAAATCTTCTACTAATTTTCTCTACTACAACTTCCTTCCAAAATACTTCACCTTTCTTCTCCTTCTTTCTCTCTCTGTTTTTTTTGAAGCAAAATAAAACAAGAAGAAGAAGGATGAGAAGAGAATGGAGTGGGGTGTTTTATAGGAGATGGAGAGTTAGGGTTTTGGGGAATGGGCCGGCCAACTTGGATGGGGATGGAGGGTGGAGATTGGAGTGGAATGGAGTGAGTGTGGATGGATGGAGGAGATGTTGCCAACACATACAATCTAGAAGATTCATGCAGCTTCTTGGAAACTTCATGAAGTCAACACATGGTGAATTGTTTCCACCGTTGGATCTTCATCAAGATTTAAGTCATGATCATCATGATGCTAGGATTCCTAACCTTAGGTTAGGTCAAGGAACCCTAGGTCACCATACCCTAATCCTTGTGCAAAAATACACTCCATATTTAATTCAAGCACTAACTTAGTTTATAAAAATATATATTTTATAGAAATTGTTATTTTATCCCGAAAATTGCCTGGTCAAAACAATCGGGACAAATCTACAGTTTAATCGAGAAGATATCTTGAGTCTATCATATCGGGTTCTGAACAGCTCGTATATCTGCAATTTCTCAATTAAAAACTGATAGTTATTAGAAAAATACGTAATCGTGTGCAATACTCAACTGTGCATGGATTACTATGCAAAAATAGCTATATGCTATTTTGAGGGGTATTACATTACTTCCTCCTTAGAATTGTTCTGTCCTCAGAACGACGCTAGGGGAGCAGACAATCATCAATAAGTAGAAGATACTTTCCTTGATCATCTTCAATTCCTCGAGGAACATCCTCGACGGCTGACTCTCAAGTGCTCAACGCATCCTTCCATCCTGGGGATTAATCCCACCATGTGGATTATTTAGGGGTCTGCCTTATCTCACATCCACCATACTGAGGATGAATCACCTTGGCAGATGTCGCTTTCGTCCTGGACTACTAGAGATCAATTCCTCTCCACAAAACATTCTGGGGCGTATTTCATCCCGCGTTTCGAAATACTGGGGAATATCTCGCTCCACGGATTATTCTGGAGCCTCCCTTAACATTGAATTTCCCAGTGGGTATTACTCTCGCCCTCGGAATACTGGAGATCAATCCCTCTCCACAGAACATTCTGGGGCCTATTTTATCCCACGTCTAGAATACTAGAGAATATCTCACTCCTTAGATCATTCTGGAGTCAATGTTCCACTAGCCTGCTTGTGAAAGTTGCTCTCGTACCTGGAATACTGGAGACCAATCCTGCTCCACAGAATATTTTGGGGCCTATTTCATCCCACATCTGGAATACTGGGGAATATCTCACTTCCTGGATCACTCTGGAGCCAATGGCACACAATCTTTTCCATGAGTGTCGCTCTCGTCCCTGGAATACTGGAGACTAATTCCTACTCCACAGATCATTCTGGAGCCTATTTCATCCCTCGTCTGGAATGCTAAGGAATGTCTCACTCCATGGATCATTCTGGAGCCAACATCTTACTCTTTATATAAGATCTCGGCATGCCTCCCAGCTCCCGGTTGCTGCACTTGAGGGTCGGTGACCACTCCCTCCTTAGAAAAGAACGAGGTTTTACGAAGGAGAAGGCAAAAATTTCAACTTCATGCTTTCTCAAAAAAAATGTGCACAATCCAAGAGATGACCAAATACCAAAAACTTCCATAAAAAGTCACAATATTTCAATACAGAATATATTACAAGTTCATCATCCATGGCTTGCAAGAGTGCAACCAACAAAATACATTACTACTTTTTTGGACCATGATAGCCCACATCATTCATACTTTTTTCCAGCTACGCTGAAGCTCATCCCTTGGAGAGCAGTCTTCTTCCCTTTATCGATCGGCCTTCATATATGGTCATTGGGGTTCCCTTGCAGTTGTGGACAATTCGATTTCTTGTGCCCGTGTTCTCCACAATTGTAGCAAGTGTTTGTCTAGCCTCTTTGTGGGCATTGACTCTTGAAATGACCTGGTTCCTTACAAAAGTAACACACCACCGTCTGGTTAGTCTCCTTAAGCCTTCTTGGCTTGTGAGTTGAGTTCTACCTGTCATGGTTAGATGTGAGAATATACTTCTTCCGCTTTTTCCTCGTCTCCGCCTTGCCTTGATTTGGCTGGTCCTGGTTCATGTCTAATTCAGTTGCAGCTGCCCGTCGAACCAACTTTTCGAACCTTCGAATGCATAATGGTACTAACTTGGTTCTGAGTCCAGTCTTGAGTCTCTGTTCAAATCTCTTAGATTTCTTCGTCTCCTCTTAAACCATTTCGAGTGCATATCGCGATAGCTGCGTGAACTTGGTCTCGTATTCTCTGACTGGCATGTTCCCTTGCTTCAGGATGTGGAATTTCATTACTTTTTCCTTTTGCACGTCCATGGGAAAGTAGTGTTCCCTGAATTCCTCCCGTGTTATTGGACCTTCTTCCCAGCCGCACTTTACTGATTGCCACCACACCCCGGCATCATTTTCAAGTACAATTGTGGCTAGTCGGACCTTACTGTCGTCTGGTGTTATCATAACTTCAAACACTGTCTCTACTAGATGAATCTAATTGTCAGCCGCATCTGGATCTGGCTGACCCTCGAAGATAGGCGGCTTCATCTTCTTAATGGATTCTACCATCTTGACTCGGTCGGTTTCGTTATTCTCCTGGTTCCTTCCTTGAGCATCATGCGGTGGTATGGAGTTCCTACTTGCTTCGACGAATTTTCCAATCATCTGGTATACACGGGTAAACTTTGCTTCAACATTGAAGTTGGTGTTGTTGGGCCTACTACTCTCGCCCTAAGCCATTCTACGGTGGCTGTTTCTGATTCTTCTAGACATCCTTCAAAGAAGAAAACACACAAGGTTAGTTCTGGTTGTAAGGAAGATCATAAACATAAGTTGAAAAAGAGCAACAATTATGGTTTTGATCATCCTACAATCCAATAATTATACGGTGTTTTAAGTCAAATTTCCTACTACGTTAGACTGCAATTTAAAGTCAGCTCTGATACCAACTGTAATGCCCCGGATCCCCGTTACTGGACATCCGTGACACAACCAGAATCTTTTCCTTCAAAAGTATCTCAACACAGTAAATAACATGGAAATTTAAAAACTTTTATTGCCATCAGAGTTATTACATCATGGGTTACAATACAATCTTGTTCTTGAACAAGGAATACAAATATAAACCCATTACAACTGTTTACAAAAATATCCAGACTTTTTCCGTGAAGCTAACAGATGTCATACAGATGGGTAATCGACTAGTTACTGCCGAGCTTCCGCTGGATGGTCGATCTGCTTCCTTGGGGCTTGACCCTTGGCTAGAGCCTTCCACTGCGTGACTCTGATAATTCTACACCCACTCAAATGGTAGGCATGTACACTGCCACTCCACTTGGATACCCTACTGGTATTGGCTCTCCTGCATTCGCGACCCGACATCCATAACCTAAATGAGTGGGCACGTTAGTAATTCTACTGACGCAATACAGATAAGAAAACAGCGATCTCCAACTTGCACACCCACAAATCATCTTGAATGGAAAAAGAAGTGTGCATCATAATCTCCTAGTGTTTGTGTATACCACGACCTGTAGTCTAATGCATAATACAGAGTAGAGATACGGATGCACTTAATCTAATATCAGCAAAACTCTAGATACTCATGTATCCCATACTACATATGCTCCAGATCAAGATGTTCCCCCAGTTTTAGGGATTCGAACCCTAGCCATGCAATGCATTCTACTATTGTACTCTTCCTGTTCCTGATAGATACAATCGTGGCTGGTGAATCCTACAGTTACTACTGCTAAATATAGATACAGTGGTGTCTTGTTGCCACTAGTGCCCCAAATCAAATCATACCAAATGCCTGTGACGAACTTAAAGATATACAACTGCATATCTATGGTATCGAAGATCCATGAGACAGCAGTCCCATGGTCCGTTCGTGTCCACACAACATAAGAACATGATGGCCTCGAAGGTCTAAAAAAAACCCTATCTGCATGAAGCTCCCGTTCTTACCATGACACTTCAGGAATCAACAGTGCGAGATACACACATATCCCTAATGACAGGAAGAGACAACAAGGATAATGGTTAATGGTCCACACAACATAAGAACATTAGGATTATTCATGTGACAGAAATTGCTCTAAGAATAGAGAGGTTGCATGATATGTTAAAATAGAAAACGCATATTAGGCATTATGAGTTAACATCAAAATTGAAAACGTGTAGTAGATTGGAAACACATATTAATTATAGAAAACGTATCCCTAATGACATGAACATTTTTGAATAATCCTAATGTTCTATAATATGCGTTTTCTATTTTAAATAATACAAACCCAATTGTATTTTTCAAAAACAAATAAAATTAAGCTGAAAATATACGTACCGCGGCGGTTCAAAAACGTTGGAATAGATGTTTTTAAAATTTAAAAAAATCAACAAATGAAATGACCCCTATACCTGCAGTTTGCAGACGCCGGAGTAGGGTTAGGGCTATATTGGCGGTTTCGAAACACGCCGGTGTAGGCCCTATACCTACCACGATGCAGCCTTCCCCGGCAGTCTTACAGGCATTTTCAGAAATGCCGGTAAGGTCTACCCCGACGTTTTAAGACACCGGGGAACGATGTTCGTGTTGTAGTGCGTTCATTAAATTTATATCATAAAATGAATGTATTCAAAAAAATTAAGTTGTACAGAGACTTCTTTCTCATGCATCGCATGATGCCAATTTATTATATTATAGAAAATCATTTCATTTTGCAACCAATTGAAGTATGGATAACCTATATCTCTGAACCACTTGATATTTTATAGGTGTACATATTTTGACATAAAGAATAAAGTGAACGGTGTTGATCGTTCGTAGAGGGTCCCACAAAATCATCTTCAATAAATATAAGGCTCTTTTTGCTCTATTGTGTAACATAGATTAGAGAAGAATAATGTCTTAATGAATAATTAAAAAATAAAACAAAATAAATCTGTGTATAATTTCACTCAAAAATATTTCTACCAGATACTCTTATAGAAGTGTAATTTTAAGATATGTTCCTCTTTATTTTTAAACTAAAGGTGAAAATTAATTGAAAATAAGGATAATGGTTCAATCATTCTTGAGGACCCAAAATGAAATATTTTTTTGGGAAGATCCTCCTGTATAACACTTCGAATTCAGTTCATGAGTTATGGGACCTTTATATCATTTAATTAGAAAATAAAAGAAATAGCCAAAGAACCATTGAATTTTATGTGACCTACTAACAAGAGTAAAATTAGAAGGGACCAAAATATATTTATATAAAAAAAAATTATCCAAAAAATTGATCAATTTTCTTTTTTCATTGTAGAGCTTCTACTAAAGAATATTCATTTGATCAATTATCTTAATAGATACCACTGAATTGTAGCTCATAGCTCAGATAGTCAAAGAGTAAGATGAGGAAAGGGCGGTCTCACTTATGACGTAGTCCTTTACTAAAAAATTAAAGAAACCGTAATTTATATTCATTCAACCCCACGAAAACACTTCAATATTTCTTAATTCATAAACATCTTTGATGTTGTTGTTTCTAGGGTGTGGGAGCAATAAATAGTGAGTTTGATTTATGAGGGGGAATGACAAATCTTATCCGTAGATCTATATCTGATGTGAGGTTGGAGAAGCAGACCTGCTCGTGGTCAACCTTACTGTCGGCCACCGGATTCCTGCACAAAGCCCAAAAACACCGAGTGTTTTTCCGGTGGCCGACCCTCCAACGATCAAGTTAGTGACTGGAATAGAAAATTGAGATTTAAGATTCTTTTAGGATAAAAATCCATTACCTGATCATAGTGGAGGGGGTCTAGTATTTATTTGCAGAGAGAGGGAATCCTAATGGACCGGTCTGACCCTTCTATGTGGGTTGGATAAGTGTAGAGTGTTGGTTGGTGGCCCACGGAGCATGCAGGCGCTCTGGTGGGTTTTTGGATCCTGATGGGATCAGACGGCATAGATGAGGCCAAATTTTTAGCCACATCATAGCCCCCCCACTCCTGGAGAGTTGGGAGTTCTGCCGTCGAGGAGTAGTTTAATCCCTTGGAAAAATCAATCGACCATGTGAGTGGGGGTGAAAAGGTTTGTTTACACAAAACATGGCCTGTCTCAGGCTCGAGATCCACACCAAGCTCCGAATACCCCGGTGCCAAAGGATGTTGGGTGGTGCTACGAGGTAACCACCAAGCTCCGAGCGTCATGGTCCAGATCACGCTGGGTGGGGTAGCCACTGAGCTCCAAGAGTTGAGCTCCAGATCACGTCATTGTTGTGGCACGAGGTCAAGGTCGAGCTTCAAGCGATAGCAAGGTTGTATGAAACCTTGTGGGCAACTCAAAGTCACTGCAGAGCGTCGACCGACAGTAAGGTTGTATGAAACCTTGTGGGTGGCTCGAGGTCAACGTCGAGCGTCGAACGATGGTGAGGTTTTATGAAACATTGTGGGCAGCTCAAAGTAATTGCCGAGCACCGAGCGATAACAAGGTTGTATGAAACCTTATGGGCAGCTCGAAGTCAGTGCCGACTGCCGAGCGGTAGTAAGGTTGTCTGAAACCTTGTGGGGAGCTCGAAGTCACTGCCGAGTGCCGAGTGATAGCAAGGTTTTACTCGTCGGAAGCTCGAACTCAGTGCCAAGCGCTGAGTGGTAGCAAGATATTATGAAACCTTGTGGGTAGCTCGAAGTCAGTGCCGAGCGTCGAGTGGTAGCGAAGTTGTATGAAACCTTGCAGGGAGCTCGAAATCACTGCTGAGCACCGAGTGATAGCAAGATTTTATGAAACTTCGTGGGCAGCTCGAAATCATTGCTGAGTGTCGAGTGTAGTATTCTTGGATATTTTGGAGGACAAGTTTGTGTTCATTGTGGCCGCGGTAAAGGCACATATGCTGTACGTGACTCGGCTGACATCACAGTTTAGGAAAAGAGTCCTTATGTTATCCACTGTTGGATCAAATCGAATGGTGAAGATTGGGTGTGGAAATCAAGGTGTGCCTGAGTTGCCTATATATACCTCCCCCCTTCTCATTCTCCTCATTACTTTCTCTCACTTTGCCCCAGAGTTTCTCTCTCAAGGTTTTGTTCAGCATCAGTGACTAGCTTTTCGTCGTTTTTTTTTACAACCAGGTTAGTATTATTTATTATGTCGAGGGTTTGGTCAAGTTCTTCCGCCTCCACGTCCGGCCGAGGTGGCCACGGATCTCCTTCTAGGGAAGCCCAGCATGTTTCTTCTAAATCCATGTCTTAGGCAGAAGTCCATGAGGTCTACAAGGTTGAGTCTATCTGAAGTCGAAGACCCTTCAAGGTGGAATCGACTAATTCAGATGAAGAGGTCGCTAAGATGGATGTGGTGGGTGAGGGTGACCGGTGGATATGGATTAGGGTAAGGAAGAGGAGATGGAGGAAGTCAAGCTAAATTTAGTGAAGGAGGGGGGAGACGATGCCGAGGACGAAGGAAAAAGATCTAACAATAAAGAAGTAGCAGACGAGGAGGAAAATGGCGAGGGCGGATGCAAGGAGATCAATATTCCGGAGGGGACCATGTGTTTGAAGTGGTTAGCATTGCCCTATACTCTGAGGCCCCCCCGTATTAGAAGGAGTAGGTGGAAGTGGACTCTTCCAGGCAGCCCTGGGTCACCCATTGAGTTTTTCCTGAAGGTCGGGCTCGACGTCCCCTATCTTCAGCAGTCGGGTTCGATCAGAATGTACCTGGACGACCTTGAGGATTTAGTTCAATACGGGGTGCAGCCCTCCTTGCCGAGTCGTCATAGGATCAAAACGGATGGCATACAGAGCATGTTCACAAGAACTGATCTTCCATTGATACGGACGAGCTACTTCATTTTCATAGAGTATGAGTTGATGGTGCCAAACTCAGAGCTTCGACTGACGGATAACCAAGCCCCTTAATTCTGTATGTTTCTGCTTGACGGCTTTAGTTTGGGGTTAAGGTTACCCCTACACCCGTTTGTGAAGTAGGTGTTGAATTGGGTAGGACGGAGTCCGATGCAGTACGGCCCAAACTCCTGGAAGCAGATCGTGTGATCCATGTTGCTCTGCGAAGCAAGGGGAGTTCTTTTGAAGTTGAAGAAATTCTAAGCCTGCCTTGAGATCAGCTCGGCAGAGACGTATGACGGGATCAATTACAACTCCCTCGCTCCCATAAGCGGGTAGTCCACGGTCACCCAGACTCCATCAAGGAATGGAAAGAGAAGTATTTCATCATTCGAACGTACCTTGGAATATCCCGATGAACTAGTCCTTCTACCAACCTAATCACAATGCCCCGAGGGAGAAGAACTTTACGAAGGAAGATATGGAGGATGTAAAGCATATCGTTGCCAAAGGGAGCATCAGTTGGGCGAATGTAACCGAGAAGCACTTAGCGAGGATTGGATTGAGCCCCATCGACCCATGTATATTTTTTGTTTTCTTTTTTCGTCTATCCTTTTCTCTTTGTTCTCACAGCTCTTGTATTCTTTTGCAACTATGGATGATGAGGAGATCAAAGAGAGGAGGGTTGTCTTGGCCAAGAAGATGGTGATCGAGCAAGCGAAGCCGAAGAAGAAGCTTGCCACTGCTGCATCCGAGGGGGCATCGGAGGCGAAGCCCAAATGGTCAAAGACTTTGGTAGTTTCAGGCCTCGGGTTTTGCCAAGGCAGTGTTGAGCCATGGAAACCTTAAGGTTGCCGAGATGGTGAAGTCTGGTCTCCTGCCCGTCCGTCCCGAGAGCAGGGAGATCGTAAGGGAGGAGGGGCTGGCGCCATGGGCCCCAAACTGGTCCGTGAAGTCGGCGGACTCTCTAACGGAGGGTCTGGTGGCGATCGAGGTGGTGGAGCACATGGTCGCCCCTCGGGACAGGGAGAGTTTACGATCAAGAGCCTCGAGTTGTGCTTCATGAAGTGGGCTCAGGCCAACATGATAGTAAGTGTTTTCTAAGCCCCGTTACTTGATATTTTCATGTTCTTGAAAATTTCTAAGTTTTTGCTCTTTATTCACCGATGACTCTGCAAGGGGCAGAGCTGAGGAGGCGGTACGCCAGCGAGCTCCAGCAGTTCAAGCGAAATGCTAAGCAATATGAAAGGGAGATGAAGGAGCAAAAGCTGTTGGTCCAAGCCTCGGAAGCTCGCGAATGGGCATTGAAGGCAGAGCTGACCACCGTCACCGAGGACTGTGCTCGGTTGGAGAAGGAGAATACCCTCCTGTAGGAGAACGAGAAGAAGTTACAGGCTGCGAATCTGGACACCATCGACAAGGTTATCTTCGCCCATGATCAGGGGTACGACCGGGCCATCAAGCACGTGTTGCTAAAGTACCCTCATCTCGAGCTCAAGGATTTCAACTTCTCCATGAAGTTTCTTGAGGCCCCATCCACTTCGGGGGGGAGGGGGGAGGGAGGTGACGACGAGGAAGATGATCGCTCACCTGCCCATGAGGACGAGTTGATCCTAAATGCTCTTAAGGTTTACACTGTGGGAGCCGAAGGGTGCCCTCCTCTCCCAAGCAGTGGTTCATTTCTTTTCTTTCGTCTCCTTTTTTTTTGTATTTTCAGAAAGCGGACTGGCCACCACTTTTGTATTGATGTTTATTGATGAATGAAAAAGGATTTTTGGGCCGAGCTTTTGGACTTGATATTTTTCATATGATGTTTTTGTGAACACTTTGTGTTCTGCGATTTGACCAAGTCTACGAGACTCGGAGTGATATATATATCTTTCTTCTTTTATCAGATGACCGAACCTATTTTCGCCGACTCCCGTGGTGCCGAAATCGAGTATCTTAGGAATAAGGTGAAATTCTTGGAGTCTAGCTTGACACGCCACCGTAAAGAAGTTAGGGATCCGGAGGTGGCGTTTCCTTTTTGTCTGAAGAGGTGGCAACAATTGAGCATATAGTTGGCTCGCCTAAAGAAGGCAATGGTCAATCGGGATCTAGGGAGTGCCGAGACCCGGCTATCCGGCTCTGGTGATTCTTCTCGGCAGCCGACCTCAGGTAGGGCGCCCTATTTGGCTGATTCGTTCATTTGTGAAATTTTGGTGGAGAAGGAACTAGAGATATACAGATTGAAGGTCACGCTTGGGGTGGCAGGATCTTGAACAGTCTCTATAGGGAGCGGCTAGCCTTCTGTGAGTGGCCCTTCTCCGACCTTTAGGCTGGAGCTGCCGAACCTTGGTGACCCTCAGAGCTCGGTGGCTGGGGTTTCCACCTTGGCCATCCCTAGAGGGGAGATCGATAGGCTCGCCGATGAGCAGGCCCGCTCAGTCTGGCTCGAACTGGTCAATGTCGGTCCAAGACCCCCAGACAGAGGAGCAGGTCATTTGGTAGACTTTCATAACTTATTGTAGTCTTGTTGTAATCTTTTTATAACTTATCATCTTTATAGTCTAGCCAGTCGTGTAAAATTTTGTCATTAGATGGGTTCGGTTCTGAACCGACTCGTGTGAATGTGTCACCTTGGAATTCGAAACATTAGTCTTGGAAATTGTGGTCTTTGTTAATAGCATTGCCTTGAGATTCGAAACGTTAGTCCTGGAAATTGTAGCATCTGTTCAATTGCACCGTGTTGAAATTTGCAGCGCTGGCTTGGGGAAGTGTGGCAGTGACTCCTTCATAGCCATTGGATGAGAATGGGTGACCCAGATCTGTCCACATCATCGTTTTGGGTTTCAAGGGTGCTTTCCTCTCGTAGCATATATAAGCTCCCCTTATATTTCAAGATTTTGTCAAATGCCTTAGCTTAAGTAATTCTCCTGCTACCCGCTGACAGTCAGGGGTAAAGCGGCGAGTATGGTCGCTCTGTCACTAGCTTCTAGTGGGTGATCAGGTGATCGCTTTGAGGCTCAGACTCCACTGTGATCAGTTGTACTACTTCTCATGTGGGGCTTCAAGCTTTTGGAGAGCTTCTCAGTTTACATGGTTCTCCTACCACCCGCTAACAATTAGGGATAAACTGGCGAGTATGGCCGCTCTGTCCCTAGCTGCCAGCGGGTGATAGGATGATCGCCTCAGATGGCCTCCATTATTGTTTCCAATGGTTACTAGGTGAACTCAGGTGAGATTAGGTGCGCATAGCTCGGTGTTCAGAGCAAATGAGAACTCAACCAGTGTTGTGCTAAGTCCTATGTTGGGTTTAAGGCACAGGTCGAGCAGTGGGGAGAGAGATTTTAGAGGTCGAAGTCTGGGCTGGGCGACAAAGACTTAGGAGATTGTAAGGAATCTCCCATTAGGGTCGAAGTCCATGCCAAGTGATAAGGACTGAGGAGGTTGTAAGGAATCTCTCATTAGGATCGGAGTCTAAGCCGAGCGGCAAGGACTTGGGAGATTGTAAGGAATCTCCCATTTGGGTAGATTTCCAGGCCGAGCGGAGAAGATCAGAGAGATTGTAATGGTTGAAGTCCGGACCGAGCGACAAAGACTTAGGAAATTATAAGGAATCTCCTTTTTGGGTCAAAGTCCATGCCAAGCGGCGAAGACTTAAGAGATTGAAGGAATATCCCATTAGGGGTTGAAGTCCATGCCGAGCGGCGAGGACTTGGGAGATTGAAGGGATCTTCCGTTAGGGTCGAAGTACATGCCGAGCAGCGAAGACTTGGAAGATTGTAAGAAATCTCTCGTTAGGTTCGGAGTCCAGGCCGAGCAGCAGGGGATTGGGAGATTGTAGCAAATCTCCCGTTGGGGTCATAGTCCAGGCCGAGCGGCAATGATTGGAGAGATTGTAAAGGTCGAAGTCTGGGCCGAGCAGTGTAGTGTTAGGAGATTGTAAGGAATCTCCCATTAGAGTCGAAGTCCAAGACGGGCGGCGATGACTTACGAGATTATAAGGAATCTCCCGTTAGGGTCGAAGTCCAGGCTGAACAGTGAGGACTTGGGAGATTGTAAGGAATCTCCCGTTAGGGTCGGAGTCCAGGTCGAGCGGCGAGATTCGGAGAGATTGTAAAAAATCTCGTATTACAATTACTTGGGCACTAACAGAAATCAGAAGAGTTGCTTTGGAAACAAAGTTTTATTACTTGATTGTCAAGGATTGGTACTTATTACAATTGCTGATACATGTACGAGCCACTATGGTCCCTCATAGAATTTGATCAAGTGTTCCGCGCTCCAGGTCCGCTTGACTACCCTGCCCCCCAGGTCATCAAGTCGGTAAGTGCCGGGCACACCACTTTGGAGATCTTGTATAGGCCCTCCCAGTTCGGAGCCAGATTTCCTCTTTTGTTTGGGTCAAAGATATCAAGCCTTCTGAGTATGAGATCACCCTCTTTGATGTTCGTTGGCCGGACCTTTTTATTATAGAACCGCTCATCGCATTGTTGGTAAATATTTCTTCTGACAAAAGACATCTCATTGAAGCATATAATCCTTGGTGAAGGTAGTCCAACCTCCAAGGGCATGACAGCTTCTATCCCATAGGTCAGGTTGAAGGGTATCTCACCGGTTGGGACCCTATTTATGGTTCGGTATGACCAAAGAACACTAGCTAGTTCGTCGACCCATTACACCTTGGGGGATTCATCCAACCGCCTCTTGAGGCCCTCAAGGATTTGACGGTTAGCGTTCTAGGCATGGCCATGGGATTGGGGGTTGTGCGAGATCAAAGAGAACCACTGTTGGATCCCGAGGTCCTCGCAAAATTTACGAAGTCTTTCCCTACGAACTGGGTCTCTGTGATAAAGGACTTGCGGTATCCCAAACCTACAAACAATGTGTTTCCAAAAGAACTGTTGAGCCTGATATTTGATGATGGTGGCCAGGGGTTCAGCTTCAATCAACTTAGTAATGATGACCAGAATGAGAAATCGTTTCTGACCAGTCACCTTAGGAAAGGGACCAACGAGGTCCATTCCTCATATGGCGAATGGCGCGGGACTGGCGAGTGATTTGAGCAGGGCTTAGGGGGCATGCTTGACAGAGGAGAATTTTTGGCACGGTCTGCAGGTTATAACCATGTCTTAAGCATCTTGAAAGGTGGTTGGTCAATAGTAGTCGTGGTTAAGAACATTTCTGGCGAGCGTCCTGCTACCCATCTGGCAACTACCAACCCATTCGTGCATCTCTCTCAAAGCGTATTTGGCTTCTTTCGAGCTCAGACACCGCAGATAGGGTTTCCCATCGGCCTTGGTGTACGAGTGCTTGTAGAGCACTCCATCCCTCTCATCCCTGACTCAGACTTTTCTGGCCTCGGATTGATCTTGTGGTAGTACGACGTCTCTCAAGAAACCCAAGATTAGGTCCATCTACCCTAGCCCCTACACGGGCAGATCGAGGAAGAGGACCTCGGTGTTCTCTATACTCGGTTTCCTGAAGGACCTCCACCAGGACTGTATGATCGAGGCCATCAAAGGAAGAGGAGGCCAACTTGGACAGGGTGTCCGCCCGAACATTCTGTTCACAGGGAATTCGGGTAACCCAGGCTTCTTTGAAATCTGCCATGAGAAGTTTGACGCGTGCCTGGTATCGCACCATTCGGGCGTCGTGAGCCTGGTATCGCACCATTCGGGCATCGTGAGCTTCATACTCCCCCTAAACATGGTTGACAATGAGCTGGGAATCACTGAATTCTTTAAATCTCTTGGTCCTACCTTTCTGGGCCAGTAGAAGTTCGGTAATCAAGGCCTCGTACTCTAGACGCATTGAAACTGAAGCACAGTGAGTACTGAAAGACGAAGCTATCAGGGCCGATTGGTATTACTCCAGCACTGCTTCCCTCCTCACAGGAAGAACAATCATAGGCTCGTCTTGTCATTCCTCGGGAGTCTCCAGGTTAGAGCACTCTGTGATGAACTCGGCTAGCACATGTCCCATAATGGCAGTCCTCGGCTTGTAGATAATATCATGCTGGCTCAGCTCGGTTGACCACTTGAGTAATCGGCGGAAGTTATCCGATTTATTGAGGACTAGTTTAAGGGGCTGATCGGTCAACACTTGAATGCAGCGGGCCTGAAAATAGGGACGGAGTTTCCGCGCGGCCATGGCTAGGGCATACGCGAATTTTTTCATTTTAGTGTAGCGGTGCTCGGTGTCATGGAGTACTTTGCTGACGTAATAGATGGGTTTTGGGGCCACATCGTCCTCTTTGACTAGGACAACACTAAATTCTTGTTCCGGTGCGGCCAGAAAAAGGCAGAGGATCTCGCCCAGCTCGGGCTTGCTGAGGAAGGGGGGACTGGTGAGGTAGTGTTTTAGATGGTCGAAGGCTTGATGTTGGAGTTCTCCCCATTCTAAGATCTTCGCCCCCAGAGGGTCTTGAAAAAGGGGAGAGACTTCTCCCTCAATCTTGACAGGAACCGCCCGATGGAAGCTAGGCGACGTGTGAGCCTCTGGACTTCATTCACGTTCTTGGGAGGGGTCATGTCTAATATGACCTTGATCTTCTCGGGGTTTGCTTTTTCACGCACCCACAAACCATGAAGCAAAGAAATTTTTCAGAGGTAACGTCGAAGTTGCATTTGGACGGATTGAGTCTCATATCATGCATCCTCAGGACCCCCGAAGGCCTCCTCGAGGTCCCTTACACGGTCCTCCCCTCTCTGGTTCTTGATGAGCATATCGTCGACATATAACTCCATGTTGCACCATATTCTTTCTTTGAAGACTCGGTTGACGAGTCTCTGATATGTTGCACTGGCATTATTAAGCCCAAAGGGCACGACTCTATAGCAGTAAAGCCCCTGGTCGGTCACGAAAGCTGTCTTCGGGATGTCAGGGGGAAGGGTCTTATTATAACCTGAGAAGGCATCCATGAACTCAATAGCTCGTGACAGGAAGTTGCATCAATCAGAGCATCGATGTTCGGCAGTGGGAAGGGATGCCTCGGACAGGCCTTGTTGAGGACTGTGAATTCGATGCATATTCTTCACTTTTCATTAGACTTCTTGACTATAACAGCGTTGGTTAGCCACTCCGTATAGCTGACCTCTTGGATGAAGCGAGTGGAGAGGAGCTTCTCCACCTCTTCCTTCATTGCTTGTTGCCACTCTAGGGCGAACTTCTTCGCTTTGCTGTATAGGCTTGGAGTCTGGCAGGATCACTACAAAAGAAACTCGATTTCCCGGCGTTTTTTTATGTCTTTACTGGCGTTTTTTTACGCCGGTGAAACTTTCACCGGCGTTTATAATAGCGCCGGTCCAAATGCCGCCAAAGCGAGCGTCGCGGAAAGGAAGGGGTCTACACCGGCGGTTTTAATGGACGCCGGTAAATGTGATACATACACCGGCGGTCAGAACACGCCGGTGTATGGGGGCCTCTGAGTGCCTTTCTTTTACCCCCAATATACATTCACCGGCGGCTACAAACCGCCGGTGTTCATCAATTCACCTGCGTTTATAGAAACGCCGGTGTAGAGTGAACGTATACCGGCGATCCGTGACCGCCGGTGTATGTGCGTTTATGAGTGTCCGATTTTCCCTACTTACAAGCACCGGCGTGATCAAAAATGCCGGTGAACCAAACTACACCGGCGTTTTATAAAACGCCGGTGTTTTTTTTTACCGTTACAGCTGACGGCATACACCAGCGTCTAGCGGCATACACCGGCGTTTGTGTGAACGCCGGTATATCGCACACTGCAACTAATTCAATAGATAGACCGGCGTTTTAAGTTTTATAAAACGCCGGTCTAGCTATGCCCGTTTGTATTCCTTTCTCCGGTTTTTCGTTCGATTTCAATTCACAGTTTCTTTTACAAAACCTGTAAACTAATTCACAACTGATTCAACCAATTTCGTTGCATATTAATGCGCAAATCACAACCAAACACAAGAATAATAAAGTTTAACACGTGTCATATCCCAAATATCTCAACAAACTAATTAACAGTGTCATAATCACAACCAAATTCACCGCAAAATTAACAGTCATAATTAACGAATTAATATACCGACGAACATCCCAAATATCTCAGGTCTGACAAATATCCCAAATTAACAGTCTGACATAACTCTCATAAAAAAAACAGTCTGACATAACAGCAAGGAGGACATAAGAACAATCATACAGCAAGGACACAAGAACAGCAAGGAGGACCACGGATTCATACCCTTCGAGGAGCTTCAGTTTTGATCATCAGAATTTTCTTCATCTGGGCGACCGCTCTGTGAAAAAAAAAACAATTGTTTAATTCAACAGTAGACCACAATACAGAATATACATATTTTTTGAACTTGCAAAAAAATCTAACTGTATCTTAAATTATAAGATCAAAGTGCCAATTGCAAATGGAATTGTTGATGATATATAAAGAGGTAAAATAATTACATTGCAATGCTAAAAATCCGGTACTTAATTTTGTTTTTTAAATATATCTAAAATAACAAAACAAATGAAAATTCAGTATCTAACTTGAAAACTCTATATTCTCCTTTGATTGGGAATATCCACTACCTAAAACAGTAAAACAAATGAAAATTCAGTATCTAAGCATGACTTTCATGGATTGTTCAGACAATCCATGAAACTGTCACCGTGGACGGAAACCAAATATAAGAAAAGTAAGAAAAATAAGATAGGGCTCATATCAAGAGTATTTTTAGGGAACTGTCATCGTGGAAGGAAACCAAATATAGAAGCCAGAAATGGAAACAGAAAGAAGAATGGTAGAGACTTTGGATACACCAGGCTAACATAGCGGCATTTTCCTCATCTCTCTCATCCCTTGTTTCCCTTCAGCACACGAACACAAAGAGACATCAGCAACAACAGTAAGAGTGACAAGAACAACAATAATAATAAATTATTATGAACAAGATGTCTCTATATGGGTTTCCAGATCTCCACTCAAGCCCTCTCGTTCTAATCACAGCCCAACTAAGAACATAGACAACAGCCACTGAACAATCCAATCACAGCCCAATCAAAATTTACCATCCTGGATCTTAATGAAATAAGCTTCATTAGCAGTAAAAGAAGATGGGGATGCTAGCAGTATACTCAGTTTGGAAGTGAACCCATTTTTGGTTAAAAAATCATGCCAAAGATGGCAAACAGGTTACTTTAACAGTACCTTGAAATGAAAATTTCCATTATCTGAGCTTATATGTTGCTCCACTAATTCTTGTGCCCAACTAAATCTAAAACCCAATTGTTGTGCATACCCGGAGGATTTTGGCATACGTACCTATAGCATCCTCAATTCACAGTGAACCCATTTAATATCAAAAACACATGCCAAGAAGACAATCAGATGCATGAAATCAGCTTCACTAACAGTGAAAGAAGATGAGGCCTATGCTAGCAGCATACTCAGTTTGGTAGTGAACCCATTTTTGGTTAAAAAATCATGCCAATTATTTAGCAAACAGGTTACTTTAACAGTACCTTAAAATGAAAATTTCCATTATCTAAGCTTATATGTTGCTCTACCAATTCTTTAGCCCAACTAAATCTAAAACCCAATTGTTGTGCATATCCGGAGGATTTTGGCATACAGCTATACCATCCTCAGTTCACAGTGAACCCATTTAATATCAAAAAAACATGCCAAGAAGACAATCAGATGCATGAAATCAGCTTCATTAACAGTGAAAGAAGATGAGGCCTATGCTAGCAGCATACTCAGTTTGGAAGTGAACCCATTTTTGGTTAAAAAACCATGCCAAAGAGAGCAATCTGCAGGTTACTTTAACAGTACCTTAAAATGAAAATTTCCATTATCTGAGCATATATGTTGCTCTATCAATTCTTTAGCCCAACTAAATCTAAAACCCAATTGTTGTGCATATCCGGAGGATTTTGGCATAAAGCTATAGCATCCTCAGTTCACAGTGAACCCATTTAATATCAAAAAACCATGCCAAGAAGACAATCAGATGCATGAAATAAGCTTCATTAACAGTAAAAGAAGATGAAAATTCTAGCAGCATACTTAGTTTGGAAGTGAACCCATTTTTGGTTAAAAAATCATGCCAAAGATGACAATCAGATGCATGGAATAAGCTTCTTTAACAGTAAAAGAAGATGAAAATTCTAGCAACATACTTAGTTTGGAAGTGAACCAAGTTTTGGTTAAAAAATCATGCCAAAGAGGGCAATCTGCAGGCTACTTTAACAGTATCTTGAAATGAAAATTTCCATTATCTGAGCATATATGTTGCTCTACTAATTCTTGAGCCCAACTAAATCTAAAACCCAATTGTTCAGCATATCCGGAGGATTTTGGCATACGTAGCTATAGCATCCTCAGTTCACAGTGAACCCATTTTGGTTAAAAAAACTTGCCAAGATGACAATCAGATGCATGGAATAAGCTTCTTTAACAGTAAAAGAAGATGAAAATTCTAGCAGCATACTTAGTTTGGAAGTGAACCCATTTTTGGTTAAAAAATCATGCCAAAGAGGGCAATCTGCAGGTTACTTTAACAGTATCTTGAAATGAAAATTTCCATTATCTGAGCATATATGTTGCTCTACTAATTCTTCGGCCCAACTAAATCTAAAACCCAATTGTTGTGCATATCCGGACCATTTTGGCATACGTAGCTATAGCATCCTCAGTTCACAGTGAACCCATTTTATATCAAAAAAAACATGCCAAGAAGACAATCAGATGCATGAAATCAGCTTCATTAACAGTGAAAGAAGATGGGGATGCTAGCAGCATACTCAGTATGGACGTGATCCCATTTTTGGTTAAAAAATCATGCCAAAGATGTCAATCTGCAGGTTACTTTAACAGTACCTTAAAATGAAAATTTCCATTATCTTAGCTTATATGTTGCTCTACCAATTCTTTAGCCCAACTAAATCTAAAACCCAATTGTTGTGCATATCCGGAGGATTTTGGCATACAACTATAGCATCCTCAGTTCACAGTGAACCCATTTAATATCAAAAAAACATGCCAAGAAGACAATCAGATGCATGAAATCAGCTTCATTAACAGTGAAAGAAGATGAGGCCTATGCTAGCAGCATACTTAGTTTGGAAGTGAACCCATTTTTTGGTTAAAAAATCATGCCAAAGATGGCAATCTGCGGGTTACTTTAACAGTATCTTAAAATGAACATTTCCGTTATCTGAGCCAATTCTTGAGCCCAACTAAATCTAAAACCCAATTGTTGTGCATATCCGGAGGATTTTGGCATACGTAGCTATAGCATCCTCAGTTCACAGTGAACCCATTTTGGTCAAAAAAGCATGCCAAGAAGACAATCAGATGCGTGAAATTAGCTTCATTAACAGTAAAAGAACATTAAAATTTCCAGTATCTAAGCATATATTTTTCTATTACTTCTTCAGCCCAACTAAACCATTCATGTTAAGGAAATCAAGATGCATCTATCTGAAAAAACATGCTAAGTTTGAAAAATAAGGGAAATCAAGAGATGATACCGAAGAGAGCGAGAGAGAGAGAGCGGAGGAGGGAAATCGAAAATGACGAATAGGGCTCATATCAAGTGTAGTTTTATGGAATTGTCATCGTGGAAGGAAACCAAATATAGAAGCCAGAAAGAGGAATGGTAGAGAATGAGGATACACCAGGCTAACATAGCGGCATTTTCCTCATCTCTCTCTCATCCCTTCTTTCCCTTCTACACACGGGCACATAGAGACATCAGCAACAACAGCAAGATCGACAAGAACAACAATAATAATAAATTATTATGAACAAGATGTCTCTATATGGGTTTCCAGATCTCCACTCCAACTCGTCTCTTTCTAATCACAGCCCAATTAAGAACAATTGGTCACAGTCACTGTTAAAGAAACATATATGCTCAGATAATGGAAATTTTTATTTTAAGATACTTTTAAAGTAACCTGATTGCCATCTTTGGCATGATTGCCATCCTCATCTTCTTTTACTGTTAATGAAGCTTATCTCATGCATCTTATTGTCATCTTGGCATGTTTTTTTTACCAAAATGGGTTCACTGTGAACTGAGAATGCTATAGGTACGTATGCCAAAATCCTCCGGATATGCACAACAATTGGGTTTTAGATTTAGTTGGGCTCAAGAATTAGTAGAGCAACATATAAGCTCAAGTACTGTTAAAGTAACCTGCAGATTGCCATCTTTGGCATGATTTTGTAACAAAAAATGGGTTCACTGTGAAACTAAGTATGCTACTAGCATACCAAAATCCTCCAAATCAGTACAACAACACGGCTGAACAAACCTTACTAGCAGGTCATACAATGTCATCTAAGCATGTTATGTGCCAAAGTGGGGTTGGTCATACAATGCATGAACGACACGTATTAGTTGTTTGTGAGTATGCAATAGGGTGCAGCTATGAACAGGGCTCATATCAAGTGTAGTATTACGGACTGTCATCGTGGAAGGAAACCAATTTAATATATAAGCCATATATGGAGCCAGAAAGAGGGATGGTATTTTCCTCATCTCTCTCTCATCCCTTCTTTCCTTTCAACACACGGACACATAGAGACATCAGCAACAACAGCAAGAGGGGATTGGTCCAACAATAAGTATAGATTATAATAAAAGAGATGTCTCTATTTGGGTTTCCAAATCTCCACTCCTGCCCTTTCTTTCTAATCACAGCCCACTTAAGAAACATAGACGAAATACTTATAGACGACAGCCACAATGCAGACTCACAAACACTAGTACGTGTCTTTCATGCATTCAAGATCATAATCTCTTTAAAAATACCAATTTAAATACTTACCGAGGGTGGGACTTGGATTGCTGCCCTATTAAATTGGCCATTTGTTCTTGGAGGAGTGCAACTTGTGCCTTTAAGGAAGTCATCTCCTCGTCCCGATTGGCACTTGAACTAGATTCACTCCGTCCGAACAGCTGCGAGGGGGTTGGTCCTAGGCCCATACCACGGACACGTCCATGCCTCTCCTTTTCCCTAACATCGGTCAAGGCAACTCTCTGCCGGGTACGCCAATCTGGGCGTGCCGCCGTAGGGTTAGAATCTGAAGCAGAGGAGATTTCATCATACCTTTTCCGAGCGTTAGTCTGTAAAAGGACATAACAATCAAAGTTAAAAGCAGATGAGATTTCGACTACTCATTAGATATTAGTTCACAAATTACCAGAATCCGTGCTGCCTCAGGGCTCGCATACGTCCCATCCTTCGATTTGTGGGTGGCATCGAAAAAGTCAATGTCGCCAAACTCCGTAGGACCCCCCAAATCTTCTGCCTATATATTAGTAAGATGAAATGGTTATAAACAAATAACTGTAAGTAAAAAATGTTCAATACTATTGCGCCTACCAATTCTTCCCGAACCAGAGCGAAGCTCTGTGTACCAGCGGTGTGCAACACTAGCTGCTTTGACCGACTGGCAACTCCCACCTCTGCCCTTTTCTGTACATGCCACAATGAAGTTAGCAGAAAAATTCATTACAGTAGCCATACAACCACATACTCATTAGATTTTTGTGTGTTTAATGTAAATACCTGACCGATCGCCGAACTCTAGTAGTGCACAAGAAATTGCCAATCTGAAGGCTCCACATTTTCTGGCACATTCATTGCATTCTCCTCCTCTGAAAGGTCTTTGTCATAAAATTTTGCCTTCAAGTCACTCTTGTAGTCCCTCCACTTCTTGGAGAGTGACTTTTCAACCCAAGGCGTAAGGGAGTCGGTGAATGAGAAGAATTGCTGCAAAATTTATTACCCATCACTAAAAATACATATTTCAATAATATATTTGCGCCGACCAATTATGTATTTTAGATGAGAAATACCTTGATTGTCGTAATAGCAGTGGCCTTTGTCGTGGTTGGCACCTTCGGCCAACTCTCGTATGACAAAGGAAGTATCCGGGGGTTCCTTGCTATAACCCCAATGAAGGAAGAAAATTTGCTAGCGTTATCGCCAACCGGTTGCCCGACACCGTTCACCTCCACCTCGATCCTTTCGTCATTCTGAAGCCTCCAAATATTCGTCATCTTAGTCCGCCCACGATGTTTTTTGACAGTGGGCGGCGTGCTACCCTCACCCTCATCTGTTTGACTGCCACTATTATGTAGTGGCTGCTCATCCCCATGGCTCTCGTTGCCATCATTTATATTTATCCTCTTTCCACGCCTCGGCATGTTGTACCTGTCAAGGATTCAATAACTTCTTTAGAGATGCAAATTTAATTAATAACATGTTTATAATAACTATCATAAAATTTGTACTTTAGTAGGATTAACAAACCAACATAATTATAAAAAAATTTAAAAAATGAGATTTGTAACAAATTAAATTACAATGATAGTTTGGTTCAAATTACACTAAGCATAGTTTAATGTAAATAATACCAACCAGTAGAAAATAGGAAGATAATTAAACCGGTGTATTAAATTGTTGCACATATCCGGAGGATTTTGGCATACGTAGCTATAGTATCCTCAGTTCACAGTGAACCCATTTTGGTTAAAAAAACATGCCAAGATGACAATCAGATGTATGAAATAAGCTTCATTAACAGTAAAAGAACATGAATATTCTAGCAGCATACTCAGTTTGGAAGTGAACCCATTTTTGGTTAAAAAATCATGCAAAAGATGGCAATCTGCAGGTTACTTTAACAGTACCTTAAAATGAAATTTTCCATTATCTGAGCTTATATGTTGCTCCACTAATTCTTGTGCCCAACTAAATCTAAAACCCAATTGTTGTGCATATCCGGAGGATTTTGGCATACGTACCTATAGCATCCTCAGTTCACAGTGAACCCATTTAATATCAAAAACACATGCCAAGAAGACAATCAGATGCATGAAATCAGCTTCATTAACAGTGAAAGAAGATGAGGCCTACGCTAGCAGCATACTTAGTTTGGAAGTGAACCCATTTTTGGTTAAAAAATCATGCTAAAGATGGCAATCAGGTTACTTTAACAGTATCTTAAAATGAAAATTTCCATCATCTGAGCTTATATGTTGCTCTACCAATTCTTGAGCCCAACTAAATCTAAAACCCAATTGTTGTGCATATCCGGAGGATTTTGGCATACAGCTATACCATCCTCAGTTCACAGTGAACCCATTTAATATCAAAAAAAAAACATGCCAAGAAGGCAATCAGATGCATGAAATAAGCTTCATTAACAGTAAAAGAAGATGAAAATTCTAGCAGCATACTTAGTTTGGAAGTGAACCCATTTTTTGTTAAAAAATCATGCCAAAGATGGCAAACAGGTTACTTTAACAGTATCTTGAAATGAAAATTTCCATTATCTGAGCATATATGTTGCTCTACTAATTCTTTAGCCCAACTAAATCTAAAACCCAATTGTTCAGCATATCCGGAGGATTTTGGCATACGTAGCTATAGCATCCTCAGTTCACAGTGAACCCATTTTGGTTAAAAAAACATGCCAAGATGACAATCAGATGCATGGAATAAGCTTCTTTAACAGTAAAAGAAGATGAAAATTCTAGCAGCATACTTAGTTTGGAAGTGAACCCATTTTTGGTTAAAAAATCATGCTAAAGAGGGCAAACAGGTTACTTTAACATTACCTTAAAATGAAAATTTCCATTATCTGAGCTTATATGTGGCTCTACTAATTCTTGAGCCCAACTAAACCTAAAACCCAATTGTTGTGCATATTCGGACCATTTTGGCATACATAGCTATAGCATCCTCAGTTCACAGTGAACCCATTTTGGTCAAAAAAACATGCCAAGAAGGCAATCAGATGCATGAAATAAGCTTCATTAACAGTAAAAGAAGATGAAAATTCTAGCAGCATACTTAGTTTGGAAGTGAACCCATTTTTTGTTAAAAAATCATGCCAAAGATGGCAAACAGGTTACTTTAACAGTATCTTGAAATGAAAATTTCCATTATCTGAGCATATATGTTGCTCTACTAATTCTTTAGCCTAACTAAATCTAAAACCCAATTGTTGTGCATATCCGGACCATTTTGGCATACGTAGCTATAGCATCCTCAGTTCACAGTGAACCCATTTTATATCAAAAAAACATACCAAGAAGACAATCAGATGCATGAAATCAGCTTCATTAACAGTAAAAGAACATGAAAATTTCCAGTACCTAAGCATATATTTTTCTATTAATTCTTCATCCCAACTAAACCATTCATGTTAAGGAAATCAAGATGCATCTATCAGAAAAAACATGCTAAGTTTCAAAAATAAGAGAAATCAAGAGATGATACCGAAGAGAGAGAGAGAGCGGGGTGACGAGCGCGGGGGGGAGGAGATAGAGAGAGCGGGGCGACACGGTCGTTTCCGATCGCCGATTCACCTCCAAATCGGGATAGGGAGGAAGGAAATCGAAAATGGCGAAGGGAAGAAGGGACGATGACGAAAGGTCGAAGGCTGTCGAAGAGGACGAATCGGCGGAGGCAAACGCGCGGGAAGTAGAGCGAGGAAGGAGGGAAAACGAAGCGCCCCTTTTTTTTTTATTTTTTTGGGGTTTGGAAAAATGGCGAGCGAAAGGTTAGGGTAGATGGAATTTATCGCAGCTTTTCACCGGCATTTTAATTAGACACGCCGGTGAATAATACACTTCACCGGCGTTTTTAAATAAAACGCCGGTGAATACGCGGATTCACCGGCATTTTAATTCGACCGCCGGTGTATAACCATCCCATCTGGCGCCCCATTCCTATTCGCTACCTACCCCGGCGCTACTAGTAAAATGCCGAGGAATATTCGCCGGTAAATCGAGTATCTTTTGTAGTGGATGCTCAATTTATGTATTATTAGGTCCTCAAAAATCTCAGACATGTCCAACGGGGTCCAAGTGAATAAGCTCTGGTTCCACCAGACGTAATTGATGAGGTCATTTCTAAGGTCGGGAGTGAGTGACTTGCTCACTCGGGACATTTAGAGGCATCTGCCTCGGAAAAAGGGACTTCCACCAACTCGTCCATGGACTCGGAACCGATAAGACTTTGGTCAGAGGGTAATTCCACTGCATCGAGGGGTAAGACCGAGCCTCCCACTGTGGCCATGTAGCAGGCCTAAGTAGCTTCTTGGTTTCCCATAATGACCCCGATCCCAGACTCAGTAGGAAACTTCATCTTCATGTGATAGGCAGAGGGCACTGCCTGGAGGGAAGTGAGCCCAGGACGGTCAAGGATGACATTGTATGCAGCTTTGACATTACTGACCACAAAATCCATCACCTTGGTTCGGGTGGTCGGGGACTTCCCAGCTTTGACGTCTGGTGTGATGATTCCGTCAATTTGGACCAGAACACTCGGGAACCCATGAAAGGTGTAGTTGTGGGCTTTAATCGATCTCGAGAGAGCTTTAGTATCTCGAAGGCTACAAGAAACATGATATTAACTGAGATCCCGTTGTCGACAAGGATTCGGCAAACCTCGTGATTGGCAAGACTGGGGCTAATGACCATAGCATCGAAATGAAGGACCCTGACGCCCTCGAGGTCATTGCCCAAGAATGGGACCGATAGCCTGGGATGTCGGGGAGGACGGAAGTTATGGACGGAGTTGACATTGCGGATAAAAGCTTGGCGGGAGGAATTTGAATCCCCGCCCATAGGCCCACCATGGACACAATGGAGGATGGTCAGTCCTTTAGAGCCCTGAGGCTCGGCTTCTTCTTCGGGTCGCTTGTTGGCACCCCGAGGAGGAGGATAGGTTCTCCACTCGTCCTTAGTGAACTTTTTCAGGTATTCCCTTCGGATGAGGGTTTCGATCCCATCCTTTAAAGCCCAGCAGTTGTCGGTCTCATGGTTGTGGTTCCTATGGAAACGACAGTAGAACCTACAGTCCCTTTTCTTGTTGCCATTATTGGATCAAGGAAGATGCCGAAGGACGCCATCACCTTCTATCTCCATTAGGATGGTGGATACACTCGCATTGAGCGGAGTCAATTTGTCGAACCTGGACACCGGAGCTGGGCACCTCTGCCCAGAGGCATCCTTCTAAGTCTTCTTTGGTGCCTTGGTACCATCCTCCTTCCTCTTCCCTCTTGCGGAGGAATCCCTTCAGCCAGCTGGGTGTAACACATCTTCGGCCCGAGTATACTTCTCGCTCCTGAGAAGGAGGTCAGGGAAGTCTACCGGATGCTTCTTGGTGAAGAACACCTTCAACAAGTCATGATTGACGTTGTGCCGGAAAGCAGCAGCAGCGACCACGAAATCTAGGGAGGGGATTGATCGTGCTTTGGCTGTGAACCTCCGAACAAAGTACCGAAGGAACTCCCCATCCTTCTGTTTCCGGTCCAACAGTGATGCACTCGCCCTCTCAGCCTTATGTCTAGTAACAAAGTGGGCTAGGAAAGCTTCTTCTAGCTGGTGGATGGAGAAGATGGAATTGGGAGCGAGACAGGACTACCATTCTCAAGCTGGACTTCATAATGTGGAGGGAAAGGCACGGCAGAGGAGAGCATCTGATGCACTGTTAATCATCATGAGGGTTTTAAAACCCTCAATGTGATCAGCTGGATCTGACTCTCCGTTGTAAGTTTCAAAGACATGGAGCTTGAAGGTTCTTGGGATCGAGGCCTCCAGGATGTGAGAGGAGAAGAGAGGTTGTACTGACTGGTAACCCCGGTTTGGCTGCATATCTCCTTCTCCAATCTGAGCCAAGCTGTCCTCCATCTCTTGCATGCGCCTAAGGATCACATCTCTCTGACCCTCAGATCAGGTCAAGCCATAAGATTCTTGATTCTCGTCTCTCCCGGTATGGCGACCCTCTTCGTCATGAAGATTGTGAGTGTGTTCGCTCCGGGCTCTACCTCGGAGGGCCTGAAGGACTTCATCCCGAAACTCCCAAAATTCAGCCCTGGTCAGTGGCCTCCTTCCCTTTGACCATTGGGGGGCCGCTTCGAAGAGCGGCTACGCTCCCTGTCATTTTGATGGGAGGAGTGGTTGCTTCGACTCGAACCGCGATCGGAGGGGCCTCATTCCTGGAGTGGCTGAGGCAGTTGTTGATGACATTCCGGAGGTTGTCGGCCTCTAGGACCACAGAAATTCGAATGACCGAGCAGAAACACTCAGAACAGGAGCGCGCTAGCGCTCGGCTCATTGGTGTTGAGAGGCTGTAACCCTTGAGTGATCGCTCGGCTGCGTGATTGATGGGGCAAAGGTAAATGGTCGGCCTGGCGGCTTATAGTGATGGTTTTCCTTACTTTGGGAGCCATCAGATGAGGGTTTAATGACTGCGGGATTTGAAAAGGCTAGATCTACGATAGTTCCCACGGACGGTGTCAATCTGATGCTGTTATTTTTAGGGTGTGGGATCATCAGATAGTGAGTTCGATTTATGAGAGGAATGATAGATCTCAGCCGTAGATCTGGATCTGATCTGAGATTGGAGAAGCAGATCTGCTGGTGGTCACCCTTGCTGTCGGTTGCCGGATTCCTACACAAAGTACAAAAACACCGGGAGTTTTCCGAGTGGCGGACCCTCCGACGATCAAGTCAGTGATGGAAGAGAAAAAATGAGATTTAGTGTTTTTGGAGGCTAAATTTCATTACCTGATCAAAGTTGAGGGGGTTTAGTATTTATAGGTAGAGAAAGGGAATCTTAATGGACCGGGCTGCTTCTCTGTGGGTTGGATAAGTGTAGAGGGCTAGCTAGCGGCCCACGGAGCATGTATGCATGCTCTGGTGGGTTTCTGGATCTTGATGGGATCAAATGGCTCAAAGGATGCTGGATTTTTACCCACATCAATCATACATATACATAATGCTTTGATATTAGAGTATCCACAGTCATATGCTATATTTCCGTATTATGCATTTATAGCAAAGAGACCTCTAAGGTCGTGTGCTATTCTGCCATATTTTACATTTTTACTATAGTAGAATACTATATTTAAAAGAAGAATTGGCAATATGCATATTATAGCAGACGAAACATGATGTAAACATGATGTTTCGTCCCTAATATTTTATAATATTTTTACTCCATTGGACGAAACAATGTTTCGTCCGATGAAAGTAGATAAATTTCTTTTTTTAGAATAATCTCGGGCGAATCATGATGTTTTGTTCAAGGATAAAGTTATTTTTTTAGTTTTAATTAGTTATATATTTAGTTACATAATTAATTAGTTGGTTATTTTAATGGAGTGTTTGTTAGATAATTAATTAAATAATTACTTTGATGATTAAATTTAGTTAGATAATTAGTGATTAGTAAGTTAATTATCCCAAAGAGGGAGACTTCTCTCACTATAGGCCCACCCAAAAATATTTAAAAATATTAAATAATTAAAATAATATATTAAAATATTTTTAAAACCTCTAAAAATTGGTAAGAATTTAAACGGATGATACATCATGTATCATGTTTTGTCCGTTAAATTTTTCGCCTACTTTGCTATATTTTAATTAGCATTTTTTCACTATAGCAATTCAACAAATACTATTTCTATTTTGCTATTTTGTCATTTTTTCACATGCTCGAACTATGGATGCTCTAAAACCTAAGTTAAAGCAACGCAGGATCCAAATACATTAAAACTGACCCAACTCCAAACTACGATTAAGTCTAGTTAAGCATACAAATTAACTATATATAATACATGCAATACCTATATTAAAGTGGTTGTATGTATATCTATCAAACCCTAACCCTAAACAGTGACCTCACATCCACCCAATCCAGCCCAAATAGTGACCTCACCTAACCTAATAGATTCTGTACACACCCAGCTGTATATGATATATTATATTAGCTATATAACCCCATGCATAGGACTCCGACGTCTATTTCTCATAAACAACAACCTCAATTACCATCATACCCCTCAAACCTATCAAGCCAAATCATGCAGCAAATGAGACCCCATCAAATCTCTATATGGTAAATTCTGTGCCTGCAAATCTCCATCCAAAACCTCCATGTGTTCTCTTGAGAGGAAGAGAGACTGCTGTAACCCTAAAGATAAGGACACCCCATTGCCGTAGCCCTGGTTGTTGTTGTTATTGTTGTTGTATGGAGAGAAGTCCAAGTCCACAACCCCAAAATTCGAGTCGGGACCATCGATTTGGAGGTGATGATGATCTGGCGCAGCAAGTCGGGGCTTCTGGTCCTGATGATCGTAAGAGGAGTTAGGGTAAGGGTTAGGGTTAGGGTTTTGGTTGGAGTGTGGGTTGTTGTTGTCAATATCGTTATCGGATTCATTGTTGTTGTTGCTGTTGTCTTGATCTTCGGTTTCTTTCATGTACATTTCCTCAACCATTGGTTTCCAGAGCCTCACCCTTGCATTAATGAACCAGTTGGAGACCTACACAAAGGTATTACCCCTAATTAATTAACTCAATCATATACATTTTGTAGTTTAAGTAGAATCCGATGAGAATAAGATGAGAAATGCTACACATACTGAGATTCTACCTTAAACTTACATGGGCTTCTCTTTTAGTAATTGGTGGATCAATTAATAATTAAAAGACAAACAGATAAAACCCAAAATCACTAAAAGACTTTTGAAAATAAGTTTATGGTAGAATCTCATGTATGTATAGTATTTCTCGAATAAGATATGTTAGCAAATATATATATTGCATAGTTAAACTGCCGATAAGAGATAAAACATTCATACGCTTTTCTAAATTAAACTAAAAAAAGAAACAGAAGTAATAATTTCAAGTTTTAAACTAAAATTAAATAAACTAAGAAGTATATATAAAAGTGATCATAGCACTAAACTCATGCTTAATTAATTAGTATGCATTTCGTAAGAAAGGGTGAAATAAGTATATCTTGGTATCTAAATTTTTATTTCGTTATTAGTTATTAATGAAACTAGATATGTTTTGGTCATGTTCTGAGTCAAAGAACAAAGAAAAGAAATAGTAGAAAAATATACTAGATCTCGGATGAATCGGCCTGCAAGCATTAAGGCATGTTGATTAACAAGTATATATTTGAATATGAGACTAGTTTCAAAAAGAATTGAAACCCTTTTCAGAAATGTTAGGGATGACATACCTGACTCCTGGAAAGTCCAGTTTGCCGAGCTAATATATGCTTGTCCACGTCACTAGGGTACCTGCATGTTGTCAGTTTTGATGTGAATTAGTTGAGGCAGTAACTTATAGGGAGATGCCCATGTGTGTCTTAATGGAGGTAATTAACTATGGTTTGAAGTAAATTAAAAGAATAATTTGATTATGATTCTTTGGTATGTTGTTATGAACAATGGTACTAAAGTTTCAAAGAAAAAAAAAATTCTCATTTTTGGAAGAATATGTTTGGAGATAAATTACTTTCGAGAAAAAAGAAAAAAAACAGACATAAAAAAACAGTGTGTGGAAAAGCTACAAACAAACAAACATCTTTATTGTGGAAAAAATGAAGATCTGTGTCTCACCCACTTTCACTCAATTTGATCAAACAAGCATTTGTATGTAATGTGTGTTTAGTTCAACATGAAGATTGTATACGTTTGAATTCCTAAAAAGCATTACTGAATTTAATAAATATGGGATCATTTTTAAGAAAATAATTAGATCAAACATGAAGGTATTCTCTCCTAGGAAAAGGAAACAATCAAGAAACATAAATGTTTGTAATAATATTTCATTATTTTGAGTACATTTAGAGTTAGTTAGAATGTTAACTGAACCATATAAATAGCTGTGGTCTACTTTTCTGTAATAATTTTATGCATTGATAAATTACATTAAACTACCATGAACTTCTGTTCGGTTTTTATTTTACTGTCCCAAACTTTCTCTATTATGCTCGCCTATCATATATATAATTTCTGGATTAAATTGCTTCTAATTTTACTATATTCACAGTTACGCCTCTATTTTAACTTCACCATTCTACAACCTAATTTACGTTTGAACACGGTCAAATGTGGCATAATCTCTATTGCACTGGATATTTTAATACAATGGATCTCAGAAAGACTATGCTAATCAGAAACTAGACAAACTTAATAATCATAGTTACTGTTATATGAGAAATATAACTAAGAGAAAATTTCTTTTATTCCCTCGTTAAACCTCAATATTTTTAGAAAACTGTTTGAGTTCGTCCCTTAATTAACATACGGCTGAATTGGAAGGAAAAAAAAACCCTAAAGTTTGGCCATCTAGTAAAAAACGGCATTAAACTATTTTTTGCACAAATAACCTCCCTGAAGTATGTTTTGCAAAATATCCACTCTCTTAGATTAGAGTTTTGGAGGTTTTTGGACAAAAATGAGAAAGATATATGATATTTTCTGAACGAACTTGTAAAACTGAGTGAGGTTATCTAATATAAACAGAAAAGTTATATGTGGTATTTTTAACAAAAAAACATCCAAAACTCTCACTCTCTTAGAGTTAGAGTTTTGGAGGTTTTTAGCCATATATATATATATATGAAAATGCTAAAATGAGATGGTGAGATGGGTGAGATGAAGATGTATTTTGTGAGATGAGCAATTTGACTGATCCAAATCTCGATCACACCGTTCACATCATTCTACATATCATCTAGTTGGTGTGTACAAAATTTTAAGCAATTTGGAGACCTCTAGCCTATGCATCAAAGCGTTCAAATAAATGCATATATATGTATTTCACATCATCTTCATGATGTGTTGAACGCTTTGATGCAAAGGCTAGAGGTCTCCAAATCGCTTAAAATTTTGTACACACCATCTAGATGACATGTAAAATGATGTGAACGGTGTGATCGAGATTTGAATGATTCAAATTGCCCATCTCACAAAAAACATTCCATCTCACCATCTCATAATAGCATGACTCTATATATATATATATATGATGTTTTCTGGACGAACTTTCAAAGCTGAATGAGGTTATCTAATACAAACATAAAAGTTAGATGTGATATTTTTAACAAAAACATCCAAAACTCTCACTCTCTTAGGATTAGGGTTTTGAAGATTTTTGGACAAAAATGGAAAAGATATATGGTGTTTTCTGAACGAACTTGCAAAACTTAATGAAGTTATCTAATACAAACACAAAAGTTAGATGTGGTATTTTTAACAAAAATACCCAAAACCCTAACCTTAACGGAATGAGTTTTTTGAAAAACTTACTTCATGGGATTTTTTTTGGGCAAAACAAAAAAATTAATATTGTTTTCTGTAGAAAGGGTACACTTTATATTTTATTTATTTATTTATTTATTTTAATTTAGCCTTAACATACTCTAAACTCTTCATGTCTAAAGTCCTTCAATAATACAATGTCTCTTAAGTTAATTTGTTTAGACAAAATAACCTCATGAAAATTTTCACCGCAAAAAGATTAGTGAGTAATATTAAAAATAGATAATGTACTCTAACAAAAAGAGTATATTTCATCCAAAATAATGAACTTAAGCAAAAAAAAAAAAGAAGAAAATCCCAAATTTCACAAGGGGATTTCCATAAAGAAGCAAATATCTCTAATATTATAATGATAGAGTTGGGAATGTTATTTGTAGACAATCATTCAATTAACCATCTATACAACCATTTATTTTTAAGTGGAAGTTATATTAACCATTTATTTACTTAACTGTTGTTAGTTACTATAATACCCTCAAAGTTTATATTTATTTACGGTATAATTATTTACAAAAGCGTCTCTCATCTCTCATCTCTCATCTCTAATCTCTAATCTCTAATCTCTAATCTCTCTCTAATATTATAATGGGAGAAGGCCTTAGTGTCATTTGTAAATTTACCAATGCGTGCAACACACGTACATAATTATTATAAAGAATGTTTTAGGTTCGAGTCCTCCCTACGTCATAATTTTATTTTTTATTTTTATTTTTATTTTTAAAAAAATTATTAAAACGTGCATTGCACGTGTAAATTACTAGTTAGATAAAAAGAAAAAACATTTTAAACAAATGAAATAAAGTGTGTTACGGGTGAAGGAAATGGTCGAAGAGCCAAGCACGAAGTATGGTCACTGAGCGCTCGGGCAATCCCCTCTGTGGCCTCCACGGTTGGCTCTCCAACAACCCCGACTGCGCCTTCTGCTGTCGAAGGCATTGGTCCAACAACCTCAACCTCGGTGTCGCCCCTTTACTAGTAGTCCCCGAGGAAACCGTGTAAGTATCTTCTTTCTCCCCCATCACCTTCTTCATCGCCTTCAACTGCTCCACAATCCCATCCCTCAAACCCCGGAAATGCTTCGACATCGCCCTCAACGCCAATCTCGAGTACACCACTGCTGACCCTTCTCCCGCCACAGCCTCAAACGACGAAACCACCCTCTGCATTTGCTCGTAATACTTCTTGTACCTTCGATCAACCTGCTGATTTTAAAACGGGATGTACTCACTCAAATGAAAAATAATTTGTAGTGCTACTATTCCCAATGTTTGTTTTGTAGTAGTGAGGCAGATTCTAATAGACTTCTAGCATTTGGAGGTTCAGGGATAAAGTAAATCACAGAACAAATTCAAGAAAATTAGGTGGGTTCCATTTATAAAAAAATAAAATAAATAATGGTGTGGACTGGTAGAGTAAAAGCTGGGTAGAGATAGCTAGATAGATGACCTAAATAAGGCAAAGGAACAGTGTAAAGGGTAGGTCCTAAAAATGTCAATCTGTCCCTCCTACTCAGTCCCTCATTTATATATAGCATCACTGTCAGTCATGCTTTTTATCATTATTTGGACCCACTAATCACTCCTCAATTAGCAACTAGTAGTAGTAAAATTACCAACTTCTAATAAACCTTAAAGATAAATATGGTTAAAAAAAATTATAATTAAAAAAAAAAAAAAGTCAAGAAAAAATGACCTCTTCAAGCATGGACAGAAGGAGGGCTTTCCTCTTCTGAAGCTCTAAGACATCCATGGTTAGCAGAGACTGATTCCAAGAAGAGGAAGAAGATGGTGCATCATGATCTTCTTGATCCTTTCTTTCCTTCTGCTTCTGCTTTGAATTACTACCGCTTCCGACGTCGAGCCTGCAGAACTCATTCAGTAGCTCCTGAGCTGGTCTCAGATACACCGAGTTCCGCAGCTGATAACTCTGATGGAACCCTCCCAGATGTTGCTGCTGCTGCTGCTGCTGCTGCTGCTGATGGTGGTACAAGTTTTCCGGGTGTGAGAGGGAGAGGGAAAGCAGCCCTTGACTGCAACTGATCTGCGTTGGAAACAGAGAGTTTGCGGGCAAAGACAGCATCTCCATCCCTGCCTGAAGCCCCAACAACTCTCCGCTGTCGCACGTGTCGAAACTCTGGTGCATCGAAGAGGAGGAGGAAGAATACCCAAACGCCTGATGCGGATGATGTTGAGCCATTAAAGAAAGAAAGAAAGAAAGAAAGAAAGTGTCTCCTTTTCAAGATCTATTTCGAAATAGAGACACAATATAAGAAAATGAATGAGGATAGAATTGGTAGCTAGCTTACATAAAAGAAAGAGGTAGATCCCTATCTATGTAATTGACATGGGTCAATAATTGCCTGGTATGTTTTTTCTTTATTTTTTATTATTTTCTTATGTGAAAAGTAAACAATGGATTATATGCAACATGTTTTATTAATAAACTGGCGGTACGTCTTCGAAACGATACAGCAGACGAAAAGTCTTATAAACAGTAAAACAATAATTATGTAGCTCAAGTTTGAATAGTATGACAATAATAATTAGTTGTAAATAAAAGTCCATGTTTCTATTAGTATATGTTGAAAAATAATTATAAATGAGGGTGTAAAATTCAACTTCTTAGAACTTTGAGAATGGAAAATGATGAAATTTAACTGTTGAAGAGATAATTGTTATTTTCAACGTAACACGAACAACAAAAAAAACATAAAAAAACTGAAAAATTTACAAACCTGAAATCTGAAAATCTAAATTTCTAAGTAAATAGAGAGAGAATGAGAGAGAGAGAGAGAGAAAGAGATAAATATGAAAAAGTGAAAAAGGAATAGAGAGAGAGAGAGTAATAAAGTAAGGTGTTGTTTTTTTTTTTTTGGGGGGGGGGGGGGGGGGGGGGGGGGGGGTGTTTGATTTTGGGGGGAAAACGTTATAGATTGGTAAGAGCATCAACAACGGTATTTCTCAAATATGAGAATATGACAAAATAGCATATAGAAAAAATCACAATTTGCTGCAGTCGTCATTTGCTATAATTTGATTTTAAAAAATAAAAAAATTAGGTCCGACGGAACATCTTGTTTCGTCCGTTATTTTTAACAATTAATTAACTATATAATGATAAGATATTATTAAAATAGGTTAATTAAATAAATTAAATATTATAATATATACTAATCTACCTAATTAATACACAAACCTAAGATTACTAGTATAATTAAATGGGCTAAACTCACTGTAACGCCCCGAATCCCAAATACACTGAATTCGAGATGTTCTACAGGATCTTTTCGCTTTTCTTAGTACAATTTTACAAGGAATTTAAACTTTTCACTTTACATCAGAGTTTACATCATATATTACATTTACATTGCACAGCGGAAGTAAAAATTTACAACATTTAAATAAATATACAACAATATGGTAAAATCTTTATGCATCCATTCCTCATTAACCTTTAACATGTCATTTATCCTGCATACCAAACTGTGGGTACGTCAGTTTATTCAAACGACGATAATTATATATGGCCATCCTCTCTATGCCACAAACAGTATAACGATTCTCATTTCTTAACAGATCACAAACTTGTTCACATATCAAAATATAAAGCAAAGGGAAAAATCTTAATGATGTCGTGTTGTGATTGTGCACTTAATCCTTAATGCAATTAGTTAATTTACATGACACTAATGCGCACTTGTTCGGATTCTATGCATCCCATACTACATAGATCCGAGGGCAAGCCTCTTAATCGTTCTTCATTTTTGTAGGATTCAATCCCTCGCTATGACTTAATCTACTACTGTAATTACGGTGAGTATCCTAGATGATTTATGAGTACAAGCACGTGAACTGGACCCTGGAGGGGAACCTCACGCCATGTCTTGACTCATCAAGCATGCATTCTGTGGCAATTCAGCCTCCTCCCTGAACACGATCCTCTTGCAGTCACCAAACATCCCACAAGCGTGGCTGAAGTCCGATCATTACTGAGTTGTGCCCACGCCATGTCTTGACTCATCAAGCATGCATTTTGTGGCTCACACACCCGCACCGTAAACTCTAGTTCTCATACTTATGTTTTCTCTCACTTTCATCACATCTCCACTATATATGTACTAATTATTAGAATCATGAATAAAAATCAAAGCTCTAGAGTTAGCCTCTCCACTAAACCGGACTTATTCATTTCATTCTCACATGACCAATCTTGGTCTTCTTTTCAATTTCATTTCATTTCCATTGCCGTGGGAGACTTAGCTACTCTTTCGTTCAATTTCCAATTCACAATTTTCAATTTGAGCATTTCCAACTCATGAATTCATTTTTTATTGCCTCAGCATATCATGTTCTTAACTTTCATATTCATGTAATTCTCAATTCAAATTTATGATTCATTCATGTACATTCATGCAGCAACAGAATAGAGTTTATCAACATCAATCATAAAGTTCACAACTCTTAACAGTAATCAAATTAAATCTCCAACATATCAAAATATACTCTGTACAGTCGACTTGGAAAAAAGACCAGTCGACTTGTACAGTCAATTCAAGTTCTTCATAATCACTCGGGAGAGTCGACTGCTGCCCACGACCAGTCGGCTGTTCCGCAACTTTTATGTTCAAAATATCATTCACGTGACAGTCGACTGTCAATAAATCAGTCGTCTGTCCCGGGTCGTAACAGTACATATTCACACTCAGCTCAGTCGACTTGCTACTCGCATTAAGTCGACTGGGCAGATTCATATTTCAAATTAAGGGATTATCTTTCCAACAGTTCTTACATGCACTTGCATCATGGTGTCAAATCACAATATACATACATTCATGTTTCATAAATACAAAACTTCTTACTGTTCAGTAACATCACAACATGGAATTTCAAGTTACTAATATTGTCTTTTCTTCAAGAAAGTGTTTAAACATGCATTTACACTTATTCATAACTTTCTTGCAGAGATGAAATATAAATCTCAATTTATTACACTAGGGCAATCACAATGAAAACATATCTCATTTCATGGAATTATAGATATATTCATTGTTTAATCAATGCATCGGTCGACTGTTCCTAACATCAGTCGACTGCACCAGTCATTTCAGTTTTATTAATCATCGCTAGTTCTTTTTCCACACGTTCATGTCTCCTGAGTCATGTACATCATGAAGGATATGAGTTTAGCCTTACTACTTTATTTTAATTATTCACATATATGTCATGAAGCTTTCTAACAAATCATGTAACAGATGTCTCGTACCATTCGACTTATCCACACGACAGTCGACTGTACAGAACCAATTAACCCATATTACAGTGCCATTACTACACTATTAGGCCTCCATAATTATCAATATAAACATAATCAGGCAATCCTAGTACGTTTGAATTTACTCCTCATAAGCATAGTAACAATCATCACAATCATATCATATCTTCTACACTAGAAGTCCTGAGAAACACCCACCTTATTGACGAAATAACCGAATCCAGAAAAGCTCCTTAATGTAATGCACCACTCCTTGCTCCTTGCTCCTTGCTCCTTGCCGAAAATCTCCAAAAGATGATGCCCGGACTCCACAATGCAACACACACAACTCTCTCACAAATATAATTCTCTTACAAAAATAATTTTAGTGTAAAAGAACAATGGATGAGAGGGGTATTTATACACCAAATGGAGTGAGATGGAGGGCTAGGATTCAGTAGATGGTTATTGGATCAAAGGCTAGGATGCACTAGGGAGTTGTAAAAACCACCCACACCCTAAATAACCACCCACAACTCACCCCCACTTCTCTTCCCAATCTGGCCAAAATAGTGCGCTTATGCACGTGTACATGGAGTGCACGTGCAAGCACAAACCACCCTAGAAGAAATTTGTACACCAACTAACAAGTCTTTTTAAAAGAAATGTTACACATTACAAGTTGTAGAAAATAAGAAAGATTAAATTCATGGGCTTAAATTAATTGGGCCAAAATAATTATTTTAAAAGAAAGATAAGTAAATTAACATTTGGGCTTTAGGAAAATACTTTATAAAACAATATTCTTACTCATCATGTTGAAAACAATGGCCAAAAATATTACACGTGCACACCACGTGTAAAAATAAATAATTTTTCATATATTTGAAAAATCTGGGTATTACAACACTCCCTCCTTAGAATAGTTCCGTCCCGGAACTACAGTCAAGAGCGAGAAAAACAAATACAAAACAACACAAGAACAAAAGAATACAAATATACAATCAAGCAAAAAGCTCAGGATAGTCTTTCAACATCCTCTCCTCAGATTCCCAAGTAGCCTCTTCAACCAAATGGATTCTCCAGACTACCTTGACCATCGGTATCGTCTTATTCCTCAAGACTTTCTCCCTACGGTCAACGATCTCTATGGGAGACTCGATGTAATTCAGATCCAATTGCAAACCTTCCGGCACTTCAGGCAAATGATGACTCGAATCTGGAATATAACCTCTCAGCATAGACACATGAAAGACATTGTGCACCTGAGACAACTCTTCCGGTAATTCAAGCCGGTAAGCAGTTTTTCAGATCCTTTTCAATATCTTATACGGGCTTATAAACCTCGGGGCTAACTTTCCGCCTTTGCCAAAAACGAACCACACCTCTACTGGGTGATACCTTCAGAAAGACGAAGTCACCAACCTCAAACTCAAGGTCCCTTCTCCGGTTGTCTGTATAGCTTTTCTGCCTGCTCTGAGCTTCCACCAACCTTTTCCTGATCAGATCAATCTTCTCAGAAGTTTGCTGTACAAGCTCAGGACCAAACAACTGACGCTCCCCAACTTCATACCAACAAACAGGAGTCCTGCACTTCCTGCCATACAATGCTTCGTACGGTGCCATCCCGATGCTAGCCTGAAAACTATTGTTGTAGGCAAACTCTACCAAAGGTAAATGCCTTTCCCAACTGCCTCCAAAGTCTAGTATACAACACCTAAGCATATCCTCAAGAATACGATTGACTCTCTCGGTCTGCCCATCAGTTTGCGGATGAAAAGTAGTGCTGAAATCTGTCTTGGTACCCAAAGCTGTCTGAAGACTCCTCCAGAAATGCGAAGTAAACCGCGCATCTCGATCAGACACAATAGTTGAAGGAACACCATGAAGCCGGACGATCTCGCCAACATACATCTCAGCCAACTTGTCCATCGAAGCAGTGAGTTTCATCGCCAAAAAAGTGTGTGGACTTGGTTAGTCGATCGACTATAACCCAAATCGCGTCATTGCCTTTAGGACTCTTAGGCAATCCCGTAATGAAATCCATACTGATGTTATCCCACTTCCATTCCGGAATAGGTAACGGCTGTAATAGACCTCCGGGTCTCTGATTTTCGGCTTTGACTTGCTGACAAACCTCACACTTCGCAACAAATTCAGCCACATCCCGCTTCAAACCTGACCACCAGAAATGCTGTTTGATGTCCTTGTCCATCTTAGTACTCCCAGGATGTACCGACAAAAGAGTAGCATGCGCCTCCTGAAGAATACTCTCTTTCAGGTCCGCCTGATTTGGAACACATAGTCTATCTCCGAACCACAGCACTCCATCCCTGGTTTGAAATCCGGGCAACCTGCCAGTGCCAACCTGCTCCTTCATCTCCAAGATATCGGCATCAACCTCCTGACTTGCAATGATCCTTGCATTCAGTGTAGGCTGAAGCCTTAACTGAGCCAAAGATGCTCTCAATCCTTGCAAGACAACCTCAATACCTGCTCGATCCAACTCCTCAATCAAATGCTTCTGAGTCGTAATCAAACTGGCCAAACTGCTCTTGCGGCTAAGTGCATCAGCAACAACATTAGCCTTTTCAGGATGATACTTGATCTCAGGTCGCATATCCTCGAGCACTTCCAACCATCTTCGCTGCCTCAGATTCAGATCCCTCTGCTGATATATATACTTCAAGCTCTTGTGGTCCGTGTACATGTTCAACTTCTCACCGTACACGTAGTGCCTCCATTGCTTCAGAGCAAAGATAATCGCGGCCAACTCCAGATCATGAGTTGGGTAATTCTTCTCATGTGGTCGTAGTTGCCTAGATCCATAAGCGATTACTCTACCTTCTTGCATTAAGACACAACCAAGCCCACGATGTGAAGCATCGCTATAAACATCATACTCAACACCTGCTCTAGGCAAAGCCAAAATAGGTGCAGTAGTCAGCTTCTCTTTCAACTCCTGAAATCTCGTCTCATATTGCTCGGTCCACTTGAAGCTCACATTCTTCTTGGTCAGTCCAGTAAGCGGCACGGCTATCTGAGCATAACCTTGAATGAATCTCCGGTAGTATCCAGTCATCCCAAGAAAACTTCTGACTTCCTTCATTGTAGTAGGCCTAGCCCAATCTCTCACTGCCTCTATCTTCTGAGGGTCTGTTGCCACTCCCTCCTTAGAAAGGATGTGACCTAGGAATGCCACTTCAGATTTCCAGAAATCACACTTGGATAACTTGGCATACAACTCCTGCTCTTCCAACTTCTGCAAAACTGCTGTCAGATGCTCGGTGTGCTCCTCCTCTGACTTGGAGTACACGAGAATATCGTCGATAAACACCACGACGAAAAAATCAATAAACGGCCTCAGAACTCTGTTCATCAAATCCATGAAGATTGCGGGTGCATTTGTCACTCCGAATGGCATAACTAAGAATTCGTAATGCCCATGTCGAGTTCTAAATGCAGTTTTATGCACATCTTCAGCTTTCACTCGAACTTGGTGATATCCTGATCGAAGATCTATTTTGGAAAAAACAGCTGCTCCTTGTAGACGATCGAACAAGTCATCAATTCGAGGAATAGGATACTTATTCTGAACAGTGACCTTATTCAGCTCCTGGTAATCGATACACATTCTCATCGATCCATCCTTCTTCTTTACCAAAAGCACTGGTGCTCCCTAAGGTGACGCACTAGGTTGAATAAAGCCTTTCTCCAACAGTTCCTCAATCTGCCGTTTCACCTCATCCTGTTCCACTTGAGCCATCCTATACGGTGCCTTAGAAATGGGTGTACTTCCTGGTTGAACAGTGATGCTGAACTCTACATCACGATGCGGGGGTAACCCAGGAAAATCATCCAAGAACACAGTCGGATAGTCCCGAACCACAGGAATCCCTTGCACTTTCACAGGAGTCTCTTCCTTGCGGATAGTTGCCACCAGCTTAGAACATTTCTGCTTCCCTTGGAAAGTGACTTCAGGTCCACCTGGAGCCTTCACTGTTACCGTCTTGGTCTTGCACTCGATGTTTGCACTGTACACCGACATCCAATCAATGCCAATGATAACATCGACTCCCAAGATAGTCAGCTCGATCAGATCAATGCCAAAGATTCGATCTCCAATCACAATCTCGCAATTAGTGTAATACCGATCAGTGGTCAAAGTTTCCCCTGACGGAGTAGCTACTGCCAAGATCTTGCCTGGAAAAATCTTCGGTTCAACTCCCAACACTTTAGCAAATTTAGGAGACACAAAAGTATGAGAGGATCCAGTATCGAACAATACAACAGCTTTCATTCCATTCACATAAAGTTCGCCTGTTACATAATACACATCATTACGTAACAGTTTCACAATATAAGCGGGAAAAGAAATGATAAACTTCTAAACATCAGCCCTCGTACCAGTGATGACATGATCAACCTCATCAGCATCAGCTTCCGTCAAGGCAAATACTCGCCCTGGTTGGTACGGCCTCTTCCCAGTCTGCTGCGCTGGTGCATTGCGATTCTCCTTTCGTGGCTTGAGACATTGAGATTGGTAATGTCCCGTTTCACCACAGTTGAAGCAAGTCACCCAGGAGATCTCACCACATCGTTTTCCGGTCCTCCAGCCACACTAACAGCGTTCGCCCCTGTTGGTTTGAACCTTTGTGTAGATGGTTGCCCCTTGAAACTCCCAAAATTGGCGGGCCTCTTTCCAGACTACCAGTTGTTCCTCCGGTTCTGAACAACATGGAACTGCTCCATATCTGCTTCCGTCGCTGCTGCTCTCTTCACCAACTTGTCAAATCTTCTGATACCAAGAGGTATCATCCGGGACCTCAGGCTCGGTCTCAGCCCATGCTCGAACTTACGGGCCTTCTTCGCCTCATCCATCACCAGTTCTGGAGCATACCTAGAGAGCTGAGTAAACTTAGTCTCATACTCCCTTATTGACATGCTGCCTTGCTGTAGTGACAGAAACTCCATAGCCTTCTTCTCTTGAACATCGGAGGGGAAATAGTGACTGCGGAATTCTTCCAGAAATTCCTCCCAGCCAAGCACTATACCTCCCATGGTCCTCTTCATCGACTGCCACCAAACAGCCGCATCCTTCTCCAGTTGCAAGGTCGCCAACTTGACCTTACTGCCTTCCGGGGTCTCCAACACCTCAAAGATTGTTTCCACTTTCCGAATCCAGTTGTCAGCCGCATCTGGGTCTGACTTTCCCTCGAATACAGGTGGTTTCATTCTCTTGAATGATTCCACTAGCTTAATCGCCTCGGGCACTGGATTCGCAGGCCCTCTTCCTTGGTTCTGAGCTACGGCATTGAGCGTCTGATAGACCCTCGCAAATTCCGTTTCCAGATCCAACCCCTCACCATTCCTAGCTTCTCTTCTCGACATATTCTGATGTAAAAGATCCATCAATATTCGAAGTATAAGACAAGAATTTTAAATCAACTTGCATTTTATTGAATTCCAAACTTTATACAATCGAATTAAAACATTCCTTAACATCAGAATGAAAGAAAATAGAAGCTACAACAATCTAACTCCTACGGTTCCTCTTCGCTTCTCGAAGTTCTCGCCGTAGTTCATCGACTTCATCCTTCAGCACATCTGTCAGGTTCTTTCTCTTCTCAAGTTCCAATACTCGATGGCTGAGAACCGAAAAGTCATTCTTCCGCTTCGCCAGCTGAGCCTCCAATAATCTGACTCTCTCTCTCAGTGTTTCCACCTGCCTCTGAAAAGAAGCCACAAGACTACTCATAACTGGTCTCTCTTCTTCATCAGAAGAAGAATCGTCAGACGAGTCTGGAGGTGGGATAATCTCTCGAGATTCAGGCCACTCCTCCTCATCAGAATCTGATTGCCCAGGGTGGTACTCTTCCTCGGGATCAGCCTGTCCAGGATGGTACTCCTTCTCAATGATATGCCAGTCGTCGCCTCCAGCAGGGTCGAAGTGATCAGCCATCTTAGAATAGAGAGGAAGAAGCATAAGTCATAGAGCAACACAAATGTAAGTCACTTACATTTAAATCTCTAAACTCAGACACACACTCTAATGTCCACTTCTAGGGTGTCGTTCCTTATAATTTTGTACAATATGGAAAGCGTAGAAAAGCGTGGCTCTGATACCACTCTGTAACGTCCCGAATCCCAAATACACTGAATTCGAGATGTTCTACAGGATCTTTTCGCTTTTCTTAGTACAATTTTACAAAGAATTTAAACTTTTCACTTTACATCAGAGTTTACATCATATATTACATTTACATTGCACAGCAGAAGTAAAAATTTACAACATTTAAATAAATGTACAACAACATGGTAAAATCTTTATGCATCCATTCCTCTTTAACCTTTAACATGTCATTTATCCTGTATACAAAACTGTGGGTACGTCAGTTTATTCAACCGACGATAATTATACATGCCCATCCTCTCTATGCCAGAAACAGTATAACGATTCTCATTTCTTAACAGATCACAAACTTGTTCACATAACAAAATATAAAGCAAAAGGGAAAATCTTAATGATGTCGTGTTGTGATTGTGCACTTAATCCTTAATGCAATTAGTTAATTTACATGATACTAATGCGCACTTGTTCGGATTCTATGCATCCCATATTATATAGGTCCGAGGGCAAGCCTCTTAATCGTTCTTCATTTTTGTAGGGTTCAATCCCTCGCCATGACTTAATCTACTACTGTAATTACGGTGAGTATTCTAGATGATCTATGAGTATAAGCACGTGCACTGGACCCTGGAGGGGAACCCCACGCCATGTCTTGACTCATCAAGCATGCATTCTATGGCAATTTAGCCTCCTCCCTGAACACGATCCTCTTGCAGTCACCAAACATCCCACAAGCGTGGCTGAAGTCCGATCATTACTGAGTTGTGCCCACGCCATGTCTTGACTCATCAAGCATGCATTCTGTGGCTCACACACCCGCACCGTAAACTCTAGTTCTCATACTTATGTTTTCCCTCACTTTCATCACATCTCCACTATGTACTAATTATTAGAATCATGAATAAAAATCAAAGCTCTAGAGTTAGCCTCTCCACTAAACCGGACTTATTCATTTCACTCTCACATGACCAACCTTGGTCTTCTTTTCAATTTCATTTCATTTCCATTGCCGGGGGAGACTTAGCTACTCTTTCGTTCAATTTCCAATTTACAATTTCTAATTTGAGCATTTCCAACTCATGAATTTATTTTTCATTGCCTCAGCATATCATGTTCTTAACTTTCATATTCATGTAATTCTCAATTCAAATTTATGATTCATTCATGTACATTCATGCAGCAACAGAATAGAGTTTATCAACATCAATCATAAAGTTCACAACTCTTAACAGTAATCAAATGAAATCTCTGACATATCAAAATATACTCTGTACAGTCGACTTGGAAAAAAGACCAGTCGACTTGTACAGTCAATTCAAGTTCTTCATAATCACTCGGGAGAGTCGACTGCTGCCCATGGCCAGTCGACTGTTCCGCAACTTTTATGTTCAAAATATCATTCACGTGACAGTCGACTGTCAATAAATCAGTCGTCTGTCCCGGGTCATAACAGTACATATTCACACTCAGCTCAGTCGACTTGCTACTCGTATTAAGTCGACTGGACAGATTCATATTTCAAATTAAGGGATTATCTTTCCAACAGTTTTTACATGCATTTGCATCATGGTGTCAAATCACAATATACATACATTCATGTTTCATAAACACAAAACTTCTTACTGTTCAGTAACATCACAACATGGAATTTCAAGTTACTAATATTGTATTTTCTTCAAGGAAGTGTTTAAACATGCATTTACACTTGTTCATAACTTTCTTGCAGAGATGAAATATTAATCTCAATTTATTAAACTAGGGCAATCACAATGAAAACATATCTCATTTCATGGAATTATAGATATATTCATTGTTTAATCAATGCATCGGTCGACTGTTCCTAACATCAGTCGACTGCACCAGTCATTTCAGTTTTATTAATCATCGCTAGTTCTTTTTCCACATGTTCATGTCTCCTCAGTCATGTACATCATGAAGGATGAGTTTAGCCTTACTACTTTATTTTAATTATTCACATATATGTCATGAAGCTTTCTAACAAATCATGTAACAGATGTTTCGTACCAGTCGACTTATCCACACGACAGTCGACTGTACAAAACCAATTCACCCATATTACAGTGCCATTACTACACTATTAGTCCTCCATAATTATCAATATAAACATAATCAGGCAATCCTAATATGTTTGAATTTACTCCTCATAAGCATAGTAACAATCATCACAATCATATCATATCTTGTACACTAGAAGTCCTGAGAAACACCCACCTTATTGACGAAATAACCGAATCCAGAAAAGCTCCTTAATGTAATGCACCACTCCTTGCTCCTTGCTCCTTGCTCCTTGCCGAAAATCTCCAGAAGATGATGCCCGGACTCCACAATGCAACACACACAACTCTCTCACAAATATAATTCTCTTACAAAAATAATTTTAGTGTAAAAGAACAATGGATGAGAGGGGTATTTATACACCAAATGGAGTGAGATGGAGGGCTAGGATTCAGTAGATGGTTATTGGATCAAAGGCTAGGATGCACTAGGGAGTTGTAAAAACCACCCACACCCTAAATAACCACCCACAACTCACCCCCACTTCTCTACCCAATCCGGCCAAGATAGTGCGCTTATGCACGTGTACATGGAGTGCACGTGCAAGCACAAACCACCCTACAAGAAATTTGTACACCAACTAACAAGTCTTTTTAAAAGAAATGTTACACATTACAAGTTGTAGAAAATAAGAAAGATTAAATTCATGGGCTTAAATTAATTGGGCCAAGATAATTATTTTAAAAGAAAGATAAGTAAATTAATATTTGGGCTTTAAGAAAATACTTTATAAAACAATATTCTTACTCATCATGTTGAAAACAATGGCCAAAAATATTACACGTGCACACCACGTGTAAAAATAAATAATTTTTCATATATTTGAAAAATCACGGTATTACACTCACCAAAGGGCTGGACGGGACATGTTGTCCCCCCCCTTTTTTTTCCAGACTACAACATGTACCGTCTGATCATTAAAAATTTTTTATAAAATAAAAAGGTCAGACGAAACAATATGTTTCGTTTGATCTCATTAAAAAAAAATTAAAAAAAAAGGGACGGAAAAACATGTTCCGTCCCCTATAATTTGAGAATCGACAATTTCGTTTCTCAATTATGAGAAGCGACTGTAGCGTTTTTACCAAAATATGGCAAAATAGCAAACGACTGCAGATGCTCATTTCTCATAAAATGAGAAAATGAAAAAAATAGCAGACGACTGTGGATGCTCTAACAAAATAAATTCAAAATACTATACAATTATATAAGAAAAAAAATAAAAATGAAGTAAAATGATAAAATATTTAATATGCCTGGGAGAGTGGGACAAATTTATAACTGAAGAACAACATGTTGAGTACACCATATAAAGGGGAAATCCCTCCAACAATATCCTTGGACAGAGGCGTAGCTACATGGTCCCGAGAGGGTGCGACTACGACCCCTCGGTTTTGGCTGTACCCTTCGAATTTACTTGTACATAGAGTAATATAAGGTATTCCATCAATCGGTTGTAGGTTAGTTGGTTAGGATACTTGGCCCTTACCAAGGGAACCTGGGTTTAAGTCTCCCAACAGCAATTTTTTTTAACTTTTATTTGAAATTTAATTTCTTTTTGCTCAAGTCCCAATTGAAATTGAATTTAGTTTTTACTTTGATTTGAAATTTTAATTTCTTTTTAATATGAAAAAACAAAAATTTATTTGACAACAGTGGGAGTTGAACCCATGAACTTCTAATTTGAAGTCAAACACACTGATCCACCGCGCACAATGTGAATTTGTATTTCATTTACATTTGATGAATAATATGATTTGTCACCAGCTTTATATAGAAAAAATCTCAAAGTTGGCATTGCTATTACCCACTGCAACCGTAATTGTAGAGAATAATTTCTGCAATAAAAATTATCAAGACTTCATCACGCAACCGATTAGAAGATGAGATAATGATTGTTTGATGGCATATATTGAAAAATACATATTAGATATCACTAACAATGAAGATATCAGTTAATATTTTCATAATATGAAGTCTCCAAGGATTTTATTACTAAAGAAAATGGCTAGGATTTTATTGCTAAAGAAAATGGCTATTTAGTAATTGTAATAGTTTATGAGATTTGGAATTAATATATATATGATGTTTTGGTGAATATAAATATATTTATTATAATTTATTATTTTTTAATAGTAAGCATCGCACTCCCTGGGTGAATCCTGGCTACGCCACTGTCCTTGGAGGGTGGGAATTTAAATCGATCCGGTCAGTTTAGAGTTTTCATGATCTCTATCTCCTCATTGTCGTACTCCTCAACTTGGAAAGCTCTGGCAACCATCTCCTTGGTCCCGTCGCTGCTACCGTGGCCCAGAAATAAATAAGATGTTTAATCTGAGTTAAATTAGCATAAATGCTATACTAGTCTATCAAGACATAAAACACAGATCATTGAGGCGGTGACGATATACCAAGCTTCCTTCATTCATGTCTCTCATTACTGAACTGGCAGCTTATGCACAAGTCTTCATAGGTTAGGAGTAGTCATTTGCTCCGAGGGCATTTAGAACCTCAACTAGAGCTGTTTTGTTCCTATGATACTCAATAAATATGTGATATCTAGTCTAAATGGTTGTATTGCAAAATTTATAATTGATCGCAATGTTTGGTTGCATTTTAATCAGGTTCTAGGATCGCATTGTACCCAAAAAAAAAAAAAAAAAAAAAAAAAAAAAAAGAGGACTTATTTTTAGAGGCGCTGTAGACTTCTAGATTATTGATGAATATTTTGGTCTACATTTTTTTGAAATGTATGCGATCTTTTTTTTTCATAGGGCAAAAGTTGTTAGAAAGCTCTGAAGACAATCAAACAAAGCTCAACAATATTCTGGATGAATGACTTACCTTCTTATTGAAACAAACTTGGCTTTATATAGCCTTACAGTGCTAACAGAAAAGCTAAAAAACAGTTCACGTTTAGCATTACATCCGCTAACATGGTTAGTGTAGATTGACCACTAACAGTCCCAACTATCCCTAAAGACCAGGGATTTATTAACGGAAGCAAAGACTAAGTAAACATGACACCTAAAAACAAGTAATAATCAACCTTTCAATCCCTCCCCTAAACTAACTGTGATACACAATTAGTTTAGCTCAGCTGCCTTGCAAATCCCCATCTGACTTCTAAGCTTCTGGAAAGCATCCAACTTCAATGGCTTTGTCATCACATCTGCAGTCTGCTCCTCCGTTCCACAATGTAACAACTCAATGGTTCCATCCTTAGCAAGCTCTCTCAAGAAATGGAAACGTACATCAATATGTTTGCTTCTCCCTTGCATGACAGGATTCTTTGACAATTTAATGGTGGAGCTGTTGTCACACATGACTATGGTACCCTTCTTTTGAGCATGTCCCAGCTGCTCCAAAACTCTTCTCATCCACACTACTTAACTTGCACACCCAGCTGCTGCCACAAACTCTGCCTCTGTGGTTGACAATGTAATAATTGGTTGTTTCTTTGAAAGCCAAGATACTGCTCCAGAACTTAAAAGGAAAACATAACCGGAAGTGCTTTTCCGATCATCTAAGTCACCAGCATAGTCACTATAGGTGTAGGCAATCAAGTAATTTGAACTCCCTTTCTTGTACATGACTTCGTAATCAAAAGTACCCTTCAAGTACCTTAATATCCTTTTGGCAGCTTGTAAATGAATCTTTGTAGGCTTAGCCATGTACCTGCTGATCAAACTTACACTATACATTATGTCTGGACGAGTTGCTGTAAGATACATGAGACTCCCTACAATTTGCTTGTAATACGATTCATCAATTGCAACTCCATCTTCATCCTTGCTTAGCTTGCAACCTGGAACAATTGGACTATTGACTGCATGACTATCCAGCATTCCAAATCGCTTCAAAACCTCCTGTGCATATTTTCTTTGGCAGATGAAGATACCATCGGACTGTTGCGATACTTCAATTCCGAGAAATAACTTCATTTTTCCCAGATCAGTCATCTCAAAAACTTGCATCATTGAACACTTGAAACTGCTCATCATCACCAGTATAGATTAGATCATCAACATAAACACTTACAATAAGTATTTTACCTTCTTTGCTCCATTTTGTGAAAAGAGTCTGCTCATTTGGACATCTTTTGAAACCCTCATTGACAAAGTAAGCTTCGTTACGGCTGAACCAAGCTCGTGGAGCTTGCTTTAAGCCGTATAGAGCCTTGTGTAGCTTGTAGACCTTGTCCTCACTTCCCTTGACCTCATAACTCCTCGGCTGCTCAACGTACACATCTTCATTAAGTTCACCATGGAGGAAGGCTGATTTCACATCTAACTGGAATATTTTCCAGTTTCTTTGAGCTGCAAGAGCCACCACCATCCTCACTGTTTCCATTCTTGCCACCGGAGCATAGACCTCTGTGTAGTCTATTCCATGTTTCTGTGTGTACCCTTTTGCCACCAACCGTGCTTTGTGCTTCTCAATCTCTCCATGCTCATTATACTTAGTTTTATAGATCCATTTCACCCCAACTTTCTTGGCTCCAACAGGCAACGTAAACAATGTCCATGTTTTGTTTTTCTCTATGGAATTGATTTCGCTATCCATGGCCAATCTCCAGCTTGCATTCTTCACTGCTTCTTCATAGTACAATGGATCACTTGACACCATTAGTGTCATATTGCTTTCATCTTCAGATAACCCAAGGCCCTCTCCACTAACATAATCACTCATCCATCCTGGACGATTTCCCACTCTCTTACCAATACCACCTTCACTATCTTCACTATCCTCACTGTCCCCACTGTTTGGAGATACATCCCCTCTCTCACCAATGCTAGTCTCACCTGCATCTTCACCATTATTTTCAACTTCATCAGTGTTTTCACCTTCCTCACCATTATTATCATCTACTCCTGCTACAACATCATCATCTCCCCACTCTAAATCTACCAAAATCTGTTCTTCGTAACTCACATCCCAATCCTATTGTCTATCCTCTTCAAATATCACATCCCTACTCACCACTACCTTTTTAGTAATAGGATTATACAGTCTATAGGCTTTAGATTCCTCACTAACACCCAAAAATACATAAACAGAACTTCTATTGTCAAGTTTAGTTCTCTGTACCTTTGGCACATGAACATGTGCTATGCAACCAAAGACCCGAAAATGATCAACAGAAGGCTTCGTTCCACTCCACGCTTCTTCTGGGGTGATGTTTTTGACTGCCAAGGTTGGACATCTGTTCAACACATAATTGCTCCAATTTACCGCCTTCGCCCAAAATGGTTTTGGGATTCCCTTCTCTGAGAGCATTGCACGAACCATGTTCATTACGGTTCTATTCTTCCGTTCAGCCACGCCATTCTGTTGAGGGGTGTAGGCAGTTGTCAGCTGCCGTTTAATGCCATTCTCCATGCAGAAGTTGTTGAATTCAACTGAGGTGAACTCGCCTCCCCTATCTGTACGCAGACACTTGATAGGCAAGCCTGTCTCATTCTCCACCATCTTCTTAAAGCACTTGAAATGACTCAAAGCTTCTGACTTCTCACGCAGAAAATACATCCATGACTTTCTACTGTAGTCATCTATAAAACACAAAGAGTACCTTTTGTTGCTGTTGGACATAGGAGTGATCGGCCCGCAGATGTCTGCATGGATGAGGGCGAATATCTGACCTGCTCTCCAAGAACTCTTCCTGTGTATCGGATCACGATGATGCTTGCCAACAATGCAATCGTTGCACAACTCATCTGAGGCAGTGAACTCAGGAAGGCCACGCACCATTTTCTTGCTCTGCAAAGTTCTCAAGCCCTTGTAGCTTAGATGTCATATCTCCGATGCCAAAGCTGAGATAGATTCTGTGAGCTTGTGTGAAGACATTCTTCATGTTGTTGCTGAGACATCACTTGTGATTGAGCAAACAAAATAAACATACTATTTGCGCTCATGTTGGTCTTAATGATCAGACCCTTGTAAGGATGAAAGATCTTGCATACCCCTCCCTCAATCAGAATTGCCAAGCCTTTCTCTTGAAGTTGCCCTATGCTCAAGAGATTATTTTTTTAACTCTGGAATATAGAACACTTCAGTAATAATGTGGTTAACACCATTTATCATAAGCTTCACATTACCTTTTCCTGTCACCTCCATCCTGGTGTTGTTGCCCAGCTTTACTGAATGCTTGAAGCTCTCATCTAGCACTGAAAACATGGCTCGATCCCCACACATGTGATTGGAGCACCCCGAGTCAAGGAACCAAGCATCTTTTCTTCTGGCCTCGTGCAGCTCTACATATGACATCAACAACATCTCATCTTCTTCTCCTAGTTCAGCATAGTTGGCTTCCTTATCCCAACTTGGACATTCAGATTGAAAGTGTCCAAGTTTGTGGCACTTAAAGCATTCCACTATTGCTTTGTTGTAGGGCTGGCGTCTCCCTCTTCCTCTACCTCTGTAAGGACCTCGACCCCGTCCTCTTGCACCTAATTTGTCCTCATAACTGATCTTGAGTGCTTGTTCTTCTCCTGTATGTTGCTGGAACTTTTGCTCATGGACAATCAGAGAACTCTGCAGCTCATCAATAGAGAGTTCATCGATGTCGTTGGACTCCTCAATCGAGCAAACAACATAATTGAACTTCTCAGTCAGCGATCTGAGTATCTTCTCCACCACTGTGATATCTTGCATCTGCTCCCCATAAATTCTCATCTTGTTGACCACTGACAACACTCTTGCAAAATACTCGGAGACTCCTTCTCCGGTCTTCATCTCTAGGTTTTCAAACTCTCTGCGGAGAGCTTGTAGATGTGACCTCTTGACCCTAGCACTCCCTTCAAACTTCTTCTTCATAGACTGCCAAATTTGTTTGGAAGTATTCTTCACAAGGATGGTCTCCAATATCGTCCGATCTATGGCCTGAAAGAGATAATTTTTCACTTTAGATCTTTCAGCTTTAACTCTTCTTGCTTCTTCCGCTGTGCTTCCGTCATCTCTGATCCACTCGCTGACTCTTCATAGCACTACAACACACGATGGATTTACCGGCGTATATTTCCCGGCGTTTTGCCAGAAACGCCGGGGTAGGAAGAGACCAGGAATGTGGCGTCAAATTGGATGGTTATACGCCGGCGACCTCTATAAAACGCCGGGAAATTATGGTATTCACCGGCATTTTATATTAAAACGCCGGTGAATGCCATATTCACCGGCGTTTAACTACAAACGCCGGTATAGGGTTTGGAATAAATTTTCCCCAAACCCTATACCATTCAAAAAAAAAACCCAAATTTTTTTCCCCTCTCCCTCGCGCTCTCCCGCCTCTGCCGTGGCCGCCATCGCTGTGCCCTCCGTCGTCGTCCCCATGCTCTGTCGTCCTCTGTCGTCCACTCTCTCACTCCCGTCGTCGCTGCAAGCCTCCCCAACCCTCTCTCTCTCTCACTCGCATTGTCACCACCCTTCCACCATCGCCGCCCCCTCCCCCGCCGTCGCCCTTTCCCCCCCTCGTCGCCCCCCTCCCCTGCCGTCGCTCCTTCAATTGACACAAACCCTAGGTTTGTTCTTAAAATTTCTGAATCGTTTTATTTTTAAAATTTTTGTTTCTGAAATTTCTACACAAACCCTAGGATGATGTAGTTGGTATGTTCTTGAGATTGGTTCTACAATTTTTCCCAACTCTCTAATTTAGCTTGCTACTTGAGATTGGTTCTTGAGATTCTTGAGATTGGTTCTTGAGATTGGTATTATTAGGTATGACCATGGAACAATTTACTATTAAAGATGTTGAATTCATACATCTGAATGGCATCTTAGCATGATTTTTTTACCAAAATGGGTCCACTGTCAACTAATTATGCTGTATGTATACCAAAATCCTCCAAATCTGTACAAGAATTGGGCGAAACAAACCTTGTGCAGGTTTATTTTGGAGCCACAAACATCATGATTTAGTTGGGATGAAGAATTAATAGAGAAACATATATGCTTAGATACTGGAAATTTTCATTTCCTTTTACTGTTAAAGAAAATGAATTCATACATCTGATTGTCATCTTAGCATGATTTTTTTACCAAAATGTGTTGACTGTCAAAGATGGATGCTGTATGTATACCAAAATCCTCCAAATCTGTACAAGAATTGGGCTGAACAAACCTTGTGCAGGTTTCTTTTGGAGCCACAAATATCAATGGTTTAGTTGGGATGAAGAATTAATAGAGAAACATATATGCTTAGAAACTGGAAATTTTCATTTTCTTTTACTGTTAAAGAATATGAGTTCATGCATCTGATTGCCTTCTTAGCATGTTTTTTTTTACCAAAATGGGTTAACTGTCAACTAAGGATGCTGGCTGTATACCAAAATCCTCCAAATCTGTACAAGAATTGGGTGAGAACAAACCTTGTGCAGGTTTCTTTTGTAGCCACAAACATCATGATTTAGTTGGGATGAAGAATTAATAGAGAAACATATATGCTTAGATACTGGAAATTTTCATTTCCTTTTACTGTTAAAGAAAATGAATTCATGCATCTGATTGTCATCTTAGCATGATTTTTTTACCGAAATGTGTTGACTGTCAAAGATGGATGCTGTATGTATACCAAAATCCTCCAAATCTGTACAAGAATTGGGCTGAACAAACCTTGTGCATGTTTCTTTTGGAGCCACAAATATCAATGGTTTAGTTGGGATGAAGAATTAATAGAGAAACATATATGCTTAGAAACTGGAAATTTTCATTTTCTTTTACTGTTAAAGAATATGAGTTCATGCATCTGATTGCCTTCTTAGCATGTTTTTTTTTACCAAAATGGGTTAACTGTCAACTAAGGATGCTGGCTGTATACCAAAATCCTCCAAATCTGTACAAGAATTGGGTGAGAACAAACCTTGTGCAGGTTTCTTTTGTAGCCACAAACATCATGATTTAGTTGGGATGAAGAATTAATAGAGAAACATATATGCTTATATACTGGAAATTTTTATTTTCTTTTATTGTCAAAGATGCTGAATTCATGCATCTGATTGTCATCTTAGCATGATTTTTTAACCAAAATGGGTTCACTGTCAACTAAGGATGCTGTATGTATACCAAAATCCTCCAAATCTGTACAAGAATTGGGTGAGAACAAACTTTGTGCAGGTTTCTTTTGTAGCCACAAACATCATGATTTAGTTGGGATGAAGAATTAATAGAGAAACATATATGCTTATATACTGAAAATTTTCATTTTCTTTTACTGTGAAAGAAGCTGAATTCATGCATCTGATTGCCTTCTTAGCATGATTTTTTTACCAAAATGTGTTAACTGTCAACTAGAGGATGCTGTATGTATACCAAAATCCTCCAAATCTGTACAAGAATTGGGTGAGAACAAACCTTGTACAGGTTTCTTTTGGAGGCACAAACATCAATGGTTTAGTTGGGATGAAGAATTAATAGAGAAACATATATGCTTATATACTGGAAATTTTCATTTTCTTTTACTGTTAAAGTAGCTGAATTCATGCATCTGATTGCCATCTTAGCATGATTTTTTTACCAAAATGAGTTCACTGTTAACTAAGGATGCTGTATGTATACCAAAATCCTCCAAATCTGTACAAGAATTGGGCTGAACAAACCTTGTGCAGGTTTCTTTTGGAGCCACAAACATCATGATTTAGTTGGGATGAAGAATTAATAGACAAACATGCTTAGATACTGGAAATTTTCATTTTCTTTTACTGTTAAAGATGCTGGATTTAGTTGGAATGAAGAATTTTTTTTTAAAAAAAATATAGCTACACCGGCGTTTTTACAAGCGCCGGTGTAGCTTTCAGCAAAAAAAATGATAGCCTTTACCGGCGGTATAAGAACGCCGGTGTAGGTAATGGCCAAAAACAGTACTACCATACGAAAACACACATTCCCCAGCGTTTTTGCGACCGCCGGTGTAGTTTTAACCTACACCGGCGGTCGTAAAAAACACCGGTGAATGTCCCTAACCTACAACGACGCGCGATTCAGCGACACTTGCACTGGCGATTTATAAAACGCCGGTGGTATCTACAGCGGCGTTTATAAACGCTGGTAAATGTACAAAAAAATGCCGGTAAAGCGTGTGTGTTTTGTAGTGTAGCCAATCTCCACCACCTCCCATAATTCCTTAGATCGTAGGAAATTTTCCATCAGCATGCTTCAATGGTCATAATGACCATCAAAGCGAGGAATGGACGGCTGCACAAACCTCCCTTCGGTAGTCATTCTTTGCTTCAAAGACTGCTGCTTTGACCTTTGTACAGGCCCAGTGGGTGCTCTGATACCAAAATGTTAGAAAGCTCTGAAGACAATCAAACAAAGCTCAACATTATTCTGGATGAATGACTTACCTTCTTATTGAAACAAACTTGGCTTTATATAGCCTTACAGTGCTAACAGAAAAGCTAAAAAACAGTTCACGTTTAGCATTACATCCGCTAACATGGTTAGTATAGATTGACCACTAACAGTCCCAACTATTTCTAAAGACCAGAGATTTATTAACAGAAGCAAAGACTAAATAAACATGACATCTAAAAACAAGTAATAATCAACCTTTCAGAAGTAAACGAGGAGCCGAGGAGGGGTGAGTGGGAGTGCACGATTCTTAATGCAGATGTCTTTTTTTCAGTTAAAAGGTTGAAATCTTAATGCAGATGTCAAGCCTTGGGTAGAGTAAAAACTGAGGGTTGACAGTCTGCAGCAGACTTATTACAACAACTGGGAGTGTTACGTGTACTGCTGCAAAGCGGTACGGAAAGAGGGTCAAGGAGATAGAAAGAGAGGAGCGGCAGACCTAGGGATAGAGAGAGAGAAATTGCTGAAAAGAGATACTGGGGAAGTGGTCCTCTGAAATATCACCTAATTCCAATTAAACACACTGTGGGGTCCACAGCCCAATAGTTTAATAATGATATAGGGAGGGGACCAGATCGTGGGGCCCAGATGGTTTATCCCCCTACTTTTCTTGTTGTTTCTATTTTTAATTTTTTAATTATTTTTTAAAGATTTTTTTAGGTGGTGTTTGTGGTGGAGCTATCGTTAGACTAATCATTGATATTTTGGTAATTCTTAAACTTTTTATGTGATTTTGAGAGAGAAAAGAATATTATTGTTTCTTCGAAATATAAAAATTTATTTTTTTCTTCAAATATAAAGATAATTATAGGTTCAATTGGTCGAACTGTATTTTCTATTACTTTTTTAAGGAAAAAGTGGAGAATACCAGGTTCATTATTCTAGGCTTTCTAGCTAAGTAAATAACCGGTCATTTAAAGATGTAACCTATTTTGCTGGGGACGAATAAGAATATATCCGCCGCCGATCCGTATCCGAATTCAAAATTCGTATTCTGGCAAATAATACAGATTCGAATATCTAAATCTTTCAAATTTCGGATTCGAATATGGATACAGATATTCTTTAAAAAAGCGAATCGAATACGGATAACTGCTTAATTTATAATATATTTATTTAATAACTATTTATATACATCTATATAATAAAATACAAAGAAAGCTATCAAGTGGCTCACATTCAATTTTCCCCCAAATCAAAGGCCCAGATCTAACCTCATAAACCATATTTTTTCCCCAAAAGTCCCCCCCCCCCCCCCAAAACTCAAATTCAAATTCCAAAACAACTCATTTATTTATCTCTCTCTTTCTCTCTCTCTCTCTATATATATTCATCTATCTATATATATATACTAGATTTGCCCGTGGGCACGTGCCTACGGCACGTCTTCGAAACGATACAACACACGGAAAGCCCTGTAAACAGTAAAACAACAATTATATAGTTCAAGTTTGAATAGTATGACAATAATTAGTTGTAAATAAAAGTCCATGTTTCTATTAGTATATGTTGAAAAATAATTATAAATGAGGGTGTAAAATCCAACTTCTTAGAACTTTAAGGATGGAAAATAAAGAAATTTAACTGTTGAAGAGATATTGCTATTTTCAATGTAACATGTGCAATAAAAAAACATAAAAATTCTGAAAATTTTACAAACCTGAAATCTTAAAATCTAAATTTTTAAGTAAATAAAGAAAGAATGAGAGAGAGCGATGGAGAAAGAGAAAAATATGAAAAAGTGAAGAGAGGAGAGAGAGAGTGATAAAGTAATGAGTTTTTTAGTTTTGGGGGGAAAATTTTAATTTTGGGGTTTGAAATTTTGGGCGGGAAAATATGTTTTGGGAGAATCAATCTAGACCATTGGTTTTAGGGGAGATTGAATGAGAGCCACTTGATAGCTTTCTTTGTAATTTATTATATAGATGGAAACAAGGACTTTTATTTACAACTAATTATTGTCATACTATTCAAACTTCAGCTATATAATTGTTGATTTACTGTTTACAGGATTTTTCATATGCTTATCGTTCTGAAGACGTGCCGTAGGCACGTAGTCACGGGCAAATCTAGTATACTAATATTATTCCTATTTCCTAGACCAAACCTCCAAATTGGAAAAATCCAAGTCCCCAGTCCGATTCTCATCTTCTCTTGTTCTCCGTCAAAGTCCGACATCCTCGCCGTCAGGATCTCCGACCAACCTCGTCTCTTACCTTCTCCTCAACCCATCCTCATAATCTACAAGCCTTCATCTCCTTGCTGCTGCCCCAAATTGGAAACCCTATATCCCAAATTGGAAAAACCTCAAACTCGATCTCATCTTCTCCGTCTCCGACTTCCTCGCCGTCGAGATCTCTGACCAACTTGCTCTTCTACCTTCTTTTCCACCAATCCCCATCGTTTACATCTCCTTATGGCTGCCCAAATCAGAAACCCCTACATCCAAATTGGAAAAACCCCAAACCTGGTTCTCATTTTCTCCGTCTTCGACCTTCTCACCATCGGGATCTTCGACCAACTTCCTCTCCTACCATTTTGTCCACCCATCCACATCATCTACATCTCCTTGATGCTGTACCGACCTCCGACCACCATCCACCAAACTCCTTGGTGTTGTTTGCTGCGATTTGTTGTTGTTGTTGTTGTCTTTGCCGCCAACGACCACTAAAGAGTTTACGAGACGGTATAAACATTAATTTAATTAGGTTATCTTTGGTGCCAATGCTGAATGAATGTAAGTCTATATTGGAAACTATATAGTTAGCTCTACTTTTGGGTTGGGATCCTTTCACACCCTGCTTCCTAAAGGAATACGAAATACGAGTGTGTGACGAAGCCCAGCGAATGATTTTTATCATTCATAAGATGTAGGATCGACTTAGCATCATAACAAGAATATAATAAGAATATATTCAACCACACATGCATGAATAATTTATTAATCAACAGAAAAGCATTTGAAACAAATACAAATATCTCAATAATTTTAAGATCTGGATCAAAAGAAAGAAAACTTCGGGACTACAAGCCCGTTACAAGTTTTAAGTAGCAACAAATTTAATAAACTCAAATACAAAGTAATTAAAGCAAGTCTTTTCCCCAAGCGAAGCCTAGAAGGTATGCTCACCAATTCCAGCAGGCAGCTCGTCTCCAAAGTCAGTATATATAAATATAAAAAGAAAAATAGAGAAAACAAGACAATGCCTTTAGTGCAAGTTAGGGCCGCAAGTAGTACAAGCAAGGGTATGAAAATAAATGCAAGAAATACGGAACAAGATTTGGAATAAAAAACGTATAACATAATATGATAGGGATGCAACAAGTAGTGAAGTTCAAGAGACTAGCTAGTGAGTAAGACAACTCAAGTAAAAAGATTGGGTAGCAAGTACTAGTAGTGGAACAAGTAACAAGTTAGCATGTAATTATATCAAGTATCAAGTAACAAGTATCACGTATAAGTGTCAAGTAAGGTATCAAGTGTGTATAAGTGGCAAGTTATTCTTAAGTCTAATGTTTAATTCTATCTAGGTAGCACTTCATGCGTCCATACTTTTACCACATGATTTCTACTTACAAACAGTTATGTTTAGGCCTAGTGGTGGATTTTATAGGGTGATGTACTCAGGTATTAGGTATCAAGCAAGCAAGGTTCATAAATACAAAAATAATGTAACAAGTTCACGAACCAGTTCGTGAATGCATTAACAAGTTCAAGAACCAACCGTGGGTTCATGAATACAGTAAAGATACAACAAGTTTATGAACCAATTACTAGAAATTACGAGCCCCCTTCTGAGTACACTTACCGATATTGTCCATTACTATGGTTTTTCCCTTGATCCCGGCTTGTTATTTATTATTATTATTAACCAAGCATGAAAGTGTGTGAAACAGGTCAAGTAAACATGATCAAGAACATGAAACCAGTTTGAGATAACTAGAAAGCATGTTCGAGGGTCAACACAATTTAAAATTATCAAGAACTATGAGAATACCAATTCTGGACAGCATGTCGTTGCTGCATCAAAACTGCGATTTCCGTTGCTACATGATAGAAAATATGGATTCGTCATAAGGTCTAGAAACTAGGCTCCTGCTCGGTTCCAATGCATATAAATAAGATACATAAAAGTTGTAGCATCATATGTCAAAAAAGCAAACTACACAGAATTTGTGTTCAGCCAGAATTTGTAAAACTGAATTTATACATATGAAACAGGTTTGAAACTTCACTAATTAATTCCAGGAAAATTAGAAAATATTCTCTAGTGTATCCAGTATCAGCATGGAAAATTTCAAGTCATTATCTTATAGGTAGCATAGTTAAAATAATTGTAAAACAAGGTGATGCAGCAGTTTTTATGAATCTGCCATTACAGACCCAGCAGTAGTAAATCTGTGATATCTCACAAACCGTAACTCGGAATTCAATTTTGTCAAAAGGGTAGTAAACTAAAAATCTGGGGCTATATTTCATATTTAGGTTTCAAGTCCAGATTCTGATGTTATCAGGGTTGAAACAGTAAATAAAGACAGGAATAGTAGCAAACAAAGATAGTTTTTGCATGAAAAGCCTTATAATTATTATTCATATAGGCTGAAATTAACATGTGATGCAAATCAAAGTGTAATAGTTATCAACGAAGGGTTGTGACTCTTAAGATCATGGAATTGGTAAGGAACAAAATAAGATCAACAAACGATGAGCTAAAGAGGAGTCACATTTACAATCTACTTGCAGTATTTTTAATTAAATGCTCGTACTAGAATAATAAATTGTACAAGAAGATACTTGACTTTAGGACGATGTTAAATCTAATTATGCAAAGAATAACGGGATCGGATTCTCGGCAGCACGGTGACGAGCAAACGATCACGATGATCACGATCGGGCACAGATCTTGATGAGGATCAAGATCGGATGATCGGACGGCTGAGATTAAAGATCAAGATCAAGATCAAGATTAAGATGATGACCACGATCGCGATGATCAAAAGAGATCCGACGATCAAGATCAACTAACCTGATGATGATGATGATGATGATGATGATGATGATCAATGCAAATTCAACGGCCACGATCGACGTATCAAGAAGTGATCAAGATGAAGGCCAAGTGGACGGCTCAGATCTGATCAAATGACGAAGATGATCTGATTATCAAGATCTTGATGATGATCAAGATCCAATCGAACAGCTGAGGTTCAACATGATCGAAACTCCAAGATCATACAGCAACATTGCTAGAGCACACACGACAAGAGGGCACTGGGGAGCGGCTGTGAGGACTGGCTGGCGGCGGGGTGGCAGCCAAGGGACTGGTTCGCGGTACAGGGGCGGTCACCAAGGCATGCTTGCTGTGCTGTCGACATTGCCGTCGACGACAGGAGGCAGGGGCGGCGCTGAGTCGAGGCTTCGCTGCTATGGGGGTGATGAATCCAATAATATCCACATTTAGGAGCAATAATCTTAATGCAAGTAGACATTTAAATGCTCTATATGTGGTAATTTACTCTTCTTTTCTCTTTTCCATAGGAAACAGCCTAAAAACAGCTAAACGAAGTAGATTCAAGATTTACTCCAGATTGTGAGGATGATACACAGAAACTACAGAACACAAGTCGACTGGTTCTTCAAACAGGCGACTGGACAGAGAGGTTGAGTTTCCGAAGCTGCGCAGTACAGTCGACTTACTCCAAAGACAGTCGACTTGACAGATTAATGATGAATCTACAGATGTCTTGACACAGTCGACTGATTACAAAATCAGTCGACTGGTATTCAGCAGAGTTAAAAGATAAGAATAGTTGAAGATTCATCCTCATCCAAATCTGAACCAAGATTAAGTTATCCAAATCCAGGTTATCTGCGAATAACAACTCTCCATTAATCAAGTTAGAGAACCGGGATTGGCAAGTGAGAAGATTGACTCAAATCTATATCCGATGTGTAAAGAGATAGATTGAGGGACTTGAATTCTGCAGATGTGGGCAAAAGAAACTATAAAAAGGCTGGAATACGGAGTTTAGAAGGATCGCTTAATCTCGGAAACATCGATCATCAACCAGCGAGCATTATTCTATCAGCATCGAAGAAGGAAGGAGATCAAGTGCACTGGAGGGAACGATCCAGTCAACTTAGAAGCAGTCAAGTCGACTTCTCGGGCTGAACACCACCAGTGTTATTTCTTCTCTTTCTAGTTTTTATTTTAATCATGTATTCGAAACTGTTAGTCAATAAAAGTCTTATTATGTGCAACTAATTTCATAGTTGGGCAGATTAAAATCGTAGTCATGTAATGCTTATATTCTTCTAAAACACTGCTCGACCACTTATTGATTAAGCCTGATTGTGTTGATATAAATTTATAACATGAATCAAACTCGATCAGAAGTTCTTAGGACAGTCGACTAAGAGTGACAGCAAGTCGACTGACATGAAGAACCTGAGATTATCAAGTTTGCTTATTATAAAACTGACTCTGTTATATGAGTATAGAGACGATCCGTATCTTGTGCTCATAATGGTAACACAGGAATCTTTAGGGGTTCCTGGTTTATTCAACTTGAGGGATCTAGATCTGATATCAATTTCTAGAACTTTGAGTGTTTGTTCGTTTCCATTGTTCCTATGCTTTCTTCAAGTGCAACTTAGTAGATACCATGCTAAATACTTAAGGAAAGAAACGAATTAGAGTAGATACCATGCCTAATTCTTGGTCTAGGGAAACATTAACTTTAAGGAGTAGATACCATGCCCTTAAAGGAACAAACATGAGTGATTAGAGTAGTGTAAAAAGTGACTTAGCATTATTGACTATAGGTGGAAATCAAGCCCAACTCATTCAATTGATATTTTTGATATACTACTTGATTTAGTTTTTAATCTCTTCATTTCTATCAAATAGACTTTTAGAACAAACTTTATGATTTGCATTTTTTTTTCTTGTTTTATTGATTAGTGAGTTAAGTACTACAATATCTGTGGGATCGACCATTTCTTTTCACTACGCTTCTATAAACGATTCGTACACTTGCGAGGTTTTAATTTGTGTCTAGTTTATCTATTTATTTAGATCATCTAGATTGCACAACAAGTTTTTGGCGCCGTTGCCGGGGATTGTTTAGTATTTTAACTTGCAAATCAATTTTTAACTTTTTCTTTTTTCTTTTCTTTTATTATATTTTCTTTCAGGTTACATTCCAAAAGCAACAATGGGTGAGGATGTACCAAATCGAGTACCAATGCAGGACAAATTCACTCCGAAGAATATTGAGCAACCCTTCTGCATTGCTTATCAACCTAATGTCACAGGGAATATGCATCTATCTCCTCAATTACTCAGCATGGTTCTCCACTTCAGTGGCAGAATAGACGAGGATCCGCACCTCCATCTGCAAGATTTCTTTGATCTTTGCAGAACGCAAATCGTCCAAGGGCTTACCCCCGAACAAATCAGATTAATTTTGTTTCCATTTTCATTAAAACTTAATGCTAAATTATGGTATAATTCTTTGGAACCAGGATCAATTCAATCATGGGAGTAATTGGCAACAAAGTTCTTGAAAGAATTCTTTTCAGCCTAGAAAACATAACAACTAAAAGGGGAGATTCAACTCTTCTAGCAAAAAGATGGCGATTTATTCTTCGAAGCATGGAAGGACTTCAAGAACAAGCTTCTCAAGTGTCCTACGCACAACATGCCTAAAGACGATCAGGTACAAGCATTTTATGAGGGTTTAAATGACACTAACAAAGCAATTGTAGATTCAGCTTGCAATGGAATCTTGATGAGGAAGAGTGGTGAGGAGGACATCGAGTTATTTGAAGAACTCAGTGAGAACTCACAACAGTTCTCAACAAGATGGGGCCTTTCGAAAAAACAGGGAGTTTACGAAATTTCTAGCAATGATAGCATGCAATTAGAAATGGAAATTATGAACAAAAAGATTGATATGCTTGTTAATGCAATTTCAACGTTGGGTGGTGTAAAAAACCAAACAAAAGAAATTTGTGCAGTTTGTTCTCATTCTGATCATACAACTGATACATGTCCCATGTCTTCTTTCACAGATCAGGAGCATGCAAACTATGTAGGACAAAGGATGTTTCCACCAAAGAACAACCCCTTCTCGAACATGTACAACCCAGGGTGGAGAAATCATCCAAATTTCTCATGGAGCAATAATCAAAACAATCAAGGCACTCAAATGGCACAAGGGCATGCGCAGCAATTCCAGATTGGGAATGGGTTCGATCGGCCAGTACAAGAACAGAAGAAGTTGGATTTTGAATCCACCGTTCTTCAATTACTCTAACAGCAACATCAAACAAGCAACCAATAAGGGCAGTCCATTCAGAAATTGGAGACTCAAATAGGTCAAATTGCTAAGGAGTTAAGTAAAAGAAAGGCAAGAGAACTCTCATCACAAACCATACCAAACCCTAGAGGACAAGAACAGCTCAAATCGGTGACAACCCTGAGAAGTGGTAAGGTAATTGACAACAAGGTTGGAATACACGCAGACGAATCAGATATACAACCATCAAAATCTTTGGGTTCCAACAAGGTAAGTGACAAAGAATGGGCAGTTTTGCCACCATTCCCTCAAAGGTTAGTCAAGCAAAAGAAAGAACAACATTTATTTGACATTTTTGAAACTCTCAGGAAGGTAAACATTAATATTCCCCTACTTGATGCTATTAAACAAATTCCTTCTTATGCCAAATTTTTGAAAGAATGCTGTACTCACAAGAGAACATTTCAGGTTAAAGAGGATGTGGCTCTAACAGAAGAAGTGAGTGCGGTATTGTTAAGAAAATTACCCCCTAAGTTGAAGGATCCAGGTAGTTTTACCATTCCTTGCAGGATTGGTGAACATTTCTTTGAAAAAGCACTGTTAGATTTGGGGGCAAGCATCAATCTTCTTCCATACTCTATTTACGAAAAGCTAGGATTGGGGGAACTCGAACCAACATCTATCACCTTGCAGTTGGCTGATCGCAACATCAAGAGAGCTAGAGGTATTTTAGAAGATGTACTGGTTCAGGTAAATGATTTCATTTTTCCCACAGATTTTGTTGTTTTGGATATGAAAGAATCTTCAATGCTATCTTCTTTACCTATCATTTTAGGTAGACCCTTTATGAGTACTGCTGATATGAAAATTTGTGTTAAAAAGGGTACTATAAGTGTGAAAATAAATGGTGAGAAGATTGAGTTTAAAATGTTTGATGCACCAAAATTACCACATGATGATCATGAATGTTATAATGTTGATGTGGTTCAGGAGACTGTTGACCAAACATTTCAGGTACATAGTGTCGATCCATTACAAGGCATAATTAAACAGTCTCTAACACTATCTCATGTTGAACAGGTATATGATGATGATTGGAGGATTACAGAGACAGTACACTACCTTGAAACTCCAAAATCATATTCAGGTAAGTTTGCACCTGTGTTTGAAAATCTTGTGTCTAATATTACTTTTGTTTCTTCTTTTACCAGGACACCATACATGGAGCTAAAGCAACTACCTGAATATTTGAAGTATGCATATTTGGGTGAAAACCAAACGTTACCTGTGATAGTCGCTGCAAAATTGAGGATGCAGGAAGAAGAGACATTGTTGAGAATATTACAAGAACACAATGGTGCATTAAGGTGGACCAATGCTGATAGGCTTATGTCAAGATGGTACGGTCCATACATTGTTGCAAAGGTTTTCCCACATGGAGCATTGGAGGTTCATAGCAAAGAGAAAAATCAAAAATTCAGGGTGAACGGGCATAGGGCGAAACCTTATATTGAGATGAGTTTTGAGCCGCAAGAGGAAGATGTGAATCTTCAAACCATCCAATACATTGCATGAACTCATCAAGTCTAGCTGAAGACAAGAAACACATCGCTTATTGGGAGGCAACCCAATTTTCAGGGGAGTACTTACACTTTCTCTTTATTTCTTTTTATTTCTTTATTCATCTTTTCTTTTCAGTTTCTTTCCTTCGAATTAGATGGTGACACATGCCTATTTTAAGTTTTGTTTCAAACTTTGAAGACAATGTTCCATCTAAGTTTGTGGGTAGTTATTCACATTTGGAGTCTCTTGATGTTGAGTCCTTTCTAACAACAATGATGAGAAGTGAGCTCAGTTACTATAGGTAGAGAGTGAAGAACAAGTATTAATTGTGGTCTTTATCTTTAAAAAAAAATGTTAATAACTTATCATATGGATCATACTTATTCACATTTGGAGTCTCTTGATGTTGAGTCCTTTCTAACAACAATGATGAGAAGTGAGCTCAGTTACTATAGTTAGAGAGTGGAGAACAAGTATTAATTGTGGTCTTTATCTTTAAAAAAAATTGTTAATAACTTATCATATGGATCATACTTGAATTTTTTCATGTGGTCATGTCAATTCGACAAATTTTTGAAAGAGATTAGCAAGAGCAACTATGAGTAGACTTAAATACACAAATTGTGAGTTTTGAGCCTTATATATTTTTTTTGTTTAGAGAGTCATACACTTGAAGATCTCAGATGACTGCATTCTTGAGATGAACTAGAACTTATTTTTGCTACTTTTCGAAACTTATTTTGGTTTTTGCATAAAAACTAGGAAATGATTAAGGCACCTAGGATTTTATCACCAAAGACAAAAAGTCTACCCAACATCAATTATTCACTAGTTGCCCCTTTGCAGCCTATAAAAGCCTTCTTTTTGTAAGACACATCATCCTTAACCATGCCTAGATGAATAGGTTACCACACCTATATCTATAGAGTTAGTAGAGCAAGAATTGTAAAAGAGAGATGGTATGTCAAGTTGAAGGGGATAAAAATATAAAGAAAAGTTGGAGTAAGAAAAATGGAAGTTGTAAATTGCTATGAGTTGTGGGTGGTCAAAAGGTGTTGGTAGAAATAAACTACAGGTCTGTAATATGTGGCCTCATTTAAATAAAAAAAAATAATAATTAAGGGAAGAAGGATAATCTTTTAGAACAATGTAAGTTGCTCTACTAATTCTTTAGAAATTTTGTATTCCTTTTTCCCTTCATTGTTTAAACCCTCACCTATAGCCCCATTACAACCTATTTAAGACCTTTTGATCCTAGTAACGTGCAAAGTCAATAGTGTGAAGATGTAGTAACAAGATCAAGCATATGGTTTCATCCAAGTAATGATAATTGTCAAGAGATCTAATTTGAATGTCCCATGTCAATGAGAGCTATATTTCTTTTGGGAGTGTATGCCATGGTGAGATTTTGGAGTTGAAATATAGTTGAGCTTGCTACCTTTAATCATGATTATGTTGTTGAGGCATTAACCACACTACTATTTGATATTCAAGTTGAGTATTCTTGTGAATAAGTGATTGACATTTGAATTAAACTTTTTTAGACCTATCTTAATGCTTGTTCTAAACTTAACACCAAAAAGTAGCTAGTTCTCTGAGGTAAATGTTGGAAGGGTCAAGATGTCAAGCGATGCTTGTAGTTTTATTTTGCTTGAGGACAAGCAAAAGCTAAGTTTGGGGGTATTTGATGAATCCAATAATATCCACATTTAGGAACAATAATCTTATTGCAAGTAGACATTTAAATGCTCTATATGTGGTAATTTACTCTTCTTTTCTCTTTTCTATAGGAAACAACCTAAAAACAGCTAAACGAAGCAGATTCAAGATTTACTCCAGATTGTGAGGATGATACACAGAAACTACAGAACACAAGTCGACTGGTTCTTCAAACAGGCGACTGGATAGAGAGGTTGAGTTTCCGAAGCTGCGCAGTACAGTCGACTTACTCCAAAGACAGTCGACTTGACAGATTAATGATGAATCTACAGATGTCTCGACACAGTCGACTGATTACAAAATCAGTCGACTGGTATTCAGCAGAGTTAAAAGATAAGAATAGTTGAAGATTCATCCTCATCCAAATCTGAACCAAGATTAAGTTATCCAAATCCAGGTTATCTGCGAATAACAACTCTCCATTAATCAAGTTAGAGAACCGGGATTGGCAAGTGAGAAGATTGACTCAAATCTATATCCGATGTGTAAAGAGATAGATTGAGGGACTTGAATTCTGCAGATGTGGGCAAAAGAAACTATAAAAAGGCTGGAATACGGAGTTTAGAAGGATCGCTTAATCTCGGAAACATCGATCATCAACCAGCGAGCATTATTCTATCAGCATCGAAGAAGGAAGGAGATCAAGTGCACTGGAGGGAACGATCCAGTCAACTTAGAAGCAGTCAAGTCGACTTCTCGGGTTGAACACCACCAGTGTTATTTCTTCTCTTTCTAGTTTTTATTTTAATCATGTATTCGAAACTGTTAGTCAATAAAAGTCTTATTATGTGCAACTAATTTCATAGTTGGGCAGATTAAAATTGTAGTCATGTAATGCTTATATTCTTCTAAAACACTGCTCGACCACTTATTGATTAAGCCTGATTGTGTTGATATAAATTTATAACATGAATCAAACTCGATCAGAAGTTCTTAGGACAGTCGACTGAGAGTGACAGCAAGTCGACTGACATGAAGAACCTGAGATTATCAAGTTTGCTTATTATAAAACTGACTCTGTTATATGAGTATAGAGACGACCCATATCTTGTGCTCATAATGGTAACACAGGAATCTTTAGGGGTTCCTGGTTTATTCAACTTGAGGGATCTAGATCTGATACCAATTTCTAGAACTTTGAGTGTTTGTTCGTTTCCATTGTTCCTATGCTTTCTTCAAGTGCAACTTAGTAGATACCATGCTAAATACTTAAGGAAAGAAACGAATTAGAGTAGATACCATGCCTAATTCTTGGCCTAGGGAAACATTAACTTTAAGGAGTAGATACCATGCCCTTAAAGGAACAAACATGAGTGATTAGAGTAGTGTAAAAAGTGACTTAGCATTATTGACTATAGGTGGAAATCAAGCCCAACTCATTCAATTGATATTTTTGATATACTACTTGATTTAGTTTTTAATCTCTTCATTTCTTTCAAATAGACTTTTAGAACAAACTTTATGATTTGCATTTTTTTCTTGTTTTATTGATTAGTGAGTTAAGTACTACAATCTCTGTGGGATCGACCCTTATTTTTCACTACGCTTCTATAAACGATTCGTACACTTGCGAGGTTTTAATTTGTGTCTAGTTTATCTATTTATTTAGATCATCTAGATTGCACAACAGGTGGCTGCCGGCAACTAGGTGAGGGCAGCACAGTAGGGGCTGGCGCGGTGCTGCAGGGGTGAGGCGGCTGCAGTTGCTGAGGTGAGGAGCACCGGGGGAACTGTGCTGGCTGTCATCGAACCGGGGAGGCAGTATAGGGGAACGAGGGCGGACGATGGATTAGGGTTGGGGGGTTGCTAGGTCACTGCGACGCTACAGGAGGGTGGCACCAGGGGATCAGTGCGGCGTCGCTGCTGGTCGCAACAGGGAAGAGGAGGCAGGAGAGCGATGAGCAGGAGAGAGTGACGGGAGATGGGTTCGGGAGGGTGCTGAACGGGAAGAGAGAGAGAGATGTAGGGTGATGATGTACCAGTAGAGGAGAGGGGGGGGGGGGGGAGTATAGGTGGCTGCTGTGGGGTTTGCACAGGAGAATAGGGTTAGGGTTTAGGTTAAGCATAGGGTAATATATATATGGGTTTTGGGTTAATGGGTTTGAATAGGGTAAGATCCAATAAGCAAAAGGGTTTGGGTTTTGGGTATTAAATGGGTTTAAGTCTATTAAGGAAAATAAAATAACTAATAAAAATGTAGAATTATATAACAAAACATATTTTGTACTACAATATGGAAATTATTTGAAATAACTATAAGTACAATTATCAATAAAAATAGATGTTTAAATTAACAATCAAAGGTAATAACAATAATAGTAAATAAATACTAATAATAGTATTGATAACAATAATAATAATAATAATGATATACATTTCAAAATAGGATTTGAGATAAACAAGTTTATTAAAATCCAAATAGTAATAAAATAAGATATAAATAGCCGATCTCTGAGAAATTAAACAATAAAGTTAGAATATACTATTATTCGAAGTAAATATAATTCTCGGCTCAAAAAGATTTTAATAGAAGGCCCAAATCGAGTTTAAAACAAAAATAAATTTATAAATAATCAAAATATAGAAAATATTTAGAAAATACGTATTTACGGGAACGGGGTTTACAGATCCTTAAACAGACCATTAGTGTAAGGGTGGCAATTGGTCCAAACCCGATCCGAGCTCACCTAGGTCCGACCCGATAATTAGCGGGCTTGTGCTAATAATTCTCATTTCGGACCGGGCTCGGGCTTAAACTTTTAGACCCGAGAAAATTTTGGGTCGAGGCTCGGGCCCAAGTGCTTAAGTCCATGGGCCCGAATCAAATTTTTATGTGCATATGTATGTTTATTTATACATCATGTATATTTATGTATGTGTTTTTTAAATAGAGAATATGCATGTAAGTTGAAATGAATGTTAAAATTTATACATACATAAATTATACCTTATATATATAATTAAATGAAAATACACAAATTAGATGTGAATTACTCAAAAGTTTGTAGTATTTCTATTATTGTTATTTTTTATCGTATATTATTCTTGATATAGTTTTATTTTATAGGAAATTTATATATTAGAACATGCATAAGTAGCTTGTGCCTAATTCGGGCCCGGGACGGGCCTAAATTTTTAAGCCCGGAGAAAAAATGAGTCTGGTTCGAGCCTATGTTTTAAACTTCGGGATTGGACCCAGACCTATATGGGTCCGACACAAACCCGGCCCGTTGCCAGCCCTACATTACTGATTGTGTACTTTAAGGATATGGCTCCATATTCTAAAACTACTATCGGAACAGGGAATAAATTTTATGTTTTGCTTTGTAATGTTCAGGCAAAGAAGCCAGCCACCTTAATTTCTAATATTTATCCCCGTTGGGATTAACTATGCATATATCAGTAGCTCTTTCCAGCTAATTCTTTGTTAGGATGACTGGAGTCATTTGAATTCATGTAGTTAGATTTTTAATTCATTTGAATTCCTGCAGTTAGATTTCTAATTGGTACCTTTGTTGCTTATTTTGGTGTGGGAGCAAACAGATAGTGAATTTATATTTAAAGGAAACTACTAAAGATCTGACCTTTCATCATTGTCATGAAAAGTAGTTAGAGCTCCTAATGTTGGATCTGGATTGTTGATTGAACACTGTGATTTGAAATCCGACGGTTGCTGATACGGCCGATGAACCTGCAAAAAATCCGAAACATCGGGGGTGCCCCCTGCGACAGACCATCTGACGCTCTTTATACTCCGCTAACAGTTGATGGGACTGCAACATTGCCTTTCCTTGCTTGATAAACATGCATGTTTAACGAAGAACAGATTGATACAAGATAAAATGCCATTATGAAAATAAAAAAGAAGGAAGGAGAACATGTTGGCCCTATTTAGAAACCGTAGGTAAGCGGAGGGGAGGAACATATAGGTATTTTTGTTCCTCTGCCTATCCATTCTATGGTCAGTTTCGAGACCTTTTTTTAGGTGAGTTACCTACAAGTATCCTAACTTTATAACAAGATATCGGATCAAAGCTTCAGTCCATCATCAGTACAATAAATACAGGAAAGATCATTTAGGAATAAATTTTCAAAAAAACAACAAAATGTTTTTCAAACATGTATAGAGTTCAACTTTGAACCTAGTTAGTTCCAAATAAAGAACTTTAAACGTTAGTTCACTGACTAGGTTGTTCATGACTTCATGGTGAACTGATAAAAAAGGCAGTAATAAAGGAACAATAAAAAAGTTAACTAAGCATTAAAAAAAAGCCAAATGGTTTTGAATATATCTAAAATAGACAAACTTTTATAGTCATTTACGAAATTTGAAATTTAAGGTAACAAGGTATAAAAATGAATTACATATCTATATAATAAAACACAAAGAAAGCTATCAAGTGGCTCTCCTTCAATTCTCCAAAAATCAAAGGCCCAGATCTAATTTCACAAAACATATTTTCCCTTCCAAAAGTTTCCCCCCAAAACTCAAATTCGAATCTCCCCTCCAAAGCAACTCCTATATTTATTTCATTATTTCTCTCTCTCTCTCTCTCTCTCAATTAAAAACTAAAAAACTAAAAAAAATAAATATTAAAAACTTTTAAAATAATTTTAAAAAATCTAAAAAATCATATAATATGTTTTTTTGCTAGATACCCAAAAGTTTCTCATATAATATATTTACTACTTCAATTAATTTGCTAGACCTCCAAAACTATTTTCTATGAATAAACAAGGTGCACCGTTCCGAAGACGTGCCGTAGGCACGTGTCAATGGGCAAACCTAGTTTCTCCAATAAAATGGATTCGATTAAAATGTAGACATGGAAATCCATGACAATAATAAATTTATCCCTAATTAACCAATAAGATCACACTGAATCCTTATGAACAATCATACTTAAATATCCAGAATAGAAAGAACTGCATGTAGAAGATATAACATACAGAAATGAATACTAGGGAGACCTGAAAATTAGATTTGGATCAATATTAAGATGAACAATAAGGGCAATGTCACTAATGAAGGCAGAATAAATCCTAGGGATATACAAAGTAAATATTAACTACAAATAATGGGAGAGGAGCTACTATTAAATAGATCAAGAGAGACTAAAACTAAGGAAAATCCTATCTATTTACAGTGTTGTTACCCCAAATCGATGGTGCAGTGGTAGACAGTGGAAGAGGAAAAGTTGTTACCCCCAGCGCGGTGATCGACGGTGCGAGAGAAAGATGAGAGAGGAGGTAGGCGCTAGCTGGTGAGGGGGAGAAGAGAGGGCGACGACAGCATGGGGTATCAGGGAGCGGGGAGGAGAAGAGGGCGACGAGGAAACGGGGATGGAGTGATTGGGGATTTGGACTAGGGTTTGGGGAAAAAAGGGTTTGGGGGTTTAGATCAGGGGAGGAGTTGAGGATTTGAGAAGGATTTAGATTTTTGAGTTAGAATTTTCTATTTTACCCATATGTATTCAGTTTATTTACGAATATAATAAAATATCTAAAATGTTGTAAAAAATATAGCATTTTAAAAATGCTATCGTAGCTAAGTGCAAATTTTAAAATTAATCAAAGACAACATGTTCTTTAGAACTGCTATTATTGATCACTTTCAACAGCATTAATACTTAAACGCTGTAATAAATTCGCTATAGAAAGCCCTATATGTTGTAGTAGTGCTAGGATCATACGACCATGATTTGCTACGATTTTTACCATTATCATAAGCCCCCCACTCCCAGAGAGACAGTTTTCTTGGCTTTTGGGAAGTAGTTCACCTTATTTTTGGATTCTGGAATACAGTTTTAGCTTTCAGGGTGTATTGCAGATACCTGAACTGATCATAAGCTTGTGAAGGTAGTGAATATTTTCCTGGATTTTTTTGGAATTTTCTGCAACCTTTTTGGATTTTTGCAAATTTTTCAGGACTTTGTAATAAATTTCCTCCAATTTAAAATCACTTTTTCAAATTTTATAATTAATAAACCCAAATTTAAATTATTTTTCAGAAATTTTAATTACTTTTTTGAATTAAATAATTATTTTTGGATTTTTAAAATTAACCTTTTGAATTTAAAATGAATTTCTGGGGATTCTTATTAATTATCAAACTAGGGCACGCTTCTTGATGCATTCTGGTTCATTGATCATGAGGAGATCGCTCGCTGATGGGTTTGAGTGGTGATGATTATATCTATATGATGAGTGGGTGACATGGCGCGATCGTACAAGTCGATCAGCATTTTGCTCGCTAGCTGAGTGAGATCGGGTGATGGAGAAGGAGAGGGGAGCGATGGGGATAATCAGGCGCGCTGATCAGGAGCGGGCTCGCTTTTCGTGGAAATCTAACGTCTTGGGAAAGCTGCGAGAGCCCCCTAGCTCGACCGATGCTTTGGTCGAGCTATGGCTCTTCTCCCTTGGTCGAGCTATGGGATTTCTTCGCTGGTCGAGCTATGGGGCTTATGTTCGAGCTATGGATTTTCTCCCTTGGTCGAGCTATGGCTTTTCTCCATTGGTCAAGCTATGGGACTTATGGTCAAGCTACGGAGCTCTATTCACCGTCGAGCTATGAGTTCGCTGTTGTCAAGCTATGAGCTCACTGTCGTTGTCGTCGAGCTATGAGCTTGTTGTCATCTAGCTATGAAACGAGTTATGGTCGAGCTATGGAGCTTCGAATCCGTCGATCTATGGATCTATGAAGGAGACGTTATGGTCGAGCTATGGAGCTTTGTCGTCGAGCTACCCTGTCGAACTATAAGGGAGCTATCTCATTGAGCTATGAGAGAAACGCTACGGTTGAGCTATGGAGCTTTGTTTTCGAACAACCTCGTCGAGCTATGAGCTCTTGGTCCATGGTCAAGCTATGGTCTCTTGGTCCACAGTCGAGCTATGGAGTTGTACTACGACTCGCCGAGCTCTGTTCTCTGCCGTGGAGCTATGAAACTTCGCAGTCGAGCTACAACTTCCTCGTCGATCCATGCTCTCATCGAACTACGGAGCTCCGTTCGAGACTTTCGAAGCTTGGAGCTTGATGTTGTGGAGTTTGAGCTCAGGGATTGGAATTTGGGTTTTGAAGAAGATAGTTTCGAAGAAGGAGGTTTCAAAGCTTTAAGGAAGAAGAAACCAGGGTTTGGGTTTTGGATTTTAAGGTTCGGGTTTTGGAGTGGTATTGGGTTTGGTCCCAGACCCGAATATCCCTTCAAGCTGAGTATTAGTTGTTCAGTTTTGAAGGCTAGCAGGTTTGTGACCCAAACCGATGCCCTGATGCACACAACCCCATTTTTCTTTTCTTCTTTTGAGCCCGAAAGCCTTGTTCTTCACTGGTGGAGGTTTTAGTGAGCTTGGTGGTTCTTCAATCCTCAGTCACCCTCGATCACCCTTAAACAAAAGTAGGTTGTGCTTCTTGTTCAAGTTCTTGTGGTGAGGTACAAGATAAATCTTCCTGAGTGACTGAGCTAAGTTGTAAGAGTTTGTTTATCTCTTCCTTTGAAGCTTTGGGTTATTGTTGTTGATGTGTTGAGAAGCGGAGTTTGAAGTTGGGGGATATTGTTGTATGAGTTGATAGAGTTAATCGACGAGGATTTTGACTTGCATTGGGTTTCTCATTGTTGGTAATGATTTTCGTGCCCACCAAGTGTTTATCGATTTGTCTACCACATTGTCACGCTCCTCTGCCCAAAAATACGGAATACAAGCACGTGACATTGGCCTAACGAATAACTTGCGTCATCCATAAGCTGTTATTGATTCAACTCAACAATATAAACAAGAAAATGATACAACCACGCATGCAATAAAAGAATAATCACATGAATAAAAATACTTGGAATATAAGCATGAAATAACCATATATAATAATCCAATATCTGGAAAAAATAATAACAGTATTCGGGTCAAAAGCTCACAATACAAAGAAATAGCCATGCTAAAAAATTAAGTCTCCATAACAAAACAATAACTAATTAAGCGACGATGCTATCAATTCCTTCACCATTGTTGTTCTCCTAATCCATCAGACAATTCTTCTCGATTACCTGTAAGCTGTTCATCTAAAACAAAAAATAATATGTCCTTAGAGCAGGTTGTGGACGGAAAGTAAAGAAAGCAATGAAACAATGACATTTACGATATAACAATGAATTCAATGAATAATAGGGTCGATGGCAATGAACAATGAAAAAATGATAACAATGCAATGTGCAATGACAATTATCAATAATAATAACAATAAACAATATCAATAATGGTAGCAATAACGATGACAATATGCAATGACGATGCAATGACAATCTTAAGTCTATTATTCATTTTAGTCCAAACTAATGCACGTACTACTGCATCACATCCTACCCACCTTACAACAGAATTTCGTCCTCGAAATTCAATCCGGAGGAACGTAGGACAAAGCAAAGGCAAACTTGTGGGATAATAAAACAGAAAATTAAAGGGAAAGAGACAAAATGGTGGCAGCACCAAAATAGGAAAGAACATGGATATGAATGGAGTAATCTAGAATGATATTGAATAAAGATTCAATGAATGATGACTAATGCAAATGTATGAATAAGGAGGTAAACAGTATCAGAAGGAAAGAAAACGACACAAGACTTGTGAGATAATGAGGCAAGAAGATGAAGGAGTAGGTAGAACTGGAATCAAAGAGAGAATGGACATGAAAGAATTGTACCAAATAATGAATCAACGGATTAATGCAAGTAATGGAAGGAAGCAAACAATGCAAGGAAGGAGAAGCAACAAGAGAATCCTGGGACCTGTGGATTATGGGGTCCACCATGCTTCTGCTATGCAACTTTGATCGGAAGACTCTGTCATCAGCATCCATTAATTCCAGCAATCTGTTTCGTGGCTCACCATATCCTTGAAACGTCCAAACGACATCTCTAGCATGAAATTCAGACTTCTGGCAACTTCAGTGTAATGCCCCTGCCCCTAGCTCGGACAATTTATACAATTTAGAATACAAATTAGATATTATGTAGTACAACTGCCTACCACAGGCTGCCTCTCAAAAGGTGGTTAACCGATTAGGTGACTCTTGATCATAGGCTATTATATTTATATATTATTTTATTAATGTGTATTACCGATGTGGTACTATTCATACTTACCTTTTTCTCCCATTTTCTTTCCCACGTGAAGGTGGGCCCCAGCGGAAGCCACGTCATCCCCCTGGTGACGCCAACATAAGAGCACAGCAGCCATTACGGCTATCTCTTTCTCAGGTGGGACCCCCCCTCATTTCAAATAATTCATATACCACCCCCCATAGGAAATCCTATGGGGCCAACTCCAATTCCCCTATATATATTATATATTTTTAACACGGGGTATTACATTTAGATTCTGAATACTTCCTGAGATCTTGGGACTTTGCATGCACCTCATGGAGCAAATGACGACACTTCCTCTCCTGGTGATGTTCCAAGCCGCTGACAGGTCATAGCAGATCAAGTGATGTCGGTCGACGAACCGAATAGAGATTAAAAGAATAGATAGCACCAGAATCAAAAGAACATAGGAACGAGAAGAATGAAATTATACCCGATAAGGAATCAACGAATGTGGATAAATGGAAGGGACGAAAGAAAACAAGAAATGAAGGAACTGAATATGAAGGGATCAAAAAGTGGAAGACAAGTATCCATATTGTTGGTTATCAATTATTCATGTGTATCATGTGTTGTACATACTGTTGAGTCAAATCGGTTAAACCCAAACCTAACTAATATATCAGCCAAAGCCAAACCTCCATATGTTAGTCATGTTTGACTAATATATCATCCAAACACGGGCTCTGATACCATTAAAAGCCTTGTCACGCCCCGCTTCCCAAAAATACAGAATACAAGTACGTGACATTGGCCCAGCTAATGACTTGCGTTATCTATAAGCTGTTACTGATTCAACTCAACAATATAAATAAGAAAACGATACAATCACACATGCACTAAAAGAATAATCACTTGAATAAAAATACTTGGAATATAAGCGTGAAATAACCAAATATAATAATCCAACATCTGGAAACAATAATAACAGTATTCGGGTCAAAAGCCCACAATATAAAGAAATAGCAATGCTCAATAATTAAGTCTCAATAACAAAACAATAATTAATTAAGCGGCAATGTTATCAATTTCTTCACCATTGTTGTTCTCCTAATTCATCAGGTAATTCTCCTTGATTACCTGTAAGCTGTTCATCTAAAAGAAAGAATAATATGTCCCTAGAGCAAGTCGTGGACGGCAAGTAAAGAACGATGGCATTTACGATATAACAATGAATTCAATGAACAATAGGGTCGATGGCAATGAACAATGGCAAAATGATAACAATGCAATGTGCAATGACGATAATCAATAACAATAACAATAAATGATATCAATAATGGTAGCAATAACGATAATAATATACAATGACGATGCGATGACAATCTTAAGTCTATTATTCATTTTAGTCCTAACTAATGTACCTACTACTGCGTTCCATACCACAGGTTCGATGCATACAAACAATTTTGTTTAGACCTAAGTGGTCTACTCTATAGATCATGTACTCGGCAATGATAATCAATATTCAATAGTTATGATTCAATATTTAATGCACGATTCGATAATTGGCTACGATACAATACACGATAGATTGGGTTACAGCCGTAAGCCATAATCAATCGATAAAACAATAGTCGATAACAATATTTAGAGAAACACGGGCCCTTCCTCTGAGTATAGTCTCTACATTGTCCATTACTTAAGTCACTCTAAAATCTCGGCTTGTTAACAATTCTTTATTCAATCAATATGCAATAGTTGGTGGTAACATTTTGATAACAATTAGGAACAATAGGGACAATAATATCAATGAAAAAACGATGAGATGATAAATAGGGGACACTAGAATGATGAAAAACAACACTAAGATCATGCAATGCAATTTACACAATTCCATGCATCAAATACCACAATATAGATTCGATTATATTATCAAAATATGGAAAACTCAATTCTGGACAGCAATCGGTTACTGTACCAAAATTGAATTTTCCCTCTTCTACAGAATAGAAAATATGGATCTGTCAGAAGTTTTAGAAACTAGACTCCTGCCCAGTTTCAACGCATATTTAAAGTCCAAAATCCGACAATAGTAGCTAGGTTAATTACACGGTTCTTTATAGGTTACAGATTCTGGCTGGTTATCGATGTTAACTAGTTATAGTTATAAAAATAGTAAATATTCACTTAAAAAATCAGCAAAAATAATTTTCATGACCCTAAGCATGTTAACTATCAATATGGAAATTATCATAGCAATATTTGATCATTAGTACATCTATTTAATCAGTTTAACATGGTATATTCATAAACCTGGATATAAATTGCAGCAGTAGTATAATCTTCATAACTCATACAATATAAGTCAGAATTCAAAATTGTTTGGTGTTCTGGAAACTAGAAACATAGGGCTACATTTCATATTCAGAAAGTTATGGGGTTTGATGATTTTATCTAGGTCAAAACAGCCTAACAATGTTCAGATTGATAGTAAATTTCAGGGTCTCGATATATTTTTCATGAATAAAAATAATTAAAATGTTATAGACGATGAGTTAGGGGTTGACAACATAAATCATAACAAGTTACGTCTATGTGAACATGATATTAAGATATAAAATATCCACAATCTTACTAATCAAAATCAACCAATAAACCAACAACAATCATACGAACAATAAAACTAGCATACGATTCTAGGATAATTTGTGTAGTGCCATGACATGATTCACAATATTATTCCCTACTCATATACACAATAACTAACTACATAAATGCATGCAAGATCTCTATAATTCAGAGATAAATGGACGACACGAAGTCAAGATTACTACGTAGAATTGCTCGTGTAAATTCGTAGTACCCCGATGATTGGTAACAATAGACGATATACGGTAATCTATATAGATCTACTTCCGGGATTCAATAAATATTCTCGAATACGATACAATAAAAATTCGAGAGTGAGATGACTTGCCTTATTGATGATTAGTTCGAATACCAGAGAATAACGGGATGAGAATCCCGATGCAACGAACACGAACCCGCAATAATACGTTTACTTTTCGTGCAAAGAGGCCAAAATAGCAAATGACAAAACACAAAATGGCAAATCCAAACTACAAACAACGATGATCAAACACAGCAACAGTGGTTTCGGCTCTGACTTCGACTTCAACTGGTGACTACAATGGACAGGCAATCGGTGGCAGGGCTTCGTCGCTGCAATGGGGGGCCATCGGTGCACTGGCTTTGGTGGCAGTGAGAGGTTGGGTGTGATGTTAGGTTCGGCAATGGGGATGGAGATGTAGGAGATGGTGGCTCCGGTGATAGGCGGCTGCACCGGTTGAAGGTGGTGGCGATGGGTGCGACTAGGGAGATAGGGCAGAGGCGATCGCAGAAAGAGGAGCGGTTGCTGATGGAGCGCAATAATGGCAAGGGCGACAATGGCGGGTTGGAGCTCTATTTCGTGTTTTGAAACAGAGGAAGGGATTCAACGAGGGGATGGTGGTGATCAAGCACAATGGCGAGGGAGTAGCAGAGTCGGCGGTTGGGTTTTCGAAAGGGCAGAGGAAGAAGAGAATGGGGAAGAAGATGCACAGTAATGGAGGGGTTCAACAATGATGGGGTCAGGGTTGGGGTAGTGGCGGCTGTATATGTGGGTAATTAGGGTTAATTAAGGGATGTATATATAAGGTTAAGTTGGGTTATTGGGTTTCGGGTTGGATCCAATAAGAGTGGGTTTGGGTATAGGGTTAACGGGTTGTAGGGTTTAAATCCAATAGGGAGAAGGATAAGTAAATAAAAATAGGGTTTATAAAATACAATGCACAAATTCTCATAGGTTGCAAAACAATATTTTACACGGTTTAATAGAAAATAAAGTCAATTGAAAGAATACAATTAGATTAACATTTAACTTGTCACAAATAATTAGAATATTCATATATAAATAATATACTTGATTGGTACTTTAAAATAATAATAATAATATTATTAACAATAACAATAATAATAATAATTTTAACAATAAAAATGATAATAATAATAATAATAATAATAATAATAATAATAATAATAATAATAATAATAATAATAATAATAATAATAATAATAATAATAATAATAATAATAATAATAATAATAATAATAATAATAATAATGATAACAATAACAATAATAATAATAGTGATAATAAAATCATATAACAAAATAGGAATTGGGTTTAAAAAAGTTATTAAAATAATTCAAATAGTAATAATTAAATAATCGATCAATTAGGAATAGAAAATAAAGTTAAAATATATCATCAATCGAAATAAATATAATTGTCGATCCAAAATGAATTTAAAATAGAAATGAATTTATAAATAATCAAAATACAAAAAAATACACGGAAAAATACTTATTAGCGGGAACGAGGGTTACACACATTGTGTCCACCAAATATATGTTAAATTGTCTACCCCATTGCGCCCACCAAGTGTTTGTTAAATTGTCTACCCCATCGAATTGTTCTTTCTTCAGCCAAGCGTTGTGATGTTTGCCAATTTTGCAGATCAACTATTCCACTACAGGGGTACTTTTTTAACTTATTTGGATGCGGTGTAATCTGATCATTCGATCTTGTGAGTGGCTGAGATTTTGCCACGTGACGATTGGATCTTGGAGATTCTATAAATAGGGGTTGATTTCACCCCTCCCCCCTTCTTTCTCATTTACCTTATTCACTTTCTCTCTTTAGAAAAGTTTGAGTGCTTCTCTCTCTATAAGTTGGGGTGTTTTACCGGACGGTGTTGGTGGTTCGCCTGGTGTTCGGTCGTGGTGCTAGTAGCAGTTTCAAATTCGGTGTTCCTATTGTTTCGACTAGGTAACCTCCTCACGATCACTGTTCATTATGTCTAGCATTTCATCTACCAATTCTTCTTCCACCTCGGTTAGTCTAAATGTAAACAATGGTGTTGAGTCTAGCCATTTCCCTAGATGGGAGATAGGGAGTAATTTAGTCGATCGTTCCACCAACGCGGAGACGATCGTTGAGCCTAAGAGAGATATGGGATGTGCGCTTAAGACCTCATCGTTCTTAGTCCCCGAACTGATTAGAGAGTACCCCATGGTTGATCGAGACTTCCTTAAGGGTGGCATGAAGTATGCCAAACCGGACCCTGTTTATATTACTGAGGCTGATTATGCCATCACCATCCTTATGCAGGAGGAGCTTGCGGTGATAAGAGCAGGCTTTGAGATTCCCCCCGAGTATGGACTACTTTTATAGGGTCCTAGAGTTAGGGCCTGCTACACAATTTCAGAGGAATACTACTTCTTTCCTTGTGAATCCTTCTTCGCGGGGCTTCACTTGTCCTTCTACCCCTTCGTTGAAGAGGTCCTTAACTGGTATACGTTGTGTCTGATGTAGCTTATGCCCAATGCGTAGAGTGATGTGGTTGGATTAGTCTTACAGTTTCGTCGGCTCGGGGCCATTCCGAGTATCATCGTGTTCAGAAGTCACTTCAAGATTGTTCAACATAGCAAGATGGAGAAACATTAGTACCTTAGTCCTCGTAAGAACCGGGGCGTGACCGACATTCCCATCTCCATCAAGCTTTGGAAGGAGAAGTTTCTCGTTGTGAGAAGTGAAAAGCCGTGGGGGATTCCCATGACATGGAGGAGAACGGTTCCATCGGCGATGAGGGCGGGGCCGGTGGTGACCAATGCGAAGAAGAGTGTTAGTGATGTTCTTCACGCATTAGAGTTGTTTGCATGGGGAGATATCACTGACGAAGTACCCTTCGAATGTGGTCTTGGCCCGTTTGTTTATAGTATGGTTTACCGCTTATGCTTTCTCATTGTTTCATTTATGTTTTGTTATTTTTGCACTGCTTTTGTTTTTCCACACAAGTCCTAATCACTTCATGTTTCACTTTACTGGAAGGACAGACATGGACTATGAAGACTTGTTGGCGGATATGGATGTGCTACGTAATAAGAGGGATGACGAGACGAAAAAGCAGAACAGATCGGAGTGTCATCCTCTTCCTTCTCAGAACCTGTTGCCTTCGGTCCCTACCATACGGACTGAGCTAGCTTCGGGGGTGACATACACCGTTGTTGCGGTTCCCTCCTTGGCTGCGATTGTGATGACTACCACACTGGTTCCACTATTCGTCGAGGCCGTGGCTATCCTCATTGACGAGAGGGAGACGGTGTGCACCCCCGAATGGAATATGAAGCCACATGAGAGCTTCTTGGGGAATATTGTTACCTTCCTCGATGCTAGCCGCCACCTTCTTACTCCTGTTGATCGAGAGAGGTTAAAGATAGAGCCCTCAAGCGGTCGGTCTTGGAGATCGTGCAGGTGCATATGACGGTATGATCTATTCTTCTTTGATTTTTGGCTTCCGTTCTTCTTGTTTGCAATATGATGTTTTAATTATTTTCTCTTTGTCTTAGGCGATGTGTCACTTCGGGCACTTGGTCGACTTTTATGCGGCCGAGGAGAAGAACTTGAGGTCCTAGATCTCTCGCATTGAGAGAGACAAGAAGAAGCCCTTCAAGAAACTGAGGGCGGAGTTGGAGTCATTGAAGAAGAAGGAAAGGAAGGTGCGCCTTGAGTTGGAGGCATTGGCAAAGAGAGAGGGTGAGATACACCTCGAGCTGGAGGCATCAAAAAAGGGAGGAGTCGGCGAAGAGGGTAGCCGAGCTCTTGTTGGAGTTGGAGAAGGTCTGTGGTGATGCAGCCTTAAAGCTGAAGGTTGGGGTGGCCAAGGTTAAGGTTGAGTCCAAGTCTAAGTTGCAAGGGGTGATGGTTAATTCTTATGTAGTGGCGATCTCGCATGTGGTAGAGCGCGTTCCTGGTTTTGATGGAAATGGCTACCACATACTGCTTCACCCTGGGGAGGCCCAAGATACTGGCAAGGAGGACAGTGGTGAGGGCGATACTCCCACGAGGGGTGCAAGGAGTGGTTCTGGGAAGAAAGGTAAAGGAAAGGAGGTGGCCGGGAGCTCCTTGGTTCAGCCCATGTTTCGTACCTTCTTTAGTTGCATTTGATTCAGGCTTTAATTGCATTTGATTTAGTCTTTGTATGATGCCTAATTGCGGACTGGCCATCGCACTCTTATATCTTCATTGTACTGAATGAAAGACTATTTTCCTGCGTTATCGTTGCCTTTGTATTGTGCCGACCGTGTTTTGTGATGAATTTTAACTGTGGCACTTAGTTCTCTTGTGTGATGATGTTCTTCGACTTGTTGACATCAATTGTGGGTACAGGGGAGAAACCCATAGTGATGAAGTCGAGCATCTTCATAGGTGACTGTGTATAACGGAACTAGTTGTCGACCGTTTGCATGTTCAGTCGGAAGACAAGTGGTTGGAAACTATTCGCTTTAAGTCGGTGCTTATTGAGAAGGACTTTGAGTTATCCCTCCTACGCACTGATCGTCTTGCCAGCATGCTCCAACCTCCGAAGGTGACAAAAGACAGTATCGGAGAGTGTGCTATACTTAAGGAAGTGGTTCTTGAGAAAGACTTGGAGTTGTATCATCTTCAAGCGAGACTTGGTGGTTTGCGAACGGAAAGCACCTCGTGCATTGTTCGGGCAAGAAATGAAGCAACAGTTGATGTGAGGAAAGGCACAACGACTAAGGTGAAGAAGAGTGCAACAGCTAGTGGAGCTGGATCGAGTGTTCGAGGAATGAGCTCAACTAAGCATGCACCCCCTCATCCTTCTGGAGATGTTCAAAGCGAGGTGACTGGTTTGTCAGTTCAGCTTCCCCTCAGGGAGGATCACGTACGTCGAGTCCTAATCCATAGACCTGGTTTGCGGGATCTACTCCTTCTATTGCAGACGTAAGTGGCCCGAAGATGACAGTGCCCGTCAAGAAACCCACGAGGAGGATTGTGTCCCTTAGGAATAACATTCCCCGCCCACGGAGCCGAAAGTACGATTTGTAGACCGCACTGTAGGATTACCATGCCACTTAATATTTTGGCGTGCCATTGTATTGATTTTTTCATGTGTACTCATTGTAGTTCGATGTTTGTAGTATGGCTCATAGTTCTATACTTATAAATATTTAAAGTGGTACTAGATTTGAACATATGGGTTTACGATATTTCTGTGGTTTGAAGAAATCTTTTCATATGCTTGATCCTTGTTGTGCAATTTGTCATTGAGATTGATGAGGTATCGACTGAGTTATTTGTAGCTAAATAACAAGGTCTCAAATTTATTGTGTATAACTAACGAACCATCGATGGTGTGCTTGTGTAGAGTTTATCTGTCTTGTACCCAACTAGTTGTAGGAGCAACTTTTCGAGGGAGTTATCTTCCAAGCTTGTTGTATGGGTGTTTAGCTAATTGTAGGAGCAACTCTGAGGGAGAGTTTTTTTCCATAATTGTTATATTGGTCCTTCATCAAATTGTGAGAGTCACATCAAGTGGCCAGTTGAACTCCAAGTGTTGCTTTTGCAAGTTTTATTGGAATAACTGCAATCTACGAATTTAGACCTCTAATATGTCCTTAAGGAATTTTAACTAGTTTCAGTAACAAATTGAATGGTGAAGCAAATTCTGAATTTGCTTTAGTGGAGAAGAAACGAAGGTGGCAGTAATGGAAGGACCGAGGGTGAAGGTAGAGTCTATCAAAGAAACAGAGGTAGCAACAACATGAGGACTGAAGGAGAAGGCAGTGGAGTGAATCCCGCTAATCTCAATATCGAAGCGGAAATTGCTCGGGTATATCAAATAATGGGAACTTTTATGGAGGCCAGTCGAAATTTTGCACCACCACCAGGAACCCAAGAAAGGAATGCTGGTGATGCCATTGCTAACCACGTCAAGATGGTAGAATCCTTTAAGAGAATGAAACCACCAGTATTTGAAGGCCAAGCAGATCCAACACCAGCCGATGATTGGATTCATTAGGTGGAGATTGTGTTTGAAGTACTTAAAACACCAAAAGAAAGCAAAGTTACATTGGCGACTATCCTTTTGAAAAGAGACGCAGGAATCTGGTGGCAATCAATCAAGTGGGGCATGGGTGATGGACCAATTGCATGGGAGGACTTCCTCGAAGAATTCAGGCAACATTACTTCCCTCTGGACGTCCAAGAAGAAAAAGCTATGGAGTTCATCAATTTGAGGCAGGGCAGTATGACAGTATGAGAATATGAAACAAAGTTTACATAATTATCTCGATACGCCCCGGAAATGGTTCAGGACGAAGTTAAGAAGGCTAAAAGGTTCGAGCAGGGTCTTCAACCCGGACTGAGGTCAAGGATGGTGCTTTTATGCATTCGTAGGTTTGATAAGCTAGTTCGACGGGCGGTAGTAACGGAGATGGATATGAACCAAAACAAGCAGCCGTAAGAGAAGAACGGGAATCAGAACAAAGGGAAACGATCTATTCTAGCAACAAATTTCATGGAGCAAGGCCCGAACCAGAAGTGCCAGAAGCCTAATACCAATACAGAAGCCGTCAAGCCAGTGAAGTGTTTCTTCCGTGGAGAGCGAGGACACGTTAAATCCCAATGCCGAAGGAATAAGGTTCAGGATAGTGAACGAACATGTTTCAATGGTGGAAAGGTTGGGTACGTCAGGCCAAAATGCCCACAACTGCAAAAGAACAACCGTGGTCCAGGGCAGAAGAATAATGATCAAGGGAAGAAGCCCTTCCATCAGGGACGTGTTTCGCACTGACTGAAGTTGATACTGAGAAGGAAGATGTGGGTCATCGTGGGTACTGAAGGATGTAATGTAGTTTGCTTTACTGCTAAAATGATATATTTTGGTTGACTAGAAGTATGAAGTTTCCGTATGTACTCCGTATGTACTTGGATTGTTAAATTAAATATGATGTTGTGTTTTGAAATGGGTATGTTATAATATTTTTTTGGGTGTCTGATCCTTTCCACTAGTATAGTTCCGAGGACAGAACTATTCTAAGGGGGAGTGATGTAATACCCCTAAATTTCTTACAATGAATATACATATACATTGTTATTGTTATCTTTATCATACATAGTTATTATCCTATACTATTAGTATTATTGTATACTATTAGTACTGCAATAATTATTTTTAGCCTTAAAGCCCAAACATTATTTACAAAAAAAAAAAAAAAAAAAGAGCCCAGCCCAACAACAAAACAATTGGGGATTAAGTGCAATTACATAAAGACTAAAGGGGTATATGCAAAAAGTGAGGACACCTAAGTTTTTTCTACACCTTTCCACACTTCTCTCCACTTTTCTCTTTCTTTCTTTCTTCTTGCAGTGGCTGCAGTGGCAGACAGCTCCCTTTCCCCCCCCTTTCTCTATATATTCACTTCTACTATTGTTGTTACTTCTACTACTACTGATGTTACTGTTCAATACTGCTGCTATTGCTGTTCAACTTCTACTACTACTACCCTACTACTTCAACTACTAATATTACCTACTACCTACTACTACTTCAACTACTACTACGACTTACTACTACTTACTACTCACTATTACTATTGCAGGCTACTCCTATTTACTCATACTACAGACTACTACTAGTACTCCTAATTACTACTACTTCTACTTAACTACTACTACTACTACTACTGACTATTACTATTACTGCTTTACTACTACTAATATACTACTTCAACTACTACTACTGCAGACTACAACTACTACTACTACTGCAGACTACTACTACTACTACTACTACTGTTGTTACTACTACCACTTCTACTACTATCACTTCTACCACTTTACTGCTACTACTATTAAACTACTATTATTGGAGCAAGAAGTCAAGGAAGAATCAAGGAACAAGGAAGAGAAGATAGCAACTTGAAGCTTGCAAACAAAACAAAGTGGGCATTCTCCATTCCTTTTGTGTTCAATTTATGAATTTAATGATTGATTGTTTGCTAGAAACTGTTGTATGTGTGTATGTGAAATGGCTTGATTACACTAAGTATAGTATTTGTTATGTGGAAGAAATCATGTTTGTAGTAGTAGAAAAATTCATGGTAAGCGCCCTCCTCACCTTATTACTAAACTAGTTGATTTATTATTGTATGTTAATTCTCATTAGTAGTTTAGTCGTTGTTTGATGTGGGAATTGCTAGTAGATTGAAGCATGTATGCTTAGAAGTGTTGTATGCCTAAAACTCATGTTTAGCAAAATATCAATAAAAAGTGAACGAAAATTGTATTAGATGAATGATGTCTCGTCTGGGACACCTGCGGCGTGATCTCGACTGTTAATTTCTGGAATTTAGTAATAAGAATGGGAAGCAGACGTAAGTCACAAGTCCTGTCAGAACTTAGGAGATAAACTCTTAAGTTTTCGTCTATGTTCTGGGTTATCAATACGAACAAGGAGCAAGAGTGTAACTCTAAGTCTCTGGACGGAGTAGGGGTGGCCCTATCAATTCGCCTTATGTTCATGATAACTTTGGTAGGGACAGGAGTGGAGAAGGACCATGATTCCAGCAGAGCTGATGATCACCGGCCTGACCGGGAGTGGAGAGGAACCACGATCCTGTTGGAGTGGAGAAGGACCATGATCTGAACGAATAGGGTGATCACTGCCATTCAGAGTAGAGAAGGACCACGATCCGACTGCAGGAGCAGAAATGGACCGCATGTACTGTAGACTCTACCAGTCACTAGATGAATGTCAGAAACAGGAAAGAGTATAAGAGTAGGATGTATGGCGAAGGATTGAACCCTATCATCTGGAGAATACGAACTCGATTTGGGGAGTATGTAGTATGGGATGCATACGTTTCCAAATCAAGTTTGCATTAGATTAAGATCATGATGTACATATGAGTTGTGCATTAGAATCTTGATCATGACATACACCGACATTTATATTTGTATGAATTTCACGTTGCTGTTCTTCTACTTCAAATATTGGTTGTTGAGGATTTTGGAGATTTCGGGTTTCATCTGCATTATGTCAGTTGCATTCAACTGACGTGCCCACAGTTTGCTAATTACAGGATTGCTGATTGTGGAGCAGGGGACTCGAGCTGCGAAATGCATCCAAGTGGAAGATATAGTTTTCTTCTGTAATGTAAGTTTCTAATTTTCTCTAATTTTTGTGTCGTGTACTCATTGAAGTAAAGATTCTGGGTAAGTGTCACAAGCTACCAGTGTGTGGAACTCGGGGCGCTACAATTTTGGCCAATTTGCTCCTTGAAGACTTGGTACACCAATCACTGATACGTAGCTCTGGCATTCTTTAGCCTGAAGGGCATAACTCGATAGCAATATAGCCCTTGATCAGTGATGAAGGATGTCTTCGGGATGTCGGAAGGGAACTTTCAGATCTGATTGTATCCTGAAAATGCATCCATAAAGCTTAAGAGCTCATGGCCGGAAGTAGCTTCGATTAAGGCGTCCATGCTTGGTAGAGAGAAAGGGTCCTTTGTGCATGCTTTGTTCAGGTCTGATGTGTGATATTTTTATATAGTTTTTAATTATTATTTTATGTATTAAAATTGCTAGTTCTCATTTAATTCTTTATATTTTACCTTCTTTCAATATAATTTTATTTATTTATCTGTTTTTTGAAGGAATGAGATTTATAAATGCAAAAAAATATGCATTTTGGTAAAATCAAGGAAGAAAACAAGGATAAAGATTTTAAAATTCAAATTTGTTTTAGGTGAAGATTTTTGAAAAATTAGAGCACTCAAATACATATTATTACAAATTGGCCATTTAAAGAATCAATAGAAAATATTATGGTCAATTAGGGGGTGGAATGAAATTTTGGAATAAAATATTAATGGAACATGAGTAAAGCAATATCGGTGGATATAATTAGTTAGATTAGTATATAATCTAATAGATTAATCTTAATCATAAAGCAAAAAGGTTGGAAATAATTAGTTACATTAGTATATAATCTAATAGATTAATCTTAATCATTTACATTTCAACTAACTAATTACTTAAATATATACTTATCCTATTAATTAATTAATTAAACATAAACCCTAATGTTTATTTTTCTTTAAGGGAGAGACTGGCGGATTGCAATGGGGCTCTGTTTTGTTTTGGAATATGCCACGGAAACCAAGAAAAGAAAAAAAAATGAAGGTGGCTCGAGATCTGTCGAAAGAAAGAAAGAATAAGAAAAGAAAAGAAAAGAAGAAGAAGAAGAAGAAGAAGAGCACGGATTCCAAGGAGCAGAGTCCGCGACTTGATTTTTTCGAGATTCGACTTTGACTTCAACCAACAACTAGTTCTTTCTTCTTCTTTTCTAATTTTTATTATTATACAATTCAAAAACATGTTTGTTAGTTACAATATTATCTACTAATTTTATTTTTCTAGGGTTTCGATGTTGCCTAATTTTTAGAATAAAATTTTAATTCCATGTTATTTTAGAATTCTATTTTTCCATGTTTGTGTTTAATTTTTTTATCTTAATGCTTATAATTATTTCGCCAACTATTATTTGATTTATTGAATCATGGGGGATGCCAAGAGGTAACTTGTGATTTAGAATTATAAAATTAAACACCATTGATTCAGTAAAATTATAGATGATTTACCGTGATTAATGTGACTATGATGAAATCCATAGAACATAATGAGTTTTCAATTAATTAAATTTGTATAGAGATATGACGAACTGTTAGTTGAGGATATTTTTGGTGTTGTTCGATAGAAAACATTGAATAATTAGGTGACTTTGGTCTATAATTTGGAAAAATAGAATTTCTAGCTATATGAAATTATGAATTGTGTGGGATTAACTAGGTGAAATCAAAAGCCATAGAACTAGCTTTGCTATTAATAAAGACCAAATTTCAGATTTTCATTATTCTTAATTAGATTTGCTTTTATTTTAGTTTAATTTAGTTTAGTTCTTATTTTTATTAAAATTTTGATTTTCCAAATAGTAGTTAATTTAGTGAATTTCGGTACTCAATAAAATAATTAGTCATTGTGAGTTCGACACTCTTATCTTTTAAAACTATACTACTTGTTGCGATTTCTGTGCGCTTACAAATAATTCCATCAAGGTCAGTGAAGTCTATGCAAATTCTCCATTTACCGTTTGCTTTGTTGACCATGACCACCTTCGCTAGCCACTCGGGGTAGCTAACTTTCTGAATGAAGGGGGCAGCTAGAAGCTTTTCTACTTCTTCCTTGATTGCTTGCTGCCTCTCTGGGGCGAACTTGTGGCGCTTTTGTTGGACGGGCTTGATTCCCGAGTTCACACTTAAATGGTGCTTGATTAGGTCTTCGGATATCCTGGTTCTCCCTTATGCAGGTGATGAGCTAGTCTTGACCTGATGGGAGAGCACCTTGCTCACCCGAAAACACTTAGCTTGATCCTCTTAGGAAAACAAGATTTCTGCTAGTTCGTCTACGGGTTCAGAGCTGGCTTCTCCCCTGTATAGAGGAAGTTCCAAAGCATCCAGGGGAAGGACCGAGCCCCCCATTGTGGCTGTGTAACATGCCCAAGCGGATTCTTGGCTCCATTTGGCTTCCCCCACTCCTGTTGTTGTAGGAAATTTTATCTTCATATGATAGGCAGAGGCAACTGCGTGAAGAGCTGTTAATCCTGGGTGACCAAAGATGGTATTGTAGGTGGACTTCATGTCGACTACCATGAAATCTAGTGCTTCTGTGAGTGTGGCTGGAGCTTTCCACACGGTCACATTAAGGGTGACTATTCCTCGATCTGAAGGGGCTGCCGAGAATCCATGGAGGGTATACCCAGTGGTTTTAAGGTGATCTGTTATGCCCCGCTTCCCAAAAAGAATACGGAATACGGATACGTAACAAAAGCCCAGCGAATAATTTTCATCATCCATAAGCTGTTCAAGAATCTTTACAATACCTCACAAGATAATCAGAGTCGGAAGCAAAAGGCACAACCATTAATGCATAATTGAAACAAGATACCAACAGAAATTACTTGAAACCAAATACAATAATCTCAAATAATCAAGTTCTGAACAAGTCAAATATTCTGGGTCACATCGCCCAAATACAAGATAAATATCCAAGTCATCAATTACATCTTATTCAAGTTCAAGGAACAAATAGTAATAATAATTAAATAAAGCATGTAATCCAGCTCTAGTACATCATCTTGCCAATACCATCTGGTAGCCGTCCATCCTGATCTGCAATTATTAAAAGAAGAAAACAAGTATCCGTCAATTGCAAGTCGCGGGTCACAAATAGTGTAGGATACAAGTGCATGGAAATGGGGTAAATCTAAGTATCAAACCTAGTACGGTATAATCATGATGTCCAACATAAACAACTAGCATGGCAAAAGTGAACAAGTGTAAATGGCATGAATCAAGTGTTAAGAAATCAAGTATTATGTAAACATGCATCAAGTGTCAAGTGTCATGTAATCATGTATCAAGTCTCAAGTCTCATGTAATCAAGTCTCATGTATCATGTAGTCAAGTATCAATCAAGCATGTATTAGGTTCAAGTATCATGTTCAAGTAGCATGTATCAAGTCTTGTAGTGATTTACTATCTAGGTAGCACTTCATGCATCCCGGTTTTTACTACATGGTTGCTACAACAAACAGTTTTGCTTTAGAGTTTTAGGGGACCATACAGGGCAGTGTACTCAGGGACAAGCTCCAAGTATCATGTAATCATGTATCATGTAAACAAGCTCCAAAACCCAAACAAGCTCCAGTGTCATGTGTGTACGTGTCATGTATATCGTGTCAAGCTCCATATGTAAACAAGCTCCAATAACCACTAGGTTCTTCCGAGTACACGTTTCTGCACTATCCACTACTAGATCTTACCCTTAACTCCGGCTTGGAAAATTTTATTATTTATGTCATACAAGCATGTAAATGTACAAAAAATATCAAAAATAGCATGGCATGATCATGTGGCAAGTTCAAGTAGCAAACTAAGCATGTACAAGTGCAAGATATCTCATAAGGGAACAAAATAAACACATCTCAAGTTCAGGACAGCAAGACCATGCTGTAGTAAAACAGTGATTCCAAGAGTTACAAACAGGCAAATCTGGATCTGTCGAAGGATCTGGAAAATAGACTTCCACACGAATACAGTGAGTATAATTAAGTCATATACTAGTTCACAACAACACAACTCAAAACTGATTTGAATGTAGAAACTAGGTTCAGCCAGAAATCAAGAAAACGAATTCAACAGCAAGATAACAGTGTGAAAACACATCAAATAAATCCACGAAAAAACTAGGGTATTCCCCTATATATCCAGTATAAAAATATAGAGGTTCAGAATTTTCCAGTAAGAATAGATTAGTCATCAAAAATATAAAAGCATCAAGAAAACATAGTTTAGCAAATCTGGAATTCCCAACACTGCTGTACGAAAACTAAGATATCTCACAACCAATGAAACGAAATCCAGTTCTACCAAAGGTATAAGAAAATAGATAGAATTTACTAACTTTCACATTCACAAAGAATTTTCATACAGTAAAAGGTATCATAGTGAAAATAGGGTTCTTTACAGAACAGCGAGCAAAATACAGCATGTATAGATTTTAGAAACGAGCATGAAACATCACATAAAAATTATCAATACAATTCACCAAAGTTCTGGGTAACCCTAACTTAATAAATAAATATTGACCAAAATATTGGATCAAAATAATATGTATAACATAGTTCTTGAAAATAGTTTGTTACCAAATTACTGAAAAACAAAATCTGGAAAAGATCGACACCTCTGTACTAAAATAGCCATAACTCAGTCATACGAAATCAAAATCAAGCAAGATCAGTGGGGTTTGAAAATAGGCAAAATTATCTAAAACTCATGTTTTATACCGAAATCAAGATACTGACTGTAGCACAGTCGAAAACAGCAAACAAAACTGAACATTCAGAAAATACAGATTTCACCCTTAAGAACAAAAACAACATAGATTCAAGAATATTGGTCCAAATACATCCAAACTTGAAATAAAGCCTACCAAGTGTCTAAAAATCATGATTTAGAGTTATTAACATGTCCACGCCTATTATTTCAGATGGGTACCAACCAAAACACAAAAACACGCAATATTCACACATACTCGATCCAAATTCAAGAACGGTGAATCCTAGGTTATTTCATGTCAAGATTTGTGTCGTGTGTTTTCTATGGCCAAAATATCACAATAGAGACAAAACCCATCAAAGAAAACACAATCTAAGGTTGTCTCTAGAACCCACTACACTATAGGTAAACTTTGGGACTTGTATCTGACAAATGAATTGAAGTACAAGTTACTTGCCTTACTATGGAGATGAAGAACAATGCAAAAGCGAAGAGAAGGAAAACCCACAAATGAAATCCACTACAAACACGAATCCAAGCAACCACGAACAAAACTCCTCAGGAACGATCCTCCTTAAGCAACGATCAAAGTGGCAAGCACCCACTTTGCGAACACCACAAGGAGAGAAGGGATTGATGCAAGAGGATGATGTCTTTGATGGTGGTGGTGATCGGCAAAGCAAGGAGAGGGAAAGAGGGGTCTC